>CM060203.1:911818-1370427 GCA_030562195.1 Nipponacmea schrenckii | reverse complement strand
CCTTAGTCATGTTCATGATATATCTAGACAATTTGATTACACTGTGACGCTGACATTTTACGTTCAAATGGAATTATTTCACCATAGTATGTAGAAATTATATTGAGCAAGACTTGCCACTCCTGTCAACTCTTTCAATGAACAATACTTGACAATTTTATAAGCGATTTATATAGACTTGCTCAAAGTGTCAGATCCGCAGGGGTCAATTTGCTTTGTTTGGTCTTTATGCCAATGCAGTGGTTTGGTCTATCAATATCTTTTATTATTTGTATTGAGGAGCGGTAATGTAAAAACGTTTACTGCAAACATGTGCTCGTTATTCTTCTTGCAGTTATTTGTGGGGTATTTTTAATATTTTATCAACAATATTTCCTCTTGTGTAGAAAAAATAAGCTATATTTAATTATATTCGGGAATTTTAGGCAGATAGAATGTATTTCTACTTTCCGGACAGTTTAGAATCATTTGATAAATATATCATCTATACGAGGGCACCAGTAACGGCCCGTGGAAACTTCATACTTGAAAGTTTTCTTATAATAATTTCCATTAAATTTAGAACTCTTTATATGTCTTCATGTCCTTTGTAAAGTTGTCTGATGAAAGTTTGGGTGTATGTATATATATATATAAAGGAGTATATAGATATAGACACAGTATAAGGCAGTGGTATACCACACTTGTAGGTCACGAGGCCACCGAAAACTTTATTCGAGTCGCATTATATACCCTAGGCAGATGGTTGACTTTTACCTCACTATTTGTCTCTTGTAGTAAAATCCTCGATATTGATCGATATATTAAAATAATAATAATCCTACTTACATTCAGAATCGAACTTTGTCTTTTATATTCACCAAAAATATAACAGTCGGAGACTCCTTTATTACTGTCAAAATATGTCGAATAACAAACGACAATTTGTGACGTATGTTGAGATTTCGTCCAATAGAATTCACAGCAAATGGGAAAACCTCTCGTATTTTTTTTTTTTTTTTACCACATAAAATTAGTTTATAACTTTGAGTATTTAACAAATTTTAGATTTTAACTTTTTATGCTGTAGAATGTTGAATGGTACCCAACTGTCATTTGTATGTTTTTCAGAACTTGTGACATAGTGACCAGAAGGTTAGGGCAGGATAGCTGGAACACATGGTCAGTTTTTTAAATGTCAAACGGATGTAAGGACGCTGTTTTTCATAAAGTCTTAGAGTGAATAATGATATGCGTCGAAATAAATCTCTGAAGGTCAAGTTTTAGCTGATAAGAAACCATATCACCAAAATAAATGAAAACAGCATCTTACTCTGGTCTGGTTTCAAAGACTTGGTTTCATAACTTCAGAAGAAATTGTCGCTTATAATGAAGGGTATCCTCTACTTTCTTTAACACTACCCCAATCTATCGCAAATAATTTCCTCTATAGCATTTCTTAGCTTTGTTAATTTTCTTTCAAGCTTAAGCTGGAATAATATTTAGATAGGCTACAGCTACGAGAACCAGACACCGTTTCGTGGATGTTCTCTTAGATTCATATGGTATGGGTCAATATAATTTTAAGGGAAGGGTGTGTGAACCGGGGGGGGGGGGGGTAGAAAAGAGAGAGGGCTCTCGCAGCACCAAGCATTTAGGACAATTTAATTCCACTATATCTTTTATGTGGTGCCTGGCTTTTAGTATATCATTACGATACAGACTATATATAAAGGGAGGTAATCAACGATCTATCAACAAATTCAGACAACATTGATTGTACCATAATTTTACTTTATTATTCTGAGCATACAAAATTTTATGCCAACACTCACAGTAGAAGTTTCATGCAACGTTTCGACAAGGGGTTCCTTAAGCAATAAACCGAGAGATAAAGTGAAAAAAAAATAGTGTTGGTAAACTGTTATGAATTGGAGCTGTAGTAATTCGAGTAATTAGTATTCTCACAGTCCAGGGAACCACGGCCGACTCAAGACTCAGTTGCATGGAAGAGCTGAAGAAAACAACAAATTAAAGTCCTTCTCTTCTGAAGCTAACGGGCTAATGAAGACTAGCAACACCATGCAAACTGCAATGAAGTTAATTTTGCCAGGATATCGGCATTGTACGGTGGCTCAAATACGACAAAAATTTTTTTTTTTTTTTTTTGAATTAAAAAATTTATTTTCCACCAGTGTGAAAAGTATTTCACCTAGGTGAAAAGTGGATGAAAAGTCCGATAGTTTTTATTTAAAAACTTTATTTTCCACCAGGTAAACTAACGGACTTTTCACCCCTTTCAATTTTCACCATGGTGGAAATAAGTTTTTAATAAAAACTACGGACTTTTCACCCACTTTTCACCTAGGTTAAAAGAACTTTTTTTACATTTCCCATGGGTGGAAAATAAAGTTTTTAAATAAAAACTAACGGACTTTTCACCCACTTTCACCTAGGTGGAAATACTTATAATATTTACAATAAAATACAAATATTTACAATAAAATATAAATATTTACAATAAAATATAAATATTTACAATAAAATATAAATATTTACAATAAAATAAATATTTACAATAAAATATAAATTTACAGAAATATATATAGATGATTAGAAAACGAACAATTTCACATAAACATAAAGTTTTCTCAACAGTCTGTTTCGTAGTAGATTTGCTACCACTCGTCAGGAGAACAAAACGGTTTGGCTTGAAATATCGTTATGCATGCACGTGGGCACAGTAACTACACAAGGTGAATTAGGCGTCATTTTGTAGGAGAAATTTGCGTGAATGGCGACACGTGCTGATTAGCTCCGAACGCTTGTTTAAGGTTGATTTTTCAGGGTGACAAATGATGGAAAACTTTTCCAGGGTACAAAGGTTACATCTTTTTGATATATTTGAGTATGATGATGAGCGTCCTAGAATTTTCCACTTTATCTTATAGTCTTCGTTGTTTTTTTTTCGAAGTCCAAATGAATTTACTGAGCTCGGTGCTGTTTTTTAATCTCTCATCTCGAAAAGATTGGCGATGGTTAGCGTATCTCGATTTAAATTCAGTATCTGTTAGTCCGACGTAGGTTTCTTGTTTATTATTTGCACTCACTGTGGCCTGGTAAACAATGCTGCGGGCCCGACATTCACCATTAAGTGGACAGTCTTGCTTCTGACGGCAGTTGCATGGTTTATTATCATTTACTTTACGGATCGTTCTGGTCGCAGCTTTATGTGAGTCTATCAGGTTTTTCATTGATGGCATACAGCTGTATGATACTTTTATAGTATTTCTGTTAATGATTGGTCGTAATATATGATCGGGTGGGAAACAGCTATCAATTAACTTTAAGAATTGTCTTCCGATATTGGTTCTCACGTTATTATCATACGAGGATTAAACCATGTTATTCTGCGTGACCGTTTCCGTTTACTACGTTCCTTAGATTTAGCTGATTCGTCGTATTTCAGTCTGTAATCATAGCCACTTTCTGTGAGCGCGTTTTGATAAACATTTACAGCTTTGTTAAATTCCTGTTGGTCTGACGAAATAGATGATAATCGATGATTTACGCCAGATGGATATGGCCTTCAGTACAGATGGAGGATGGTTACTTTTGGCATTAACATCACGAGGAATATTGCCAGGTTTTAAATACGGGCAATGTTTACCGGTTCTTAAATTTAATGTTACGTCCAAATAGTCTACTACTTTTTTGTTCGCGTCAATTGTGATGCTTAAACCCTGTTTTGCAAATAATTTACATAATCTTTGTTTATTTTTTTCAGTTACTTTTCGATTGCTTTTAGTTTCGCAAAGACCGTCAAATATATATATATATAAGGACTAAGACAGAGGAGAGAACTAGAGATAAATAACAGAATTGTCCACCTTTATTTCAATGATATAGTTCTCTGAACTGTGTGATATCCCGCCGTACCACAAACTGACTGTTAGAAGATAAATAACCATCCTTTTATCACCGAGTTTAGACCAGGGAATACGATACCAACCCCAAAACCAACAACAACGAACCGTTGATCCAATTTCTCTTACTGTATCAGTTATAGTTTTACTGTCGTTATCAATATTCAATACACTGATTGAACCATCAATAATACATGTACAACAGTTTAAGCAAGGATTGTCAACTGGTAATAAAGCGATTTCAATGTTTACATGGCCACCAACCTTTACTATACTACACCTACATTCTACATTATAGATTCCAAACTTGTCTTGACTGTAATAACATTCACAATCTTCTCTTATAGCATTTATATTAAAATTAAATTTATATGAGTTGGACTTGTGTAGTTTTGGTATGTGACGCTGTTTTAACATCATGGACTCGTGTAGTTTTGGTATGTGACGCTGTTTTAACATCATGGACTCGTTTAGTTTGGGTATGTGACGCTATTAAAACATCATGGACTCGTGTAGTTTTCGTATGTGACGCTGTTTTAACATCATGGACTCGTGTAGTTTTGGTATGTGACGCTGTTTTAACATCATGGACTCGTTTAGTTTGGGTATGTGACGCTGTTTTAACATCACGGACTCGTGTAGTTTGGGTATGGGACGCTATTAAAACATCATGGACTCGTTTAGTTTGGGTATGTGACGCTATTAAAACATCATGGACTCGTGTAGTTTTGGTATGGGACGCTGTTTAACATCATGGACTCGTATAGTTTGGGTATGGGATGCTGTTTTAACATCTTGGACTCGTGTAGTTTTGGTATGTAACGCTGTTTAAACATCATGGACTCGTGTAGTTTGGGTATGGGACGCTGTTTAACATCATGGACTCGTATAGTTTTGGTATGTAACGCTGTTTAAACATCATGGACTCGTGTAGTTTGGGTATGGGACGCTGTTTTAACATCCTGGACTCGTGTAGTTTTTGTATGTGACGCTGTTTAAACATCATGGGCTCGTGTAGTTTTGGTATGTGACGCTGTTTTAACATCATGGGCTCGTGTAGTTTGGGTATGGGACGCTGTTTTAACATCATGGGCTCGTGTAGTTTTGGTATGTGACGCTGTTTTAACATCATGGACTTGTGTAGTTTGGGTATAGGACGCTGTTTTAACATCATAGACTCGTATAGTTTGGGTATGTGACGCTATGCCCTTTTAACATCATGGACTCGTATAGTTTGGTTATGTGACGCTTTTTTAACATCATGCACTCGTATAGTTTTGGTATGTGACGCTGTTTTAACATCAAGCACTCGTATAGTTTGGTTATGTGACACTGTTTTACATCATGCACTCGTATAGTTTGGGTATGTGACGCTTTTTTAACATCATGAACTAGTGTAGTTTGTGTATGTGACGTTGTTTTAACATCATGGAATTGTGTAGTTTTGGTATGTGACGCTGTTTTAACATCAAGCACTCGTATAGTTTGGGTATGTGACGCTTTTTTAACATCATGAACTAGTGTAGTTTGTGTATGTGACGTTGTTTTAACATCATGGACTCGTATAGTTTTGGTATGTGACGCTGTTTTAACATCATGGACTCGTGTAGTTTGGGTATGGGACGCTGTTTTAACATTCTGAACTCGTGTAGTTTTTGTATGTGACGCTGTTTTAACATCATGGACTCGTGTAGTTTTGGTATGTGACGCTGTTTTAACATCATGGAATTGTGTAGTTGTGGTATTTTATATTGTTTTTTCACCATGGATCCTGACATGTCAATATCTAAACTAAAATCTTTTTCTACCCAATCAAGATACTGAACCAATGATGGTGTTTCGATTTTCACATCTTTACACAATTCTTCTAGCTCTTTTATTTTCTCAAGTGAAACAAACATTTGTATACCGCATAGCAGTATACCATACAAGGGCGTGTACTATACAAGGGTGTGTACTATACAAGGGTGTGTACTATACAAGGGTGTGTACTATACAAGGGTGTGTACTATACAAGGGCGTGTACTATACAAGGGCGTGTACTATACAAGGGTGTGTACTATACAAGGTGTGTACTATACAAGGGTGTGTACTATACAAGGGTGTGTACTATACAAGGGTGTGTACCATACAAGGGCGTGTACTGTACAAGGGTGAGTACTATACAAGTGTGAGTACCATGCAAGGTTGTGTACTATACAAGGGTGTGTACTATACAAGGGTGTGTACTATATAAGGGTGTGTACTATACAAGGATGTGTACTATACAAGGGTGTGTACTATACAAGGGTGTGTACTATACAAGGGTGTGTACTATATAAGGGTGTGTACTATATAAGGGTGTGTACTATACAAGGATGTGTACTATATAAGGTTGTGTACTATACAAGGGTGTGTACTATATAAGGGTGTGTACTATATAAGGGTGTGTACTATACAAGGATGTGTACTATACAAGGGTGTGTACTATACAAGGGTGTGTACTATATAAGGGTGTGTACTATACAAGTGTGAGTACCATACAAGGGTGAGTACTATACAAGTGTGAGTACTATGCAAGGTTGTGTACTATATAAGGGTGTGTACTATACAAGGGTGTGTACTGTACAAGGGTGAGTACTATACAAGTGTGAGTACTATGCAAGGTTGTGTACTATACAAGGGTGAGTACTATACAAGGGTGAGTACTATACAAGGGTGAGTACTATATAAGGATGTGTACTATACAAGGGTGTGTACTATACAAGGGTGTGTACTATACAAGGGTGTGTACTATATAAGGGTGTGTACTATATAAGGGTGTGTACTATACAAGGGTGTGTACTATATAAGGTTGTGTACTATACAAGGGTGTGTACTATACAAGGGTGTGTACTATACAAGGGTGTGTACTATACAAGGATGTGTACTATACAAGGGTGTGTACTATACAAGGGTGTGTACTATACAAGGGTGTGTACTATACAAGGGTGAGTACTATACAAGGGTGAGTACTATACAAGGGTGAGTACTATACAAGGTTGTGTACTATATAAGGGTGTGTACTATACAAGGGTGTGTACTATACAAGGGTGAGTACTATACAAGTGTGAGTACTATACAAGGTTGTGTACTATACAAGGGTGAGTACTATACAAGGGTGAGTACTATACAAGGGTGAGTACTATACAAGGGAGTGCACTATACAAGGGTGTATACTATACAAGGTGAGTACTATACAAGGGCGTGTACTATACAAGGGTGTGTACTATACAAGGATGTGTACTATACAAGGGCGTGTACTATACAAGGGTGTGTACTATACAAGTGTGAGTACTATGCAAGGTTGTGTACTATACAAGGGTGTGTACTATACAAGGGTTAGTACTATACAAGGTTGTGTACTATACCAGTGTGAGTACTATACAAGGGTGGGTACTATACAAGTGTGAGTACTATACAAGGGCGTGTACTTTACAAGAGAGTACACTATACAAGGGTGAGTACTACACAAGGGTGTGTACTATACAAGGATGAGTACTATATAAAGGTGTGTACTATACAAAGGTGTGTACTATACAAGGGTGAGTACTATACAAGGGTGAGTACTATACAAGGGTGTGTACTATACAAGGGTGTGTACTATATAAGGGTGAGTACTATATAAGGGTGTGTACTATACAAGGGTGTGTACTATATAAAGGGTGTGTACTATATAAAGGTGTGTACTATACAAGGGTGAGTACTATACAAGGGTGAGTACTATACAAGGGTGAGTACTATACAAGGGTGTGTACTATATAAGGGTGTGTACTATACAAGGGTGTGTACTATACAAGGGTGTGTACTATACAAGGGTGTGTACTATATAAAGGGAATGTACTATACAAGGGTGTGTACTATATAAAGGGAATGTACTATACAAGGGTGAGTACTATACAAGGGTGTGTACTATATAAGGGTGTGTACTATATAAGGGTGTGTACTATACAAGGGTGTGTACTATACAAGGGTGTGTACTATACAAGGGTGTGTACTATATAAAGGGAATGTACTATACAAGGGTGTGTACTATATAAAGGGAATGTACTATACAAGGGTGTGTACTATACAAGGGAATGTACTATACAAGGGTGTGTACTATTATAAGGGTGAGTACTATACAAGGGTGTGTACTATACAAGGGTGTGTACTATATAAGTGTGAGTACTATACAAGGGTGTGTACTATATAAGGGTGTGTACTATACAAGGGTGTGTACTACACAAGGGTGTGTACTATATAAGTGTGAGTACTATATAAGGGTGTGTACTATACAAGGGTGTGTACTATACAAGGGTGAGTACTATACAAGGGTGTGTACTATACAAGGGTGTATACTATATAAGGGTGAGTACTATACAAGGGTGTGTACTATACAAGGGTGTGTACTATATAAGGGTGTGTACTATACAAGGGTGAGTACTATACAAGGGTGAGTACTATACAAGGATGTGTACTATACAAGGGTGAGTACTATACAAGGGTGAGTACTATACAAGGATGTGTACTATACAAGGGTGTATACTATATAAGGGTGTATACTATACAAGGGTGAATACTATACAAGGATGTGTACTATACAAGGGTGTATACTATATAAGGGTTAATACTATACAAGGGTGAATACTATACAAGGATGTGTACTATACAAGGATGTATACTATACAAGGGTGTATACTATATAAGGGCGTGTACTGTACAAGGGTGTGTACTATACAAGGATGTATACTATACAAGGATGTATACTATACAAGGGTGTATACTATATAAGGGCGTGTACTTTACAAGGATGTTTACTATACAAGGATGTATACTATACAAGGATGTATACTATACAAGGTTGTGTACTATACAAGGGTGTGTACTATACAAGGGTGTGTACTATACAAGGATGTGTACTATACAAGGGTGTGTACTATATAAGGGTGAGTACTACTTAACCTATATATCGATGATCACTAATGTCAGCCATATTTGAACTCCATAAAATTCACTTGGGAATATGTATTTAAAAATGCTGATACAAATTAATGCGATCGCAGATAGGTCGCATTAAACGCATTATTTTCTATCTCGCAATAATTTGTAACCTTACAGTATACAAGGGTGTGTACTATACAAGGGTGTGTACTATACAAGGGTGTGTACTATACAAGGGTGAGTACTATACAAGGGTGTGTACTATACAAGGGTGTGTACTATACAAGGGTGTGTACTATACAAGGGTAAGTACTATACAAGGGTGTGTACTATACAAGGGTGTCTATTATACAATATACAAACAACTTGAAAGAAATGGTACTTTTAATAGTAACTTTATTGTATTTTATATACAAATATATAACCATAATTTAACAGATTTAAAGACCTTGGTCTAGAAAACTTCTTCAAAATAACATTAACAATGATTTTACTTTTGCTTTTTAATTTTTTTTTAACCACAGTATTCAAAAACCATTTTGAAAACACTGAAGTCTCTGTTTTTGGGTGTGATGTAAATATGAAGTTAACTACAGTCAAAATAAACAACACAACAAATATTCATACAAATTATTTGATATGTAACCTGGGTCAGTGCTGTCATGAATATTAATTTCAATATACGCTGAGATGTAATAAAACATCAGGTGCTCTGTGACCATGGCTAGTGTTCTTATCTTACATCTCTCTAATTTATATCTAGGCCAGTGCTTCTGTAGGAGAATATCTACCACAATCATACAATTAGCTAATATATTACATATGGCTCTACAAACTCAACAACATGTTACTTTTCAATACACTAAATAACAGGTGCTCTGTGACCATAACCAGTGTATATAGATCCACAATTAATATCCACTTTATAACAATCATCCACAAAGCACAAAGATACTTATCATCATCTAGGTTACACTTACTCCTAAACCCTTCTCAATTTCTGGAATTCAATTGTTTCAATGTTCCTGATATCAAATTTCAAACTTAAATCAATAAATAAATATTTTGTCCATTCTAAATTATCTATTCTATTTGTATGACTATATAATAGAAATAGTTATTGATAGACAATAAGAATGATACAATATTTCAGTTTAATCTAATATACAGTAAATTATATTCACCACTGAAACTATATCTTTAAGTTTCAATTAACGACTTTATAACAAAACAGTTTATGAAAGACATTCAGCAATATTCAATATTCCAACACAATGTTAAGTAAATTTATCAACTTTTATAGTTAAGGCAACTTCTGGTCGGCGTGCTTTTGGATATTCTACAGTTGTTTCCCTTTCAATTATATCTTCTTCTTTTCTGTAAAAGAGAAAACCTACTCTATGACGTTGCTGTACAATGGATATTTAAGATTTTAGTTTTAGGAAAAGAAAGAAAGAAACAAGTATATTTTACAAGGATAACAACTTAGGTTCACAAGTCTACCGTGACAGGGATCCTTTCTACCAGCTGGTCCTTGCCCAAACCTCTTTGCAGTGAACTTTCCATGAATATCAGTACCTGAGAATTATGACTTATTCAAGGTCACCTGACACTCACACACAGCTGCCATTTGTAACCAAGCAAATGACGTCAAGTAAATAACCATAATAAACTAAATAGTATATAGTCTGTGCTAAAAACCTCATAGTTAACATAATGGAACTTGAGTTTTCTGGTTTCACATGTCCATTTTTAATTATAAATAATCTAATGTAACAGAAAGAAACATTTGACATTGGCCTTAATATAATTAAAGGTAACTCTTTATAATTTCAAACCTGTCAAAAATACACCCACCTTTTTTTCTTATCCTCTGCTAACTTCTGAAGACGTTGTTTACCTTCAATATCTTCCTGAGTTTCAAAATCAGTTTTATTCTGGTCTATCTCCAGGTTCTGAAATAATAATTTTACAATTTAATACACTTTATCTCATTTCAATTGCCAGAATGAGTTGGTACCACAAGTTTTCAATGATTTGGTCTAGTGTCAGGGTGAGATGATAATAGTATTCTCAAGAAAGCACTGGCCTAGGTCATGAAGTAAGAAACAACATTATAGGATGAGATAGTTAGTGTAAACAATAGTTAAAAATGGTTAAGGTTATAATCATGAAAAGTATGGAAGTTTTGTTCTTTCACTGGTTCTGAAATCCAAATCTAAAGTTTGAAAATCTAAATGTTTTAGTCATTTTAAGATGTAGTACACGTTTAAGGAAGAGAAGACAACTCCTACTTACCTTTACTCCTATTATATCACCATCTGCTATACAGTATGGAGTTTGTCGTAGATTTACTTTCTCTATTTTTGGTTTCTTTTTATTTTTTTTACCCTGAAATTTGTAATGGAAATATCAACATGGGTTCAAATTAAAATTGACTTTGAGTTTCATTTTTTTCCTATTCAGAATAGGTTTAGCAAGGTATGTTTACTCTACTAGACACCTGATATCACTTTTCATTATGAAATATCTACTAACTTATGACTGATTAAAGTTCATTTGCTGCTTCCAGTGTTTTTTTCTTGGATTTCAGGTTTGATTTTGGGGTTCAAATCTTTAGTACATGGTTTATTCCGTACACCATCACGATTAAAATGTTTATTATATTGATGTACTAAGACTAATCTTTCTATCACTAATACCCTAAAGCAAATATCTTCAAACCCACATTTGGAACTGAGAATATACTTACCTGTTTTACCTTTTGTTGGAAATTATCTTTTTCTTTAATAATCACCCAATCATATCTCTGATAGAAATATTTAGCCAATAGAATTTGATCTACTGGTAAATTGAGAGCACTAGCAATTGCTCGTTTCAAACTTGCGATACCATTTCCATTTGATGTATCCCATAATACTTCTACACTAGGGGAATAAGTTGAAGTGTCTGGTTGTCGAACTTTGACCTCCAAAATAATTTCACTTGTACTGTAAAAACAGAAATAAAATGAAGGTTTTTATCATAATACTCTACAATTTATCAGAGTACAAATGGAATTGGTAAAGTACTCAGGTTAAAGGGATAATAGGCGTTAGAACGAACATTTGAACAATAACAGTATATATCTGTCAGTGGACTTACCTGGTGTCATACCTATACATCAAAATCCCTCTAAAATTTGATAAATCCCCAAAATAAAGTAGGTAATCATAAAACGCTTGAGCCATCCATCAAGCGATTTTCAAATCGCGTAAATATAAAGGGAAGTAACTCTAACATGTGGGTTTTCACGCGTCCTTGACCCCTACTGTTGAATTGCACAATGATGTTTTAGCGTTGATTTACCAGACTGAATGGAAACGTCGCTGGCTCACTTTTTTTTTAAATTCCGAATATATTTTTATTGTGGCTTTTTAAAATTTGGTAAAGTGTGGGATGCATACTTATTTAACTAATAGTCAATATGAAACACAAATATAAGCCGTAGGACGAGTGTATTCTAACGCCTATTATCCCTTTAATAAGACACACACTGGGACCTTAATATCAGATTTTTTGATCTTTTCAGAACAATTAGGAGTAGATAGAACATAATATAAAATACACTTTACTCCAATCACATCTTCATTTTATCTAATGACGACACCAGTAAATTGCGTTGAAATGTTATATACATTGCGTTGAAACGTTATGTACATTGCGTTGAAACGTTATGTACATTGCGTTGAAACGTTATGTACATTGCGTTGAAACGTTATGTACATTGTGTTGAAACGTTATGTACATTGCGTTGAAACGTTATGTACATTGTGTTGAAACGTTATGTACATTGTGTTGAAACGTTATGTACATTGTGTTGAAACGTTATGTACATTGTGTTGAAACGTTATGTACATTGTGTTGAAACGTTATGTACATTGTGTTGAAACGTTATGTACATTGTGTTGAAACGTTATGTACATTGTGTTGAAACGTTATGTACATTGTGTTGAAACGTTATGTACATTGTGTTGAAACGTTATGTACATTGTGTTGAAACGTTATGTACATTGTGTTGAAACGTTATGTACATTGTGTTGAAACGTTATGTACATTGTGTTGAAACGTTATGTACATTGTGTTGAAACGTTATGTACATTGTGTTGAAACGTTATGTACATTGTGTTGAAACGTTATGTACATTGTGTTGAAACGTTATGTACATTGTGTTGAAACGTTATGTACATTGTGTTGAAACGTTATGTACATTGTGTTGAAACGTTATGTATGTTCCTTGTTATTAAAGGAGTTTAATATACCTTAATTTATTGATTATTGGGATCATATTACATGAAAATAACTCACTTTAATTGTTGTGTCTGAGATAAAACTTGTATAGCTAAATCTTCAGATGTTTTTACTTTATGTCTTCTGCAATTAAAAAATAATTAAATAATTATCTCAATAAATTAATCAAAAAAAATTGTCGGGAGATTCTAAAAATGAATTAAGCAACTGAAAAATTCCACATCTTTAAAAATATGCTAAAATATGTACATGTACTTGCTTTAAGGCATGTGTTAAATCACGTAGAATGGTTGCCGGTCTCGAATTGGTTAGTTTCCTCACTCGCAGGAACTCTATTGATGGAATCTCTAACTCCAGAACTTGAGGCAATGTAAAGATTTGGAATTTCAATTCTTCTAACGTTGATTCTTTACTTATCACGACTTCACCCATAAATTCCTTTTCTTTATTCTCGTTTGATCCAACAATATTCTGGACAATATCTAATGTAATAAACATAGGAATCAAAATTACATTCTTTTAACAAGCAAGTATACTCACAAACTGTTGAATAAATATCATCAACACAAGCAGTCCATTTTATTGTTAGGTGGGTTGAATGATATTTTAAACTTTACAGGCTAAATTTATTAAGTGTAGATGACCATTTATACACCCTAAACATTAAGTGGACTGGTCGACTTTATGTTATGAATTGCACCGCACCTGTTCAAATAAACTTTCCACAATTAAATAAAAATGCTCATCTATGAACCATAACACGGAACAACTTAAGTTCACAAGTCCGCCGTGACAGGGATCCTTTCTACCAGCTGATCCTTGGCCAAACCTCTTGGCATTGATCTTTACCGGATTATCCCTACCTTATTACAGCTGGGTGGTCTGGAATTTTAAAGCGGTGATAAGACCACCTGACTATATCTATATGTCAATCAAAGCATTGGTTCATATCTATTATTTTCTTACCTTGAATTTTATTGGCGACAAAGGATTTACACGATGAAACTATACCAGGATTCTCATCTCTTGATAAAGAGGAAGCTCGTAAATTTGGGATCAGCCATATTGATAATACCAGAAATCCCTTAAATAAACAAAGTTGTAAAATCATTGTTTGATAAAAACCAAAGAACGCGAATTGAAACGTTGCCTAAATAAAGTTAGTAATTGTAATTCATATTGCTTGATAAAAACCAGAGAACGCTGGTTGAAACGTCCCTCAAATAAAGTTAGTAATTGTAATCCATAAGATATTTAATTATATCCTTTTCTAAATGCCATTAAAGATTACAAACACTACAGATTATCAATAAAATATAAATTACATATTTCACCTTCGGTGGTAATTTTCCTGGTTCTATCAATAAATAGTCACCATCATGTATACCAGCTGACAGTAATGAGACGGTATCATCATCAAGAACTTCTCCCGCCTCTCGACACCAATTAGTCTTACGTAGATGCCACTCATCACCTGGGGCAACAAAAATTAAAGATATAAAATAGAGCCTTATTACCAGGGTCTTTATTCTTAAAAACTTAAATAAGATAAAGTTTAAATATTAATCAAAAGATAGTTTGCCAGGCAAGGTAACATACGCTCACTGGCAGCATTGAATTTGAAAAATAAATTGAGTAATAACTCAAAAAACATTCACTGAATGAATATTGAAGTCAAAGGCAAAACTCACAAGCAAAATGCATATATATCGAAAACAAATGCGATATCAAAGAAGAAAATTATCGGATCATCACTAAATTTGATGGTGTGCATGTTCATAATGATATAAACACACATACAAACAATCAAAAGAATCCATAGAGAATTATAGACTGTAGAGTGAGCAGGGTGCACCCTATGAAAATGAATGAAAAAAGCTAAGTCACGCAATATTTCGGTGATAAATAATTCAATCATCACAAAAAAAGCTAAGTCAGATGGGATATTTCGGTGAAAAATTATCCGATCATCACGAAAATCAATAGGGAACATCTTCATAATGACACTAACCCACAAAATCAAAATCAAAAGAATCCTTGAAGAATTGTAGCCTGTAGAGTGAGCTCAAGGTAAATGTGAATGGACGAGAACCGACGGGGCGATTACAATATACGCCCATACTTACGTGGGAAGTAAGTGTGTTTTCACCCACACGAAACGTTAGACTGTAATTAACTCATAGTTAAAACTCTGCCTATTGTAACATTGTTATCTAGAGTATAGAGTTATATTACCTGTATGATTAGACTGTAATAACATCATAGTTAAACACTCTCCTATTGTAACATTGTTATCTAGAGTTATAGAGTTATATTACCTGTATGATTAGACTGTAATAACATCATAGTTAAACACTCTCCTATTGTAACATTGTTATCTAGAGTTATAGAGTTATATTACCTGTATGATTAGACTGTAATAACATCATAGTTAAACACTCTCCTATTGTAACACTGTTATCTAGAGTTATAGAGTTATATTACCTGTATGATTAGACTGTAATAACATCATAGTTAAACACTCTCCTATTGTAACATTGTTATCAAGAGTAATAGAGGTTTCTTCAATGGTACTTCTGTCATCTCCTGGTTTGAAATATAACTTTATCTACAACATTTAATATTCAAATTTACAACAAAAGGAAGATCCATGGCTTCAAAACTTACAATAATGATACAAGTCTAAGCAAATTGATATGAAATGGAGATTAACTTCCTACTTTTCTGCAAGTGTTTGGGTTTATAAGGAAGAGCAGGTTCAACGTGTATAGCTATATTAATCAGATGTCAGCCTGCCCCTGCTATAGGCCATGTACTTTAAAAAGCCCTTGACAGTTGGAAATTTCCCTTGCGTGCCTGTCTTAATTAGGTCCAGAAGAGTAGGAGATAAAACTCAATTCATTTAGCATAAAATTGAACAAAAAACATAATACAGGCAATAAAGAATTTATAGGTATTGGTCATCTAAAGATAGGGGAAATCTAGAGGTAGGGGAAATCTAGAAGTAGGAGAAATCTAGAGGTAGGAGAAATCTAGAGGTAGGAGAAATTAGAGGTAGGAGAAATCTAGAGGTAGGAGAAATCTAGAGGTAGGAGAAATCTAGAGGTAGGAGAAATCTAGAGGTAGGAGAAATCTAGAGGTAGGAGAAATGTAGAGGTAGGAGAAATATAGAGGTAGGAGAAATATAGAGGTAGGAGAAATCTAGAGGTAGGAGAAATCTAGAGGTAGGAGAAATTAGAGGTAGAGAAATCTAGAGGTAGGAGAAATCTAGAGGTAGGAGAAATTAGAGGTAGGAGAAATCTAGAGGTAGGAGAAATCTAGAGGTAGGAGAAATCTAGAGGTAGGAGAAATATAGAGGTAGGAGAAATCTAGAGGTAGGAGAAATCTAGAGGTAGGAGAAATCTAGAGGTAGGAGAAATCTAGAGGTAGGAGAAATCTAGAGGTAGGAGAAATCTAGAGGTAGGAGAAATCTAGAGGTAGGAGAAATCTAGAGGTAGGAGAAATCTAGAGGTAGGAGAAATATAGAGAGAGAAGAAATCTAGAGGTAGGAGAAATCTAGAGGTAGCAGAAATCTAGAGGTAACGGAAATCTAGAGGTAGGAGAAATATAGAGGTAGGAGAAATCTAGAGGTAGGAGAAATATAGAGGTAGGAGAAATACTAAGAGGTAGGAAAAATGTAGATGGTTAGAGAAGATAATAGAGGTAGGAGAAATCTAGAGGTAGGAGAAATCTAGAGGTAGGAGAAATCTAGAGGTAGGAGAAATCTAGAGGTAGGAGAAATATAGAGGTAGGAGAAATCTAGAGGTAGGAGAAATATAGAGGTAGGAGAAATATAGAGGTAGGAGAAATATAGAGTTAGGAGAAATCTAGAGGTAGGAGATAATCTAGAGGTAGGAGAAATATAGAGGTAGGAGAAATATAGAGGTAGGAGAATCCAGAGGTGGAGAAATCTAGAGGTAGGAGAAATCTAGAGGTAGAAGAAATCTAGAGGTAGGAGAAATGTAGAGGTAGGAGAAATGTAGAGGTAGGAGAAATCTAGAGGTAGAAGAAATCTAGAGGTAGGAGAAATGTAGAGGTAGGAGAAATGTAGAGGTAGGAGAAATATAGAGGTAGGAGAAATCTAGAGGTAGGAGAAATCAAGAGGTAGGAGAAATATAGAGGTAGGAGAAATCTAGAGGTAGGAGATATCTAGAGGTAGGAGAAATCTAGAGGTAGGAGAAATCAAGAGGTAGGAGAAATATAGAGGTAGGAGATATCTAGAGGTAGGAGAAATCTAGAGGTAGGAGATATCTAGAGGTAGGAGAAATCTAGAGGTAGGAGAAATCTAGAGGTAGGAGAAATCTAGAGGTAGGAGAAATCTAGAGGTAGGAGAAATCTAGAGGTAGGAGAAATATAGAGATAGGAGAAATTGAACTAACCATCGAATGACTAACAGCTATTGGTTCTGATGAAGATTGTAATAAATGGCTAATTGTTTCTGTTTCTGGTGTATTTCTACCATTCACTTCAACCTCTTCTCTATTTTAAAAAGAAAGATTGTAATTGTAATGTATTAAATGTTTAAACCAATCAGACAATTCTCACACTATTCCCTGGCTGCTAATTCATGATGCATTTAAAATGAAGACTATTGGCTTACGGTAAATTTATTATTATTTTTAGATTATTTCAGTGATGAACCTTTTGACGTCATTACAGATGGTGGTGATGATGATGATTGACATATGAGAACAGACAACTAGAAAGCTCAATAACAAGATGTATAACGTGTTAATTATCATGTTTGAATTTTAAAAGAGTCCCTGTACACTTTAGTTAGTTTAGTTATGTTTTGAAAAGATGTTTGTTTCATTGAAAAGTTAAAGAAGAACAAATTTCTTTATACTTAACCAACTCTCTTAATTTCCGAAAAAATCTTTCTTTAATGAAATTGTTCTTATATGAATTTAATTCCAGGGCTAAAATACAAATATTTCCGGTATCCCTTACTGCAGGGATTTTTAACCTTAGGGTCGCGCCCCCAAGCTTGGGACGTGGGAAAACTTTTGGGGGCGAAAAAAAATGTTGTGTCTGTGAACATGTTATGGTGTGTCGGGTGTAATTTATTGATACAATAAGATTATATGAAGATAGTTTAATGAATTTTTATATATTCTATTCGACAGTTATGGTAAGTCAATATTTGAAATGAAATGGGGGACGCGAACTTTTCATTAACCAAAAAATGGGGGCATTGCTGGAAAAGGTTGAATACCCCTGACTTACTGTAATCAAATGTAATCAAATGTCATCTTACCTTTCTTTATCTTCGATTATCACACTGTCTCCATCACATAATTTTAATGTTTCTAAAGTTCCCATTATATCTAATATCACAGACTGATTATTATCACAAGTCAGTATTTTCACTGTTATATTCTCCTTCTTTGAAATGTTTAATACAGAACAGACCTGTTCTATTAATAACTTCAATGTCATATTTTTGGGAAACCACCCAATATGATCGGAATTCCCTAATTTCACAGTAAGCTTGATTTCTCCTGTATTCATCTGTTGTCCATCCCAGATAAACAGCTTCTCTTGATCCCTAATACCTACATCTTCTAAAACTTTATCAACATTATCTGGAAATAATTTAAGATGATTTAAATGAAGTTTGTGTGTTTTCTGACATTGATGATGTGTTTCACATTTCATGTGGGCTTATGAAAATTCAACCTTAGTTTATTAACCATTATTGGATTATTAATTAATTCAGTTAATTATATAATATCTAAAACTCATATATATATAGTATTGTGGTGTCACAGCCTTGAGAACTCTACAATACACAATGACTTTCAAAACAATCATTTCAGCAAATATCAAATACCTTCCAAACTGCATCCTCTATAAACCAACAATTATCACTGGTCAGACAGTCTGCCGGTTTGGAAGGGATTCACGGTACCAATAACTCAAACACTGTTTACTACATCATTATCTTATTTCAAACTGATCCAAGGAATAAATAAACCTAAATCAAATTGCTCATAATGTTTCTGGACCTCTGTCCAGTCTTACCTGACAAATTTTCCTGTATAACGAGGCCTATCGGTAAATCTTTTAGTCTATTTATAACTGGTTCTCGAGGCACCATTTCATTTCCTACCTATATAACAAAATAATACACAAAGTTCAGTTAAAACAAGGAAATCAGATCAAGAAAAGAGCTTCCAAGTGGTCACCAGCACTAGGTACCGATTCAAAACTATCCAACATGAACACCGATAGCTTTGATTTGCAATATTCCAATTTCAAGTCATAAGCCTGTAGTTATTAAGCTCAGGATTTAATATCGTTACTATTGGAAATACAGTTATGGTCTGATTTGCAGATTTAAAGATAAAATAATTCAAGATACTATTTTAGGAGAAATGTATTACATGTATGAAGATTATTTCCTAACAGGGGACACAATTATTCCTGATAAATAAAATGAATGGAGTTTCACCTTCTATCTCACTGCACCTTATGTGCTAATGAAGTCAGGCAACTTTGAGCAGTGTGCAAGAAGGGAAATTTTGCCAGGACAGCAGCATAAGCATTCTCTTTTTACGATTTCCAGTGTTTAGAGTGCACAGCCTATAGCACTGAGACCTTGGTATATTGTCTCATCCAAACAACCAGACACTCTGGCTCCTCAAGGCTCAGTATTATTCTAGATAAAACCCATACAACAGAAGTATACACACCTCATGAATATTAGCCAATAACAGTGCTATTGTTGTACGTCTATCTATAGTTAACGTTGTATATTCAGGTGAGGTAGTCTCTGGTTTTATCTCATTGTTAGTTATGGTGTAATTACACGCAAAATATAGCTGTACATTGATTCTATTCACTGCATCTTCATATTCTAATCTTTGTTGGTGTATTTCATCGTTTTCTTTCAGGACTTCTAACAACAGGTCCTCATCTATACAATAGCCACGATCTTTTATTGCTAAAATATAATTCAATAAATCAGTGATGATAATTTTTCTATCAAATGATTCATATATAAAAAGTTATTTAAATATAATTAGATTCCAGGTCTGATAAGTTAATAAAACATAATTTTAGAATTTCAGCCTATATTTGTCAATTCTTAAGTATCTAATAAGTTAAATTTAACAACGCCTCTTTACAGGTTCCAACTGTACTGTCCTAAAATTTTAAATAGATACAGCTCCCTGCAAACAATTTCTGAGACAGATAAGTAAGGGAGTTTTACATTCTTATTTTCTGCTACAGATTCTTCCATGATGGGCTACACTATGAAGTGTGCAATAAAGTAAATTAATTTTGACGGATCCTACAAAGCACAGGGTTTGAGAAAAATGTCAACAAACCTTGCTCAGGACGTTTTAAATCCTTCCGTCTATAAAACAACATGTAGGCACTTTCTTTTCCTTGGAACTGAGTTTCTAGAGACTTGACTGATATAGGTGACACTCTAGAATCATTGAAATCAAACCAACAGTTTCCTGGCTCCGGCAGGCCATTTGTGGTTGGGCTGAAATACACACTATAGACATCAGCATTGGAGTTTGTTTGAATTATTAGATGGGAGGACTTGTGGGGTCCACAGACTTGTTAAGGGCAAATATAAGAACTCAATGATAAGAATTTGAAAGGGCATATAAATTGTATTATTTATATAATAATTTAGTCAATCTATTACCTGTCATTGGGAAGATCTGTGGAAGCTGAAGGTGAAGGTTGACTGGTTTCTATTGGCCTATCAGAAATCTTGTTGCATATAGTGTAACCTTTTTTTAATTGTACCGTACCTTTTGATTGGTTAAATTTGAACACGTCATCATGTTTTTTGATGAACTGAATAAAAAAAACAAGATCAAAATTAAGTTTAAGTTTTTTCAACACAGTGTTTAGTGATTTGTCAAACCTGAGCTAAGATGTAATTTAGTCAATTGAATGTTACATTGATTCAAATGCCTGAGGCTTTAATATGTGACATTTGTCAAACTAATGTTCTATGCATTTGTTTCGTTACCTCAGTGTGATTTGTCCAAACCTTGAGCTCGTTACCTCAGTGTGATTTGTCCAAACCTTGAGCTCGTTACCTCAGTGTGATTTGTCCAATTCTTTAGATATTAATGTGAATTAATATTGTTTATAAAATCTTTTACCTTGGTCATCTGTCCATATTTTCCAAAACTCGTTTTCCACGATTTTTTAGTCCGAGTTTGAATGACTGTGCCCAGTTTATTAACTGATATAGTTTGATCTTCACAATCCAATAAAATGGCCTCCAATAATTGTAGTGGTGTATCTAATTCTTGGACTTCTTGTTTTTTATCATGTTTACTGGGTTCAAGATGAATTTTTTCCTCATCCTTGAATGTAATTCAAACTAAATAGACACTATATGAGTCTGTAAAATTGATCTCACACAGAGAAAAGATGAGAAATGTAACAAGACTTCAAATCTAATTGAAAATGTAATACAATAAATAAACATTTTTGTAAGTTTTTAGTGAAGAAAATGAACATACTGGACTATACCAGGTGCCTATATCATCAACATCTCTAATATAGGCATGATAATGACCCCCATACGCACTACCCTGGTGTATTACCACAGAGAATAACTCATACATCTCATCATCACCTGGCTGAAAATAACAACAAATTATTAGTTTGAGAAACAACGTACACTATCTACACAGAGTCTCAATTCTTAACACAGAAGAAGTCTTTTTGGATTGCAACTATTGTCCATATTCTTATCTAACAGTGTCTGAAGCCAAAGGCTGAACTTCGTGGCTTTCAAACAAAAACAATACAAGAAAGAATCTGAATTCAGAATGTGAAAAGTCTAAAACCTAACTTTACTTCATACTTGTACAAAAAAATCAAACTTTAGAGTATGTTATTTATAAATATATATATAGTTAAGAAGTCTATTAAGCACACAAGTCCTGGGTTAAAGTGCTGTAAAAGTTAATAAAGGGTGGCTCAGTGAGTTTGCTCGCTAACCTAAGGGTCCAGGGTTCAAAAACGGCAAAGGTTAAGATGATCTTTCAGATTTTTCAGCCTGGTTTCCCCTTGTCAGTGATGCAGGTCGGAGGGACAGGCATAGAAAAAGCGTACAGTCAGAACATACTTAGGCCTCATGTGCTTCAGGCTGTCCATGTTAAAGATCACACAACAGTTGGAAATTGGAAAAAGAGCAGGCTAATGCGACTATTCTTGCAAAATTCCCTCATTGCACCCTGCATAGCAATGCCTGTCTTCGTTCACCTACAAGGTGCAGAAAGTAGGAGTTTTTTTGATTTAGTAATATGAAACTTGATTTTGGTTAATAAATAGTAAATACTAACCTTATCCATATATGGTGCCATATTTAATACTAAAGGAAAGGTAAATTTACCACATTCTTTATATCTCTCCATTTTATAAAAATCATAATTAAATCTTAGCAATGATATTGTAAGTATAGGTGGTAGTTTCTTTAATTTTGCACCCTATTAATATATAATCCAATCAGACTTTTATACCATTTAATAACAAGCTTAAACCAACTGGTTGGTTGGTAGATGACAAGTTAACGTTGGCTTCCAGCAAATGCTGATATCGCAGACTAGGTGGTTGTTGGTATTTGTAGTTGGTAGTCAGATTGGTTTAAACTAACAAACTTCACACCAATTTATACTTGATTACATATATCATGTTCATCTCAAATCAATGATTTATTACCACAAAAGTAAGGAGTCCATATACAGAACGCAAGGTAATTATTGTATATTTCATGAGGATAAATAATCTAATAACATTGGAAAAGAGTTATATAGGCTAAGTCAGCTCTCTAATCCTGTCCATATGTATATTGTTAATTCAATATTGATTCAAATAAATATCTAATAGTATAGTTTGGATAACTATATTTCAATTGTAGTGCCTGATCAAGGATGAGAAAGTTGAATTTTTTCAACCTGGTTTTCTCTTGTCAATGAAGCGGGAATGGAGGAGCTGACATAAAAGGAAGGACTAGTAATCTGGAGGGACAAGAAACTAATACTGCACTGGGCAGGAAAAATAATGGAAAACCAACCTTTTTGGCATCAACTAGTTTATGACATGTTCCACAGTGGTACTGATTCTTGCCATCCAGTAATTCTGTTTCCTGGTAATATCTAGATAAAGCTGATTCCAATCCATTATTACCACTGATTGTTAATGGTAAGTCAAAAAAATCTTCCTACAAATATATAATTATTTTCAATCTTTATGCTTCAGTTTTCAAGAGAAAGAGATTCTTAAGCTAGGTATTATTATGTTCTTTGAACACTGAATGTAACTGAATTGAACCTTCATATATCCTGAATTCCAAGTAATATTACTTACAGAGTCTGACATATATGGAATTATTTGACCAGTAAAGTTGTTGCTCGCATACACATTAACTCCATTCTGAATTCCTGTTTATTTTTTTATCCAAGATTTACTGATCTTACAGACATCAGAATAGAAGAATTAACTACTATCCCTTACTACTATCTCATGTTAAAAGTTATAAAAACCACAGCTTACCTCTCTTCCACTGCACGTCTCACATTCTGAACATATTATCTGAATGGAAAATACAAAATAACATAAAACTTTTCTATAAATTAGAATTGTTTTTCTATATTAAAGGAAAACTACCTTTTAGTATGTCCCAATTTTTATTCATCTGAGGACTAACCTGGTGTTATAACTATATTACAGATTCCCTTTATAAGCCAATAAATCCATAAAATATAGTAAACATCCATAATACTAAGTAAACATCCATAAAATTAAGTAAACATCCATAAAACTAAGTAAACATCCATAAAACAAAACTAAGTAAACATCCAAATAAGTTATTATTGATAACTTAGTGCTTGAAATTCAAAATAAACTTTTACCTGATTGACAATAGAACCATGGTATAAATTGGAGATTAAATTACCACCAGAAGTTCCTGCGAGAGAATCATTGATGGCGCTAAATAATATTCTACTTAATTCCTGTACATCATGCTGTTGCATTTGCTGTAATAGACAGAATAAATAAATGAATGAATAAATGAATGAACGAATGAATGCACGAACGAATGAATGAATGAATGAATGAAATAATGAATGAATGCAAAAACTACAAGGTATTGAGGTAAGGATCAAGATATGAATGAATTGAATCTAAAAACCTTGTAAATAGGTGTTCTCAACTTCTCAGGTTTATCAGGGACAGACACTAATAGCATCAGTCACCATCACAAAAGCTGCTAATTATACTGAAGGACCAACATCAAAGTAAAAATGAGAGTGAAAATGATTGATTTTTATTTTTGTCGCGTGTAAATTATGTTGAAATGTTATGTACCTTGTTATTAAAGAAGTATGTTATACCATAATATATTCCCTTGTGTTCCTTGTTATATGATTGGATCAATCACGTAACCTTACATGAGGAACGTCAGAGATTGAATTATAGAATAAATAATCAATGAGTAAATAAATAAACAAACCTCATCACCAGTCCAACCGAAACTATCAGTTAATTTTCGTGTTGATACACTCTGTTTATCACACAACAATAATCTCACAAATAATCTCTGTAACTCTAGTGGTATAACACGAACCTAACACATAAAAAACAAACTTATTATCGCACTGTGTATCCAACATTTTCATCAATAAAAATACCTTAAACTTAAGTAGTTGCCAAACATTAGCTCAAATTCCAGTGGGCTTATTTGAAATGAATGCAATACGTATCTGCACCTGATAAGTCTAATGATGACAAGTTTTGGTGTGCAGTGTGCAATGAGAGAATTTTGCCAGGACAGCTGTATAAGCTTACTTTTTTTCGATTGCCAACAACACAGGAATTTAAATCAATATATCACTTGTTAAAACAAGAACCCAATCTAATGATACTGAAATATCTTCTTACAAGAAATTAGGCAGAATGTTGAATTGTTACCAGCTCAGCTATATCTCACTTTGTCTCCGGTTTAACTGTCTCCGAGTTTACATGTCCCCGAGTTGACTGGTATTCTTACCAGCTATATCTCTTTTAGAAATCTATTTCTAACAATGGGCAAGTATTAATACATCCATAAAAACTACCCTTACCTTGGAACCAGGCTCATCTTTGTCCTCTAAGCATCCTAACTCTTCTTTAGGGATTCGGAACAGTGCTTCTTTAAAGGTAAAATAAAATTAACAAATAAAAGTTTTTTTCAGAAATAAACCAAAGTTGAACGAATACCAGTCAAAACGGTAAATTTTGAAAAGTATAAAAAGTAGGAGCTCTTGCAGATCTGTTACAGAGTTAAATGGTGATGAGAACATAGTCTCATAGTCTCATAAAAGCACTGGCCTAGGTCACAAAGTAAAGATTTATGATAAAACAAGGTGCAAGTTAAAGGTTAGGATAATTAGATGAAATTACAAATGGATGTCTCTGAAATATTATAGGTGGTAGTACCATTTCTTCAACTGAAATAGCTAATTTCAGTTTTTGAAGATATGTTACTGTTTGAACAGTAACACTTTTAAATCAACCGTTTAAAAACTTGAGGTCAAAGTTTATAGGTTCAAGAACAACTAAAATCATAAAGAAAAATACTGGTACAATAATTACCTCTAAATTCAGGAGTGTACAATAAAGTTTGTAGTAGGGAATTGAGATAACATGTAGCACCTTGATTTTCTATACCCGCCATATTACTTTCTAATCTAGGCCGGGGAGGTGAAACTGAAAATGAATTTCCATTTCTTTTTCCAGGAAAATCGTCTGTTTCACTATTACAGGGAAAAAAGGTGTCCCCCTCATCATCTCCAAATAAACTGCCCAACATTGTGTCAATAACTAAGTGGATTCCAGAAGATGTGGTCAGTTCTGTTGCAAGATCTGTTTTGATATTTATTTTATAAGATAGTTCAGACTCAACTTTTTTATTCGGAGAATTGAAATTCTTTGCTGTGCTGTGACAGTAGTGTCAACCTGTATCAAGAGGTGCTACTGTAAGCAAATTTACCACTGTATGTGTGGTGAGGATAATTCGTCATGTTTTGTCTCATGATTTCATTTTATTTCAGAAATACGTCTAGTAATCCCCATATTTCCGTTTGTTTATTTCAGATTTCATCCATGTGCAATTTCCCACTTCCGGGTAAACATTAGACATTAGACTCGCGACAAAAAACAGTATGTGATCTGATTAGTCAAAAATACGAATGTCAGCTCCAAAAAGAATCAGCTAAATTGATAATTGTAACGTGGAAATAATTAAATTAGATATATATAGTATCAAGAAATTTCAAATTCATAAAAATTTCCCAGAATCTGAAAAACAGAGGAAGAAATGGTTGGTTTCGTACAATATTTTAATTGACAGAAAAAGTATAAGTAAACGTCAGTAAGTAAATTTTTATGTTAAATAATTTTCAATAATTTTTTTTATATAAATTGAAATGTGAGAAGAACGGTGTATGATAACAAGTCACCAAAAAATTGCTTATTAGTTTATTTTGTGAACAATTAAAATTTATCGTTTTCTGTTTAAATACGGATTAAATTTGCTGTTTCTATCGATGACGTCAAACCATGTGTGGTAAAGAACTGTAAGCGGAAAGGTGAGGAAATTGCGAGGGAAATGAAAAACCATATTTATGACAAAAAATGTGTCAAAGATAGATTTCTGTTGGTCAAATTGTAATTTTTTAAAGTCAGAGGACCTTTTGATATCGAAAAATACGAATTTTTTCCGTTAGATTTTATGTTTTTTGTCGGTAAAAATTTGACGTCAAGCTGGATGTGTTTCTATTTTTAGTAACATGCCATGTGGGTAGACTATGATGATTGTTAACCGCTCCTCTTGAGTCTTGTCATTGTCTGTGATTAGTTTTGTTTATGTAACTGATTAGTTTACTCTTAATGATTTAATTAGTTGATAAGATCTTTATAGAACTGAGTGTAAGGTTACTGTTTTTCTATTTATTATGTAGCAAGTAGTAGTGTCTGTTGATATTCAGTCAGTTGACATAGCAAAGTTCATTGACATTATGTCAGTAGGAAGTAATACTGACACTGAGTAACTGACATCTTACAAATTTGTGGATTGTATTTTTGAAAAAGAACTCATATAACACAAGAGAGCAAAAAGTGTGCTAATTGTATAACTAGTGATATTGTACACATTCTCTTTTACACTCAGAATATTTGGTCATTTTCTACAAAATTTGTATTTCTCTCCCTATTCTAACAGAGTTGAATGGATTGAAATAGAAATATCCGTCAACAATTATTAGTTTAAGATCAACAATAAGAATTGATTGAAATAGTTATTCCAATCTACATATTATAATGACTAAACTTACAATAACTTACCAGGTAGAATACTTATAATATATGATCAATACAGTAACCATGTGGAAATATCAATTACTAGATTTCTTTAGGATTGAGATTACTTTCTGACTTGAAAATTTACAGAAATATACATTCATTTACTCTTTACTCAGATTTTTCATTAGTAGCCTATGCAGTAATGTTGACTTTATTCAGAAAGTAGATAGTTGTATTAAAGGGACATGTTCACCATTCATTTGACCATACGTGTCGTAGACTCTGATAATGGATGTTATTTAGCTAAGCTAATTAGTATAGTATTTACAACACACCGTCAAAATTTGAGCCTTCAAACACTTTTATGTCTTGAATTACCCGTGTTAAATAAGTAAATTAACCACTGGCTTGTTCTTGAGGCTTAATGATATGTATTTTTAAGTTATTTTTTTATATTGAAATATAAGATTTTCTTGCATTTCTATTCTTATTTAATAAAATCATGAACCTCTGTAAATGAAACTTGTCCCTTTTTTGTAAATAAATAACTTTCATTTTAGAAGCACACATCTACAACCATCTTAACAACAACAACAACCAATTAAATTCAAAATGCCATCAGACAACAAGAAAAAACGAGATGCCAGAAAGAAACAAGAAGCTAAGAACCGACTGTTAAAATTGAGTGGTGCCGAAGGTGAAAATGAAGAGGAAGGAGTGAATGGTGTAAATATAAATGGTGAAGCAGACACTAATGGGGTAACGGAAGAAAATGGTAAATCAGAACAAAAAAATGGAGCTAAAGGTAAATTGTTGGAAACAAAAACTAAAAATGGTTTTGGAGTGTATCATTATGTATTGTTTATAAGACATATAGAAATAGGAAGATATACATTAAAACACTAAGATATATTACTTCTGCATTAATTACATACTACGTTTCGAACAACAAAAAACACTACAATATATAATGAAATCATTATAGTCGACCCAAATTTAAAAAAACTTGAAATACCATCCCTTGATTCCTGAACAATCTTTCAAAATAGAACAGAGATACTCTTTTATAGAGAACGTCACTTATCCCTAGGCCCTATGTCACTTCATTACAATCTAAGTTTTAATAGAATTGCAGGAATCAGAAGTCATTGGATGGTGCAAGTTGATCCTATCAGTCTCCTCGATATATCATTATAAAACCTCTTTACAAAAGTTGGCATTTTGTAACAATGCATAATGTATTATTTCAGAAATTGAGAAATTGGGTGATGATTTAGATGATTTGGCTCTGGCAGCTAAATTTCGATCATGTACCGGTGTATTGTCATCTCATGCCGAGAGTCGAGATATCCATATAGATCATTTATCTATGAGATTTCACGGAGCGGAATTATTGATGAATACTAGTCTAAATTTAAACGTGGGTAGAAGATATGGTCTTATTGGTACTAATGGATGTGGTAAGTATACTTATTTCTGATACAGTGCTGGATGGTGTTTGGATTTAGGTACTGAATGGTGAGGTTTAATCCAATATGTACTGAATGATTCTAATGCCTTGGTAACTCTCTTCTTCGCTATTGTAAAACTGCAAGTTTCAAAAAGTCTTAAAAACATTAGTATTCAAAGAAGCTTTTCCTGACCAATACTTAAAACTTGTTACAAGCTCAATAGAAACTTTAAAATAGTGTTTTAGGCTATATAAATTTAGTGTTTATAATTATTATTAGAAAGTACACCTTCAGTGTTTATTGAAGTATTCAACTTGATATTAAATGTACTATATAACTATATAAGCTTATAACCCCATTCATCTGTTTTTAGGTAAATCATCATTGTTATCTTCCCTTGAAGCCAGAGAATTACCCATCCCCCGTCATACAGATATCTATTTATTAAGGAGAGAAATGGCTGCCAGTGATAAAACTGCTCTTATGGCTGTGATGGAAGTAGAGGAAGAAAAACATAGATTAGAGAAAGAGGCGGAAGAATTGGCAGATAAAACAGATCAAGGTTGGTCAAAGTTATAGTGGCACATTTACTTTCTTTCAAATTATTCCAAATTAAAGCTAAAATTTGTACCTAAGTTTTGGATTGAGAAGATTGAAAAATGCTTTAATTTACAGTTTGAGTTATTGCCCTTGCCTAAAATACTAAAATATATCAATATCTACTAGTAAGCTGTTCATTGGTCAATCTAATTTGCAAGTTATGCAATCATAATATTTTATAATTATAAGATGAAAGACGAAATTATATAATTTCCTCCTAACTCTGAATATTAAACTATGTATTGTAGATTCAATGGACCAATTGATGGATATTTATGAAAGATTAGATGAAATGGATGCCTCTAAAACCGAAGCTCAGGCAGCCTACATCTTACATGGGCTGGGATTTACCAAAGAGATGCAGAATCAAAAAGTGAAGAATTTCTCTGGTGGTTGGAGAATGAGGATAGCCCTAGCTCGTGTGTTATTGATTAAACCTGGCTTGTTATTACTTGATGAACCTACTAATCATTTAGATTTAGATGCCTGTGTCTGGCTGGAAAATGAACTTAAAACGTAAGTTTGTTTTAAATCTTTAACCAGCTGATAAAAGCTCAAAGTGATATATTTTCAACCCCATTATAATAAAGATCGAATTTGCCACCCAGTCATTACAAAACTACAAAACCTTCCAGTTTGATGTTGGACAGTTGTGATTTAAACAATATTTATTAATCAAAACACACAAATATAAAAGCAAATGTACATAGGATACAGAGACAAGCCACTTATTGGCTTATATTAGTCTGCTTCCTACGTCGGACAATTGTCGTGTCCGGTGTCAGTATGAAAGTAAGAAGTGTTATAGTGATAGAATCAATGATGATAAAACTTGCTATAATAATGTATTTAGTTTGTACATGTGGTACACCCTAGATACCTGAATTATACTGTTGATAAGGCAAGGGCCATCTGAGATTCTTTTCTCTAAAAATAAACCTAGAGGATACGTAATGTCTTATTTTGTTTCAAAATATTTAGTTTGAAAATGCAAACCTCTGTCAAAAAGGACTTATTTTGAAACTTGCTCATACTAAATATGAAATATTGTGGGCCTTAAAATATTGAACAAGTCTATAGTTATTAGAGGTAGCTCTCTATATTTCCCTTCCGTATCCCTCAGTGTACTAAATCAATATATTGTTTATGTTACAGGTATAAGAGAATATTAGTGGTTATTTCTCATTCACAAGATTTCTTAAATGGTGTTTGTACTAATATTATCCATTTTCATCTTCAAAAACTTAAAATATATACGGTAGGTCGTGATAGTTTATCTATGGTATTTTTTATTAAATAACAACATTAAATTAGATAAAGTTTGTATTCATCAAGTGCTACTCCGGAGATATGTTTGTTAATTTGAGGTTGAAAGTGAAACAACAATTATAGGTCAGTTTAAGACTCTTTCTGATCATTATTATTGAAGTGATAAGATAATGTTAGATGACGTGTTGAAGAGCTCAACAGCGTTGTACTAGATAACTATATTAAATAGTGGTGTATTCCAATAGAAATATTTATGTTATGTATATTTCAGGGTAATTATGATTCGTATGTTCAAACAAGATTTGAGTTAGAAGAAAATCAAATGAAGAAATATAAATCTGAACAAGATCAAATAGCCCATATGAAGGTAATTTTGTCTTATAGTTTATTAAAATTGGACTGTTACATTATATTTGAGGAAGGAAGGGATTGATTCTCACAAATGTACAGGCCTAAGGTGGAACAAATACTTATTGAGGATGTGAGATAAGTAGTCTGGATCTGCTGGGTATTTTACCTTTGTTCTGGTCTGAAATACAAAATAATAACTCTCCTAAAGGGCTTTTAAAATTTGCTTCGGAGTTCAATAAAAAGGTAATTTTTTAATCTGATATTCAGTTCATCAACAACAATATTATAGTCAGTATTAATAGGAACAAGCAGTGAAGGTTTCCTAGTTACATACAACCATTTTCTATGACAACTGTTTATTCATTTAGGTTTAAATTTTATTGTAGAATTACATCGCCAGATTTGGTCACGGTTCAGCTAAGTTGGCTCGGCAAGCTCAGAGTAAGGAAAAGGTGTTAAAGAAGATGGTTGATGGAGGTTTAACAGAGAAAGTCAGTCGAGATTATTCCATATCATTTGTATTTCCCAGCTGTGGTAAAATACCCCCACCAGTTATTATGGTCCAGCATGTATCGTTTAGATACGCTGAAGGCAAGGTAAGGGAGATAATTGGTACTGTACATCACTTAGTTTCCTCAGTCAGCACACTGATTGGAATTTCTATCATCAATAGAATTAATTATTCTTATTAAGAATTTTATACATTAATAAGTCAGTTGTCTGAGGATCACCTAGCATGAATCCAGGAATGCTGATTTAACTGTATGTCTGATTGGAATTCCAAAATAATTTTGATCTTCAGGACATCTTCTTTTAAAATATGCTATAGCTTGTGTATTTTTTCATGCATATAATAAATACAAGATCTTTATTTACAAGTTAAAATGTCCAGTCGGGAATATTTTTAATCAAATCAACAGATCTGCATGAAACTCGGGTAACAACATGTTTCCAGTTCTGTTTAAATATTTCAATGAATTTTGTATGTATATTTACAGCCATTGATCTACCAGAATTTAGATTTTGGAGTTGATTTAGATACCAGAGTGGCTCTAGTAGGACCTAATGGTGCTGGTAAATCTACTTTATTAAACCTTATAGTAGGAGATGTAAGTTAATTATTATCATACTCAATAAACCATTTCTTATCAGTCTGTATTACTGTCTTCATTAGCCCATAAGGTGCTGAAGAGTAGGACGTAAAACTCCATTCATTTCATTATAATCTGCATTAGTTCCTGGTTTAATATTTGTTATCTGTTAGACCATAATATCTCAAATCAATTAAATCCTGTACTTTTACTGCAGAATGGCTATATTTTCCTACTCATTGTTGACATTAAATATTAATATACAAAGTATTGGGCAAGGCTAGCCAGAATCTTACAGGGATTTATAAGGGGAGCTAATAGCTTGGTTGTGGCTATGCTTATAAGATCTTAAGTCTAAAATATATATGTAGTATTGGCCATAGGTCAAGGCTAGCCAGAAGCTTAAAGAAACTTGTAAAGGGAGATAATAGCTTGGTTGTTGCTATACTTATTTATGATCATCTTATTCATCTATATGTCTGATATAATAGCAATGCAAAGCAACTTGTTAAAGTGAACGTGTTCTCTGGTTTACTAAATCATTTAAATTCCCCTATTTGTAACCAAACTTAAATGAAGTTGTATTGTTTCAGTTGGCACCAACAGATGGATTAATTCGAAGACATTCTCATTTACGTATTGCTAGATATCATCAGGTTAGTTATTTTGATATATATTAAGTGGAAAAATAAATTATAAAGAATTGTTAATGATATATATAGATTTCCTTCAGAATTTTAATTTTTATTGGTTAGAAAATGGTCCAAGTCTCTTTAGTGATTTCAGAAAGTTTTCTAAATTTCTAACCTTCATGTTTGAGTTTATTGATTGAGGTTTATTTATATATTAATTTGTTTTCCAGCATTTACAAGATCAATTAAACCTTGACATGTCCGCTTTAGACTGGATGATGGCTCAATTCCCAGACATTAAAGAACGGGAGGAAATGAGAAAGATTGTAGGCCGGTATGGTTTATCTGGACCACAACAGGTAATTCTACAAGTTCCTGTTTTCTCTTATTGATGATACATAATCTATTAGTTGACACATAGCAATACCATTTAGGAAATAGGTAGTTAGGCGATGCTACAAAAGCACAAACATAGGCATGTTGGCAAAACCTCCAGTGAGAGAGTAATGTTTGTGCAGTTAGTTTTAAAACTGAACTTATTTTCAGTCGGTTGTTTAAGACAGACAATCAAACATTTCCAGAATATATGGCCAAATCAACAGCCCTACTTTGATTTCTATGATTTCTCTGTAAATCAATATAATATAAGAATAACCAGGAAAATCTTGGTATTGTTTTCTTGCATGGATATAAAACTTATCATCAAATATTTCTCTCAATCATTTCAGATTTGTCCAATACGTAATTTATCAGATGGACAAAGATGTCGAGTTATATTTGCCTGGTTGGCCTGGCAGACACCTCATCTCTTATTGTTAGACGAACCTACAAATCATTTAGATATAGAAACTATAGATGTACTGGCGGAGGCTCTTAATGACTTTGAAGGTGGCATCATGTTGGTTAGTCACGACTTCAGACTCATTTCTCAAGTAAGTTTTCTGGTACTATACTTAAGTTACACAATTAACTTCTCATGCTTAACACAGTTTTTTTTTATGATTTAGTTTTATTGAAGTATTTGTCTGACAGTGGAATATGAAGTGACAATTATCTCTGCACATTGGTCAGAAAACAAGGATGTTAGATTACCTTTTTGTAGAGGAAATCCTCTATTTTTCTGGGCAGATGTTTTATTTCATAAAGCACTAAAAAATTAATTTGAGGGATGAAAAGACGTGAAATGTCCTCTTGTATTGTATATAGGAGCCTGTGACCCTCCAGACCTCTAGCTGATAATCTAAGGCCCTCTATATTGTGTTATCAATGTTTATATTATATTACAGGTAGCTGAAGAAATCTGGGTGTGTGAGAAACAAACAGTAACTAAATGGGAAGGTGATATCTACAGTTATAAAGAAGCTCTGGTTAAACGAGTTCAGTCAAGGAATTCGAAATTAAAAAAGATGAAGAAATGATAAGAAAGTACATTAGGCACCAGATTTAAACTTTAGGACAATTCTTCATCTATATCATTAATTTATTCAACAAAGTCTAAATACAGTCAGTTTTATTTAGTGGTGCGAGGTTTAGACTGTGAAGAATTTTTTGCACTATGTTAAACTGAAGGGTTTAGGTCGTAAAATGTATGGATGTTTGTATTACTATGAGTAATATTTTCATCATTCTAAGCCAGTTTTCTGAGAAAACAAAGAAATAAACTTATCCACAATTCTGATTCCAAAAAACGGTATTTTGACAATGTGAAGAAATTGCTTGAGGTAACCTGGTTGTTATTATTGTGCTCATATTGCCAGGAATGATAACTTGTCCTTCTGAGATCGTTATCTTTATAAAAAACCTACATACTCTGATTTTTTTAAGACTATTTGAAGTTCCCTGTTTCTAGATATTAAATTTATTGATGTTGCTGAAGTTTAGATACTTGCATGTGTAGTCAATTTATTTATTTATGAATGTTTAGGGTACTTGCAGTTTATTTTAAATCCATTAAAAATGTCAACTTTTGTAAATACATACAAGTCAATTTTTTTCGCAGTAAATTAATCTGCTATTTATGTAGTAAGACTGAATAATAGTTCTACATCTAGAGTAATTCACACAGTGTCATTAAGAAAGTAACAGCTATATGTTTGGGTATTGGGACTGTCAGTGTGTAGGTCAGTCTTATTGTAAATATTAAATATTTTGGAAATATATTTCCAACTTAAGACTGTGATGTTTAATTGTATTTAAAAATAAAAATAAAACTTACTTTACTTTTAAATAGTTTTTATGTTAGTTGAAGTTTATCAGATGATTGACAGAACCAGTCTCAAATTATTACTTTTGTATATAAACCGTGTATCAGATGATTGACAGAACCAGTCACAAATTATTACTTTTGTATACCGTATAAACCGTGTATCAGATGATTGACAGAACCAGTCACAAATTATTACTTTTGTATACCGTATAAACCGTGTATCAGATGATTGACAGAACCAGTCACAAATTATTACTTTTGTATACCGTATAAACCGTGTATCAGATGATTGACAGAACCAGTCACAAATTATTACTTTTGTATACCGTATAAACCGTGTATCAGATGATTGACAGAACCAGTCACAAATTATTACTTTTGTATACCGTATAAACCGTGTATCAGATGATTGACAGAACCAGTCACAAATTATTACTTTTGTATACCGTATAAACCGTGTATCAGATGATTGACAGAACCAGTCACAAATTATTACTTTTGTATACCGTATAAACCGTGTATCAGATGATTGACAGAACCAGTCACAAATTATTACTTTTGTATACCGTATAAACCGTGTATCAGATGATTGACAGAACCAGTCACAAATTATTACTTTTGTATACCGTATAAACCGTGTATCAGATGATTGACAGAACCAGTCACAAATTATTACTTTTGTATACCGTATAAACCGTGTATCAGATGATTGACAGAACCAGTCTCAAATTATTACTTTTGTATACCGTATAAACCGTGTATCAGATGATTGACAGAACCAGTCTCAAATTATTACTTTTGTATACCGTATAAACCGTGTATCAGATGATTGACAGAACCAGTCACAAATTATTACTTTTGATACCGTATAAACCGTGTATCAGATGATTGACAGAACCAGTCACAAATTATTACTTTTGTATACCGTATAAACCGTGTATCAGATGATTGACAGAACCAGTCTCAAATTATTACTTTTGTATACGTATAAACCGTGTATCAGATATTGACAGAACCAGTCACAAATTATTACTTTTGTTACCGTATAAACCGTGTATCAGATGATTGACAGAACCAGTCACAAATTATTACTTTTGTATACTATAAACCGTGTATCAAATGATTGACAGAACCAGTCACAAATTATTCTTTTGTATACTATAAACCGTGTATCAGATGATTGACAGAACCAGTCCAAATTATTCTTTTGTATACCGTATAAACCGTGTATCAGATATTGACAGAACCAGTCCAAATTATTCTTTTGTATACCGTATAAACCTGTATCAGATGATTGACAGAACCAGTCCAAATTATTCTTTTGTATACCGTATAAACCGTGTATCAGATGATTGACAGAACCAGTCCATATTACTTATTTTGTATACCGTATAAACCGTGTATCAGATGATTGACAGAACCAGTCTCAAATTATTACTTTTGTATACCGTATAAACCTGTATCAAATGATTGACAGAACCAGTCACAAATTATTACTTTTGTATACCGTATAAACCGTGTATCAGATGATTGACAGAACCAGTCACAAATTATTATTTTGTATACCGTATAAACCGTGTATCAAATATTGACAGAACCAGTCTCAAATTATTACTTTTGTATACGTATAAACCGTGTATCAGATGATTGACAGAACCAGTCACAAATTATTATTTTGTATACCGTATAAACCGTGTATCAGATATTGACAGAACCAGTCACAAATTATTACTTTTGTATACCGTATAAACCGTGTATCAGATGATTGACAGAACCAGTCACAAATTATTACTTTTGTATACCGTATAAACCGTGTATCAGATGATTGACAGAACCAGTCACAAATTATTACTTTTGTATACCGTATAAACCGTGTATCAGATGATTGACAGAACCAGTCACAAATTATTACTTTTGTATACCGTATAAACCGTGTATCAGATGATTGACAGAACCAGTCACAAATTATTACTTTTGTATACCGTATAAACCGTGTATCAGATGATTGACAGAACCAGTCACAAATTATTACTTTTGTATACCGTATAAACCGTGTATCAGATGATTGACAGAACCAGTCTCAAATTATTACTTTTGTATACCGTATAAACCGTGTATCAGATGATTGACAGAACCAGTCTCAAATTATTACTTTTGTATACCGTATAAACCGTGTATCAGATGATTGACAGAACCAGTCTCAAATTATTACTTTTGTAAATAAACCAATGTATTATATTTGACCAATGTGCAAGATAATATGCTATACTTTTTAGAAGAGAGGAGTTACAATTTCAAAGCATAAACTGTCCCCAATGGGTGTACGTTTCGCGTTGCAAATTGTGATCATATAAAAATAATTCATTTTAGGGTCACCTTACATTTGAACTGCCCTCCTGGATTAGTGTCAAAATTTAGTCCAGATAGCTAGTTAAACTGCATTACATTGTGTTTTGATTCCAACCAAGATTTGCATAAACTTGAAAATGTTCTTTTAATCTTTTATAACTTCATGGTGTTCAAATTATATTGTCTATGTAGAAAGCTTACTATGCTTTAAACGCTCAAACCGATTTGGATTCTGTACACTTTCCTGGATGTCAAGTCATTCTAGTAGCAACTTGGGGATTCAACCTCACAACTGCTGTTAATTCTAGTACCGAGGCTAAGATCTCCCGTATTCCAGTTCAATCCTTGCAAGCCTCATGTTAATGGTGACCATGTTATAAAAGCACTGGTCTGGGATAAAAGTGACTGGGATAAAAGTGACTGGGCAAAACAATACAGAGTCTTAAAAATACTTGAGTTTTTATTTTTCAACTCGTTTTTTGTAATATAAACTTACACAAAACAAAATATCGGCACAAAATACATGATACACATAGACTGTACACGTCCATCGTTCCAGCCATCAAAATCATAGTGACAATTAAAATCAACAAGTTCTATAAGACTTGACAATTTTGACTACATTAAAATTTGGTTGTCCAGACTGGACAGTTCAGTTCATTTTGACTCATTGTAAATCCGGTAAATCTGGAATGAAAAAAGACAAAAATTAATGTTGAAATATAGAAAGATTTATTTCAAACATAAGACATGATATGAAACAAAGCAAAATCCACTTGGAAACGCAAATAACCATAAACAAACATAAAAGTTGGGGTGTCCAAGTTTAGATTGTCATTGATTACATGTGATTGGAAGCTTTTCAATCTATTGATCCAGTGTAGTTCTACAGAGCGCCCATGGGCTCTTAATTTAAATAACGGGAAACCAGGTTGGTCCCTAGTTGTATTAAAATTTGGTAGTCAGGGTTCCGACTGAAGTGTCTCGGTAGGAGATCAACACAACTATGCACATGTCTACACAACTTCACGTCACTATCAGGTACCAAAAGCCAATGTCAAAAGTCCACTTAATCTAAGTGCATGTATACCTGCTGACTTTCACCCTGGCAAAAGCTACCCCGCTAACCCCGGTGAAATAGACCCCGGTAACCCTGTTTAAACCTCGACCCCGGTAATTTCTTGCAGATTATAAAACTACACAAGTTCTTACATGGAAAACAACACACAAAAATAAGTTCACCACCATTTTGTATGGTTTCAAATTTATTTGAAGATTTTGATGAAATATTTTTAAACTGCAACTTTGAGCAGAAAATGGTGGTTAATGTTTATCTGTGTTATTTCCAAGTAGTTTCGTTCCATATATTGAAGTACGATTCAAGTCATAATTTCCGTCTTCTATAAAATGTCATCAAATTTCCAATGGTAACATTTTAGATAGGAAATATTCATTATTTACTTACCATCATCATCACTATCTTCTTCATTTTCTTTGTTCTGTAAAATATAAAGATATACATTGATAAACTTGTAATATAGAATTGTTAGCAGTGTGTTCTCTCATTAAAAGGTGACAAACCCAAAGAACATTATTTATTTCAACTCTCTGCAAAGGTATACAGAAGTGATAACTAAAATATTTAAAATCTTTTCAAGAAAACCAATTCCATTAATCAAAATTCTCATCCAAGGTATAGCCAAGATCAGTAATAATGGTACTATAGTAGTGGACTTCTCAAAAGAGAAGTACCATCAAGTGTTTAACAACAGGTAACTTGGTTGCCATGTGGACTTGGAGGTGCAATGTTGACAACCAATATAAAACAATACAAGTGTATCCCATCCTGTTTCACTCACAGGGATAGCAGCAAGAATGAAACAGAATTTTTCAACTGTTGAAGGATCTGTAACTTGCACATCCTGTAGAACACATGAAATGGGTTTAAGAACTGACAGATAAAGTTGGCAACTAAAATAATCTACTTACATCATCTTCAGGTGAAAATCCTTCCATGCCGCCCATGCCTCCCATTCCACCCATACCTCCCATTCCGCCCATAGAATTCATCATCTGAAACATACAAATATACAAAAATCAGGTCTTGATATTATACTGCAGCTGTCCATACTGTGATTTTGAATACCTTCATAAGAAGCACAAGCTTTTTATTTCTAGTTGAGAGAAAATTAGAAGAGAAGAAAAGTGTCACAAGATGCTATGATATTGGCTGAGATGATTTGTGCTTAAGGAAAAAATTGCATGGACTACTGATTGACGATCATCAAATTATAGAGAACATAAGCAAATGAATCAAAACTACTATTGCATTGGTGAAGAAGAGATTAACAAAATGAAAATATAATATATGAGATTAAGGCCATGATTCAAACTAACAGCTAGTAAGCTTGCCAAATAGATGCAATTTTAATAAAATAAATGGCATCAGATGTAACTAAAGAGAAAGCAAGCCTACATTTCTCACAAAACATGTTCTTATCTAAGATTTTGGAGCGTCACATGCTTCTTTGGTGAAGTTTAGCCACATGAAAAGACTAACACGCCTTTAGCTAGCGTAATGCCAACTATTATTATTATTATTATTATTATTGTATAAAGCATGTTTACCCCTGGTGGTAATCCTCCCATAGAACTCATCATCTACAATAAACAACGGAGGACGTCATATTTCATACATGCACATGTAATGCATGTTCACAGGTCAAGGTCAATGGACTGGTGTTAGAAATATAACAAATACAGGTAGTGCTGACATTAGGAAATGGAATTGTGATTTTAAGTATGTATCTGATAGCTAAAGGAATAGCAGTAAGCAACAACCAAATATAAAAAAGGTCCAATAAGATACAAGAATGCCCTATATGCAGTGCCATATTCAGTCTGATTTAAGCATTTGCTTGTTTATAAGAATGATAAAAGCAGCATTTAAAGCATGCTAAAATAGAACATTGTGTACAAAAGCTCATAATGTTCAGCATAAAAAGCATTAAAGGTTTTTGTGATAAATTCAAGAAAGACGAGTTTGAGATTTTATTTATCACCCGATATCTCTTTTACTTCATAAAGCAATAAATAATAATGGAATATTTTTAGTGTTATCTCCTAGGAGATATAGTGCAGTAGATATTGTTTTATTATCATACAAGTGATATCTACTGTAGAATCCTTATTAGGTGATAAATATATTTATCATACAAGAGATATCTACTGTAGAATACCTTATTGGGTGATAAATATATTTATCATACAAGTGATATCTACTGTAGAATACCTTATTGGGTGATAAATATATTTATCATACAAGGATATCTACTGTAGAATACCTTATTGGGTGATAAATATATTTACATACAAGATATCTACTGTAGAATACCTTATTGGGTGATAAATATATTTTCATACAAGCGATATCTACTGTAGAATCCTTATTGGGTGATAAATATATTTATCATACAAGCGATATCTACTGTAGAACACCTTATTGGGTGATAAATATATTTATCATACAAGTGATATCTACTGTAGAATACCTTATAGGGTGATAAATATATTTATCATACAAGCGATATCTACTGTAGAATACCTTATTGGGTGATAAATATATTTATCATACAAGTGATATCTACTGTAGAATACCTTATAGGGTGATAAATATATTTATCATACAAGCGATATCTACTGTAGAATGCCTTATTGGGTGATAAATATATTTATCATACAAGCGATATCTACTGTAGAACACCTTATTGGGTGATAAACCTAATCAACAATCTGTTTAATTAACTCACATCATCTAATCCGTAATTTTCTTTTTCTTCTTGATCAGAATCATCCTCATCTTTCCATTTATCAAAATCAGTCTTCAGGAAGTGAGGCTGAAATTATTCAGAATAAATTAAGGATTAAATAACGAAACACTAATATGATATACTACTACACACAACGTTTCAACAATTTACATAGTCATTATCAGGTGAAGAAACAAGAAGGTATATAAATTTACAAATTTAAACAATAGCACTATTAGTGACAGATGAATATTAATCTTAATTTTACTGTTTAGTCAATTGTTTTGCTTCAAAACTTTTCTAATTGTTTGCTAACTATCAGTGGACACCTCTATATTGCATTAGTTCAGCAAGGTATGAATGCTTATCTTCATTCCAATTTATTACAAACATTTCAAAAGATTTGTATCAATATAGAACATAAGATGAATGAAGGTTTACATTCTCTACCATAGGTGAGATTAAATGAAACTAAATGGGGTTTTACATCTTACTCTTCTGCACCTATGAGCTAATGAATAATAATAAACTCTTTATTTAACAAGGTTCAGAATAAGTTTCCAAAACACAAGGACATGGTTCTGTTTAACATTCATTCCACAGGGGCAATACAATGAAGACAGGTGGGTGTGATAAAAGGACTCCTACCTTTTTTGTGTCTTTGAGCAACCTAGGCCAAAAACTTGCTTCTTGATCTTTTTTCTTAATGAGAAAAACTATATCTCTACCGCTATTATGATGTTGAGAATCCTAAAAACAGAAGATTTCATTGTACTTAAGAAAATATAATGTTGCATCCTATTCTTTAGCATGCATGTAAAACCAAAAATACTCAAGGCCTAGTTTAATATTGAATAATTTACCCTGCAAGTAAAACCAGTAGTACCGAGGGCCTCAGATTAAAATATTCAAACTGGCTTTTATCACCGGTCCAACAGCCTGTCTGTTTACAGGGGTTTCTATCAAACAAATCCAGTGAATATATAATCTGATGTAAATAGAAGATCTGAGAAAACAAACTAAGTGTTTTACCTCGGGAATGATTTCGCTAAAAAACTCTAAAGTTATCTCATGAGGGAGATTGTCTGGTCCACCATTGCCCCTGAAATATCCCATTATATCAGGTTACATTCATAATAATTATACAATAATGTAATAACAGCGTGAGTTATGTCGACTTTCTGTAAGAATGTCAAGTTGATAACCCAGTCACACAATAATATATTTTTACGAGAATAGGAACTGTGCTATAACAATTACAGGACATAGGCCACCCATGCATCACTTCGTGGAATATGCGATATTGGACATGACATGATTGAAGAGTAGTGTTTAAATAGAGTCGATTAAAACAAATGAGGCACAGTTGTAGACATCTTTCTAGTGTTAAACTCAAGGTTACAAGATGGAAACCACCATTCCTCAGTGGCAAGGAATTTTCTGTAACAAAACTAGAAATATAAATTTTGAAATGAAAGCTTACAGTGCTTTCCCCCCTTTTCAACTTCCACACAAGCGATTTCATTCGTAAATTCTGTTTCAATTTAATCCTTGTGAATTTCACCCCAATTTCAAATGGTTGCCTTCCTTCATAAATTAACTAAAACGTTGTTGTTCTTCAATCAAGAGACACATGTAAAATAAGAAAATTAGCTTACTTGAAATGTAATTTATTTGCTGTTAAATCTATGACGGGATCTTTTACATTCTCCAGTCGAAACGTCAACCAAACTTTATCTTTTCTCTGGGCCCAGATCATTGGAGGTACTCTCATGCTGCTAAAACATAAAACAAACAAAGTTTTACAAACATTAATTTGTGTTAACCGACAACAACAGTGGATAACTTAGTTTAGTTTAGTAATTCAAGCGCAACATTCCAAAGCAACGAAGCCAGACAACGCCGAAACAGGACAAAGCCATTGTACGTCTTCCTGTGAAAAAAAGCAATCATTGCGATATGCTGTAGAGAATTAGAATCAAGAAATATAAAAAAACAATACATCATGTTTTGTCTCAAAACGTACAAAATAATATATGAGATTTTTAAGAGGCGTTTTCTGGAAGTTTCCGTTTCAACTTGTTTTTGTTCTCAACCGGTGAAAATCAAAACACATGCAGTGATTTAAGAGAGATGCAACCAAATTTGGAGATTATGGAAAACCTAATTGATCCTCTTTATGATCTCATACAAACTGAGAACTAGTGGCCGCTTTGCTCTCAATAATTCGATATTTTATAAAAATCATTTATTAAAGTGTACCTTTTGTCCGCCATTTTGATACGACCATGCCGAAAGTCACGTGTTTCTGAAAGTTTTTAGAAATTAACCAACAAGAATTTTGGCTATTACTATGAATTGATACACTATATTTATTCGTTAAATCAATAAGATTTTATTTCCATGACTATTTGTGAAATTTATAGGCCTTACAGTGAGATTCAATAGTTATTTCGCTTTGTAAATAAAAGATTCTGAACGAGTCCAATTTTTGATAATCAGGTCAAATTGATATACTTCCGGGTTGAACTAAAATGTTGACAAGTTGAACTTGAATCGTGAAGTGAGAGAGATCTAATGGAATTATGGCGCTGTTTGTGAATAGTTTTTGGGTGAGTTTTAAACCAATTCCTTGCTAGATTGTATTGTGAATATGTCATACTTTAGATGACGAACGAATTGTCAAACTGTCAAGTGTAATTTCTGTTTTTGGTTGGTGGGAAAGTAAAAGGATAAACAAGAATTATTCAGATACAGACCACAAACAATTTTGTTATTTGACAGTTCACAAAGAGTTATTGATTGTCTATGGCACTCCCAGCACATTATACTGGGTAGATGTTTTGTTTAGGAATATCTTTTCCCATGTGATCTTGTAGAATTTATTCATCTCAAGCCTTGAGTCAAGGGAGTTAATTTGCCAATTTTCTGGTCAAGAAACATTTGATTGTATAGTATTCACTGGTCCACAATAAGAAGTGTGTATACTGTCGTTATGTCGTTATGAACAATTCTGTTTTAGTATACATCTTCATTATGCCTTAGAACATTAAGTTATAGTCCCATAATATAACTAATAGAAATATTTTGTTTTCAAGATATGCCCTTCCTTTTTATCATTTATGCTTCTGAATTATGTACATATTTAAAAAATATTTGTCTCTACTACCAGTACATTAAAACATGGTTATTATAAAATATATTGTGTTAAATAATTGTGAGTGAAAATAATCAATTTAATAAACTGTGTTTTATTGATGACAACTGTCAAAATATTTCACATTTCATGAAGTCATATATATAACTGGTATAGTATAATATCATTTAAAACACCTGCAGGCAAGATGAAGACAAGTCATTGACATATTAATTTTATCTTTAATCAAAATGACGTTCACCGTATCTCTCAATCTGGAGACTGGAGACTGGGGTTTGAATTCAATAGTTCATCATACCTTGATTACAAACTTGATATCATGCTTGTGTTACCATTAAAATAGCTGAAATCAAGATGTCAATAATACACGTTTTTTTAATCAGATTATCTTTCTTTACAGTTCATTATACTTTGAGTAAAAGCTTGATATCATGCTTGCAGCCATTAGGTTAAATCAGGAGGTCAAAAGAAAAGAAAGAAACAACTATATTTTACAAGGATAACAACTTAGGTTCACAAGTCTGCCGTGACAGGGATCCTTTCTACCAGTTGGTCCTGGTTAAACCTCTTAGCAGTGAACTTTTCCTGATTATCCGTATCTATTTACAGCTGGGTGGACTGGATTTTTTCAAGGAGTTATTCACTCTTCCTTTTATTATTGCTATGATGTTAATTTTAGTGAACAGTCTATACTGGTATCAAATGTTTTATGATATGGGTTCAAAGAGACTGATTTCCACTAGTGCTGGGTATCGCCAATCATGCCACGATACGATACATATCTCCAATACAAGGGTCACGGTATGATACATATCACAACATTGTGTTATGTAAAAAGTAACACATTCTCTCCAAATTTTCAATATTTTATACTAGTAATTTAACCATTTTTTATCAAACTATCAAATCAAACAATGGATCTCAGTGAAGTCTGTGAAAGGAATTTTATGATGGGATAAGCTTGCATTCACCGACTACCGTCTAGTAAATAAAATAGTTCCTACTTTTCTATGGAATGCCATGTATCATCAAGTATCGATACACAATATTGCGATATGTTACGCGACCCAGCGATGCGATACGATACGCATGACGTGGCATGTCAAATCGAGATACATCGATTCAACAATATATCGTGCCAGCACTAATTTCCACTTGGTATTTTTCAATATGTACTGGGACACCAACTCTTGATGAAACATATGATACCATACACTCTAATTTATAGTAAATATTTAATAGTTGAAACTAAAATAGATTAATGATGTCGTCACCAGTCTAATGTCCTTTCTCATCGTATAATAATTAATGTTTGAACAGCACGGACAGTTTTCAATAGATTATGTTGATATTAATATGATCTCAAAAAGGTAGTTAAATATCTTTTTAAGGAGATATTCACTCTTCCTATTATAAGTTGTTTTGAAAGCTAATATTACTAGGAAGAGTGGTTTTTACATGCCAATATTACTACAGTATACAGGTTTATTTGGAGGTATATTAAAGATACCTTAGTCTCATTTTACCATATCATTAAAAATCCAAGGATTTACAATTGAGATTGATTTTTCTTAATTAACAGTTGCATAAAAAGGTTTACAGTAAGGCAAAATAACTTTATTAATGTAGAGTGTAATCATTTTTTGAATTAAATCAAATCATGTTTTTGAACTTCTTATCATCAATTCTGTCTTTATTATCTGCAATCATATCTTTATTATCTGCAATCATCTCTTTATTATCTGCAATCATCTCTTTATTATCTTCATTATCTTCAATTCTATTTTTATTATCTTCAGTAGTATCTGTTTAAGTTTAAATCATATCTTTAGTTATCTTCCGTTGTATATTTTTAACTTAGATTATAAGTTTTTTAACTTTGATCTTAATATTTATAGCTTAGATTGTAGGGTATCATAAATTTGGAGATATCACAAATACTAATTATTCATTTAAAGAATTGAGCACAAATAATATTACAAGCTTTTTGGAGGTATATTCTTTGTTCTTATTATATCATAAGAATACAAGGTTTCTTGAGGTTTCATTTTTATCAATGAACTTCAGATCATCTCTAAAAACAAAGGCAAGAATAGCTTGAATATTAATGATGTTGTTGAGCCTGAACTTCTATTCATAAAAAAGAGATATCTCACAATCAATTATTAATGATTTATTATCCATTTGGGCCTTAATTGATGCATGAAGCCAATATCAACTATAAGCTTATTATACCGGTAGTCTATAGAAGTCCAATAAGAAAATATCACAATGAAATCAATGAATAGAGTGCTCAATGCTGTATATGATTTAATGGTGTGAATAAGGTCAATAGCATATTAAGATGAATAATGAATCTAAAGGGATGTAATGACTCTCTTTAAATGAATGATTCAGGGATATTTTTATTTTTTCTGTTCAAATAAATATAATATGATTTTAATAAGTATTGATGTTTAAGTGAAATGATAATTTAACTAATAGAAAAAACAGGGCTACGCACAAAGCAATTACTGTTCATTTCAAAGTAGTGATTAGCTTAGTAATGTTTAGTGTTGAGGCAGGGGCAGCTCACTCTTCCAGAACATAGGCAATTCTTCAAACTTAAGTAGCGCTTTATGATGCACTAATCTCAAAGCCAATGAGACATATGTGATACAACCATATTCTGTATAGGAAATTGCAGGAAGCACTTACCCATTTACGTAATTTAGAAAATTTAGAAACCTTTTTACCATCTCTTTGATGTTTATTTGTTTGTAGATTATTGAATTGTTACATTATGCAGTGAAATCTGAATAGATATAGTGGTAATAGTGAGCCTTGTATTACTCCTTATATAACACCTTGTACTACATCTTGTATTATTGTCTAATCTAGAACAGTATAAAAGTCAGCCACCCTTACTTGTTCACAACCTACAAAGATAATATAATAATTTTACACCTAGATAAAATCACAATTCAATTGGTAGATAAGGAAAAACAGAAAGTTTATAGCAATTTTGTCATTTTGTGTTTCTAACACATTACAACACTCAAAGAAAATTCCAAAGTTATGAAGACATACTTCAAAAATTAAATATTCTAAACATTAAAAAATAATAAAGACATAATTTCAGCCCTAGAATCTAAACATTATACATGAGGTTTGTGTCTGAACAAGTTAACCAAGATCTTTTTATTGTTATGATGATCTCTGATGTATATCATACCTTGACCATCTACAATCTACATCATTATATCCATCTCTTGATTCTTGGCTCTTTCTGTTTGACTATATTTAATTACATTCCTAGATATTGACTCATATTGAAAGTGACTTATTTTTTATGACACACTAATCATAGTTAAAATGATAACAGATGGAAGTGCTGTGATGTAAATGAAGTGTTATATAAATGTCAATGACCAAAATGTGTTAATAAACCACTGTGTTTTACTGAAGGAAAACAAATATTACTGTTGAAGAAGTTAAACATTTCCTGTAAATAAATATTCAAGATAAAGTTTAAAACTACATTGTCAATTGTCCTGGATAAAGGTCCATCATTGCATACTGCATAGCACTGCATATATCGATCTTCAAAAAAAAGAAAAGAAATGTTTATTTTCATTAGCTAAATCAGGTTTTATTCCAAATAGTCTATCTTCATTTTCCAATTATAATCCTTAAGCGACATTTACGGATAATAATACACATTTCTCTTTCTCATCAGGTAAACTAATAATCTTATCTTATTGTTACCGTATACACTTGTTATATATAGGCCTCACTCTTATAGATTATTAGTCTTGTTCGTACCTGATGACAGTATAATTGTTGAAACGTTGTGTATTATTGTATTAAATTGAGGAGTAGTATACCATAAAAACTGTGTTTCTATTCAATTATGTATACTGTATCTTTAAATTTGTCTCACCCTGCTCTAGATATCAACCATTTATAATGGCATTTTATAATTAAAATATAGCAACTTTTTACATCTATATTAAACTGAGCACTGTATAAAACATAATATTTGTCTTCAAGTTAAAATGTCATGTCACAGGAATGATAAATTAAAAACACTGTCACCATGTATTGAAAAACTTGATTTCAACCAGTTTCTAGTCCTGTATTGCCTTTCATCTTTCTTATTTCTGTTTATTATCATTTTACTTTGAAAATGGCAAGCCAGTCACTGACAAAGCTGTGAATAATATTTTTATAAATTCTGTATGGATATGTCTCATAAGAAAGTTATATAATTAATCCTTGTGTGAGGTAATTTGTGATCTTCCATGGAAAGTTGGAATACTCTGCTCTAAGAATTTGTAAAACTTGTTATGAAGCTAGTGATATATATTAAAAGACTGGGAAATATGTGCAATGGCTCAATGACATAAGGAAATAACAAATTTAACAAATAACAGTTAATAATAGAACCTACAGAGGCTGATGTTATCAGGAATTAGTGACATTCCCATGAAATAAGCCGACTTGTTCTTAACTATGTTTCAAAATAGTTAACAGGTCAAGTTAATTTGCTTGGCTGTCCAAAATGGGTTGTATGTACAGTTTTTATTATTTGCCTGTACCACATAAAGTCCCAGGCCTTCAGTTTAATGTAAGTACATTTTATTGACAGCTTGTAAAAAACAATTTTTTTTGTTGTTATTGGAAATCATTAGGGTCATTTTGGAACAGTGGAAACATACCTCCCCCCCAGGAGAGATTATATTTCTGTCCTTGCCAGTCAACTGCTACCTTGGTTTGTACATTATATTGACTTAGGTTTTGTTCACAGGCCTCTTAAATTCACATCCCTAGTGTCATTTCTAATGGCTACAAATAAATAAAAAAAAACTTGTACAAAAACCCTAACATATCTGAATAAAAGTATTTAGTAATATTTCAAGTTTGTAATGTTCCATATAAACATGCTTACTGAACTAAGTTATTTCTGTAATACAGCATATAGTTTTCTGAGTTATTTTGCTAATTAACTTTTTATTCAATAACAAAAAGAATTGATATAGATGATATTAATAATGTAATTAATTAGGCTTCGTTAATTAAAGATAGATAGGTTTGATCTTGTCAAGATTTATAAATCTGAGATTTAATTGTGGTTTGATAAGCACTGGTATCAATTTGTAATGTCTTATTTTTCTAAAAATAATGAAAAATTGAAAGCTATATCATTGTATTATGAATACAACCATTTGAACACCTGTACCAGTACTGATATTAAACTAAACCCACTACACTTATTTTATGGGCATGGAACAAACAGTCAACAATGAATGATTTAATTTGATTGGCTTAGATTTCCTAGAAAGATCTGAGGGACAATATGTAAATTCCGTAATTTGTATACCACTGCCTCAAGAAAGTCTGATGAATGCGGGATGTAGTTTGGACAGGTAGATCTATCTATCATTTGATTTATATGAAAACTGATCAACCAGAAACATTACTATGGTAAATGTTTACAAACTTTTTTAAGCATTTACACTGTAATTTTCTCTTGTTATTTTAAGATTAAATCATAATTATCTAAGTCAGGATTAACAATTGAATAAAAGTTTTCCATTCAGTATAATCCTAACACAATCATATCCAACTAATCTTCTACGGAAATGAAAATAAATCTTTAAGGTTCATAATATTGTTAAATATGTTTAGATAAAAATGTTTGCTTGTACAGGATCTGGAAAGAATATTTTACTATTTGATATTGAGGTAAAAATTCTTTTTTTTTAGTATCAGACAGCTTTGTCAGCCTATACAATAAAAAAAGAATAATAAATATAATAGAAGATTTTTTAGTTTGCTAGATGATATTAAATGCGTGAAAGAAAATGTTTTGGTTGAACTTGGTTGATTTTGTAGATAACAATTTAAACATACACTTGGTTTAGAATCTCTCTTCTATAGAAAACTGTAAAAATATTTCTTTACAATTTTTAAAGAAATTTCAATTTAATATTTTCTGTCCAATATTTTCTAAATTGCCAATTTCACAAATTGAATTCCCCCTTTCATATTTTCTCTCCCCAAGGATTTTTTTCCCCATTATATTTTGTCCCCATAAGCTACTTTTTTTCCAATTATACTTTACTTCCCATTTCATCTTTTCTGTTTTCATATTCTGTCCATTAATTTTCTATCCCCATTTCATAATTTATTTATTTCATCATTTTTTTAACTTTTAAATCAGTAAAAGCTGGGTCCACATTTAAATCATCTTATCTCAAACCAAGTTCCATAAATTTTCTCTCCCCATTTTAATTTATCCCATTTACATTGGATATTCCAGTTTATTATGTTTTCCCCATTAAAGAACTGTTTCCCCCCATTTCAAATTTTCTCTCCCCATTCATAATTTCTCCCATTTCAAGTTTACTGGTCAATTTGACTTTTCTCTCCATTAACATAAACCATGTTCCTTTTCATATTTTCTCTCCCCATTTCATCATTTTCTCTCCCCATTTCATCATTTTCTCTCCCCATTTCATCATTTTCTCTCCCCATTTCATCACTTTCTTTCCCCATTTCATCATTTTCTCTCCCCATTTCATCATTTTCTCTCCCCATTTCATCACTTTTTCTTTTTCCCCATTTCATCATTTTCTCTCCCCATTTCATCATTTTCTCTCCCCATTTCATCATTTTCTCTCCCCATTTCATCATTTTCATTATTTACACTCAGATTGATACTACTGACCTTTATAAATTATCTCTATTGCCCCCTTGTGAACTTTGAAGGTCTTCATGGGCTAAATAAAGTGCTAGATTATTCTAACATAAAATCCAATTAATTTATTCTGTTCAGTCTGGAAGTGTAATTTATCAAATTAGATATCTACTTAACACTGGAGCATCATAACTGTCCATCATTAAAATACTGGCTTATATAGCATTAATATTAACCTTGCAGCATGGATAGTCCAACTTAACTAAATGGTCTCTACCAATATTATTATCAAGTGGTATTATTCTCACAGACTGGCCTGGAGAATGGATGATAAGTGGTTGGAACAAATAGAAGCGTGTTTTATTCAAGACAGGAGTTGATAAGTTGTTAGTCTCGTCACAAACTAGCCTGATTGTCTGATTTAAACTTATTAAATTAACTACTACAGTTAAAGGGTTGAAGACACATTTTTTATCTGTAATATTTTATATTTCAATCTTACTTTATGTTAGTTGATATATAGGTTATAACAAAATTCAGTTGTTCATATAATAAATAACTAAGTGTTTAATAGCTTGACATTGTGAAGATGTATAAGATGAAGTTTGTAATAGCTTGACATTGTGAAGATGTATAAGATGAAGTGTGTAATAGCTTGATATTGTGAAGTATATATAAGATGAAGTTTGTAATAGCTTGACATTGTGAAGATGTATAAGATGAAGTTTGTAATAGCTTGACATTGTGAAGATGTATAAGATGAAGTTTGTAATAGCTTGACATTGTGAAGTATATATAAGATGAAGTTTGTAATAGCTTGACATTGTGAAGATATATAAGATGAAGTTTGTAATAGCTTGACATTGTGAAGATGTATAAGATGAAGTTTGTAATAGCTTGATATTGTGAAGATGTATAAGATGAAGTTTGTAATAGCTTGATATTGTGAAGATATATAAGATGAAGTTTGTAATAGCTTGATATTGTGAAGATATATAAGATGAAGTTTGTAATAGCTTGATATTGTGAAGTATATATAAGATGAAGTTTGTAATAGCTTGATATTGTGAAGTATATATAGTATGAAGTTTGTAATAGCTTGATATTGTGAAGTATATATAGTATGAAGTTTGTAATAGCTTGATATTGTGAAGATGTATAAGATGAAGTTTGTAATAGCTTGACATAGTGAAGTATATATAGTATGAAGTTTGTAATAGCTTGATATTGTGAAGTATATATAAGATGAAGTTTGTAATAGCTTGACTTTGTGAAGATATATAGATGAAGTTTGTAATAGCTTGACATTGTGAAGATATATAAGATGAAGTTTGTAATAGCTTGACATTGTGAAGATATATAAGATGAAGTTTGTAATAGCTTGACATTGTGAAGATGTATAAGATGAAGTTTGTAATAGCTTGATATTGTGAAGATGTATAAGATGAAGTTGTAATAGCTTGACATTGTGAAGATGTATAAGATGAAGTTTGTAATAGCTTGAAATTGTGAAGATATATAAGATGAAGCTTGTAATGACTTGACATTGTAAAGATATATAAGATGAAGTTTGTAATGACTTGACATTGTAAAGATATATAAGATGAAGTTTGTAATAGCTTGACATTGTAAAGATATATAAGATGAAGTTTGTAATAGCTTGACATTGTAAAGATATATAAGATGAAGTTGGTAATAGCTTGACATTGTGAAGATGTATAAGTATGAAGTTGGTAATAGCTTGACATTGTGAAGATGTATAAGATGAAGTTTGTAATAGCTTGACATTGTGAAGATGGTATAGGATGATTATGGTATACTTTCAAATTAATTGTTCAGCAAGTCATGAAAGATTTACAGACCGGGATTTCAACTTGATGATAAATAGCCATTCAATAAGGAAGATTAGAGTGAGCAATTGTTAGATTGAAGTCATCTTGTTATCTCTGTCAGAATTTAGATTAGGACGTTTACACGTTAAGTAATTGGTGAGATTTTAAAACTTGACAAGATGGCTGAAGGGCTGGTGTGTTAAGTGGTCTAAGTCGAATAATATGTCTATATATATTGTCCTGGGCGAAATTAAAATGATGGAATTATAAGATTAGTTATAAACCATTTAACTGAAATATATTAGATTGGTCTCAATATTAGTGACAGTGCTGTTGATTTGGCTGCTTTTACAGTCATGTCTGATTCTATAGTTCATTTATGTTCTTTTTTTATAATAACTTACATTTTACATCAGGCCATTCCAATGAGTAGGCCTAATTTTAACAAGGATAAATCATATACCTTTCTCTTGTGCCGAGTTTGAGATTTTATTTATGACTCAATTCGTCTGTTAGTTATTTATTATATACTGGTAAATAAATAGTATCCAGAATACCAGCACTGCCTTAAAGGAATCCAAATGGATGGTGTTTTACGTGTTTCTCTTCTGCACCTTATGGGCTAATGAAGACGGAAGCACTGCCTTAAGAAACAATTGCCGTAAGACACTGCCAGATTGCCAGACAAGCCAATATATAGTGCAGTAGATGATGCTTTTTATCATACAAGCGATATCTTCTGTAGAATACCTTATTAGGTGATACATATATTTATCATACAAGCGATATCTTCTGTAGAATACCTTATTGGGTGATAAATATATTTATCATACAAGCGATATCTACTGTAGAATACCTTATTAGGTGATAAATATATTTATCATACAAGTGATATCTACTATAGAATACCTTATTGGGTGATAAATATATTTATCATACAAGCGATATCTTCTGTAGAATACCTTATTGGGTGATAAATATATTTATCATACAAGCGATATCTACTGTAGAATACCTTATTGGGTGATAAATATATTTATCATACAAGCGATATCTACTGTAGAATACCTTATTGGGTGATAAATATATTTATTATACAAGCGAAATCTACTGTAGAATACCTTATTGGGTGATAAATATATTTATCATACAAGAGATATCTTGTGTAGAATGCCTTATTGGGTGATAAATATATTTATCATACAAGCGATATCTTCTGTAGAATACCTTATTGGGTGATAAATATATTTATCATACAAGCGATATCTACTGTAGAATACCTTATTGGGTGATAAATATATTTATCATAAAAGCGATATCTTCTGTAGAATACCTTATTGGGTGATAAATATATTTATCATACAAGGATATCTACTGTAGAATACCTTATTGGGTGATAAATATATTTATTATACAAGTGATATCTAGCTTAAGAATACGCTATATTGAAAGGTGATAAATATATTTATCATACAAGTGATATCTACTATAGAAACCTTATTGGGGATAAATATATTTATCATACAAGAGATATCTCTGTAGAAGCCTTATTGGTTGATAAATATATTTATCATACAAGCGATATCTTCTGTAGAATACCTTATTGGGTGATAAATATATTTATATACAAGCGATATCTACTGTATAATACTTATTGGGTGATAAATATATTTATCATACAAAGATATCTTGTGTAGAATGCCTTATGTGAAGTTAGGATAAATATTTTATCATACAAGCGATATCTTCTGTAGAATACCTTATTGGGTGATAAATATATTTATCATACAAGCGAAATCTACTGTAGAATACCTTATTGGGTGATAAATATATTTATCATACAAGAGATATCTTGTGTAGAATGCCTTATTGGTTGATAAATATATTTATCATACAAGCGATATCTTCTGTAGAATACCTTATTGGGTGATAAATATATTTATCATACAAGCGATATCTACTGTAAAATACCTTATTGGGTGATAAATAATCCTTACATTTCTCTCCCAGATATTGAAGGATGTAAAACTCAGAGGATCATAGAGAATTATTGTTCTAACATATCAAACACTTGAACTAGTTAGAAAGAAGAGGTTATATATATACACTAGTAAGATGTAATATATAAGGTTATAGGAATCAAACCACACCTGTCTTACATTGAATTCCCACCAGCCTATTTCCTTCATCTAATACTAGATTACTAGTTCAATTCTATTAGGTGGTTGGATATTGAATGTTATGTTTTGTTTATAATATTTGATGTAGGAAAACTTCACCAAAGAAATCCACAATGTGATAGAGGATGACATGTGAAGTTAGGTTCAGTGTTTTTATCAGATGTTTCAGACAGAATGATATATAAAATATTCTAGTGATCTAGTGGTAGGGGTTTAGATCATTGGTTTAGAAGAATTTATAAGGAAAATGAATAATGCTGAAACTTAAAAGGATAACTTTTATAAAATAAACACTGGCCAAGATCAGAGTTGATAAGAGAATCTTGGTTGTAAATTGACTGCGTGGTTATTGTGATTTCTGATATTATTAAAAACAGAGATAACCTAATAAAAATTCTAATTCTCCATTTCAATTCAGATTATTTCAAGTTTTTCCCCTGTTGTGTGATACAGGTAATAATTTTGTTGACTTGTCATCATGAAACTTACGATCTAAATATAATGAGAGTATCTTATTAACTTATTATATATTCACCTCAATTTGATAGATTTAATGTTTACTTCCTGTTGTCTATAAGCTTCAAGAGATCTTTCCAACGACCTTTAAGGGAGCCCAGGTGAATCAGTGAGTTAGACGCTTGCTCACTAACCTGAGGTACTAGGTTCAATCTCGTCAAAGGTCAAGATAAACTTTTGGATTTTTCAGCCCAGTTGCCCTGATGCAGGTCAAAGGACTGACATGGAAAAAACATCTAGTCGTTAGGAGAGGCTTATAATCTGAGGCCCTGTGTGCTATAGACTGACAGTTTGAAATCGCAAAAAAAAAGATTATATCCTGGAAAAATTTCCTCATTGCACACTGCATGGCGTAACCTGTCTTCTTCACTCATTAGGTGCAGAAAAGTAAGATGTAACACCCCACTTCATTTCATTTCATTTCCAATGGCCTTTAAAAATAAAATTCATGGAAATCTCAAACTTTAATAAATATTTCTTGGTCTGTCTTTTCTTATAAAGGGATATTTTATATAATGTATGATAATTAGCTGATTTTAATAGATTTAAATATCTAGGTAACAGATTGTAAGGGTGTTGAAATCATTAGAACTACCGGTAAATGTTTATTATTTATATTGAAAATGGCAGTATTTAAGTTTTGTGGTTGTTCTAGAAACTCAGTAAAAGACGATCCATTCTTACCTGCAGGAACCTTATTTCAGGTAAGATTAAGTAGAAACTGATATTGTTTCTATTTGCGAACAATAAAGCTCAATTTTAAATATTATAACAAGATATTTTAGATTTTTTTTTTGTTCACCCAAATTTTCCTAACTTAGTTCTGCCCCTGAAAATATTAAAATAATTAGAACACCCACACATATACCTTTGGTTGACAAATCTTTCCAATTTCTGATTTCTACCACTAATATACCGGTAATAAGATTCTAATCACTCTATTTGAATTAGTAATTAAAGTTGAAATGATAATTTAAAAACAAGATTAATGTAAGGTGTAATAGTACAACCTGTTTAAAATTAACTTCAATTTAAATGTCATTGCTTTGTTTAACAAACCCAATTTAACGATTTGTTTGAATTATAAAAAACTAGGCCAAAAATGACTCAGATTTGATTTCAAAATTTGAAAAGGTGTGTTAGGTAATATTTGCCATATATTTAGGAATCCAGAATAATTGTTTCTAATTGATTTGTTATTATTGGAACATTGGGGTTAACCACTTCACAGTTTCAGTCAGTGGGCAACTCATCTATATTGTATATCACATTCTTTTAATCTTAATACCTGGTTTGTGCCTCTCATTCACTGAAAAATGTCCAATAAAGTCAATTGGATTTCTTAACAATTTCAGTACAGTGACTACATGTATCATAGTCTAAAACTTCCTATATATAATAAAATATGTGACAGTTTTACCTTGTGACCAATCTACTGGTATATTTCATGACTCCAGGTAACTCATATCCTCAGTCCTCTAGCATAACAAATATGAAATGTTTTAAGGGTATTTGAAGTAGTGGTAATTACAATGCAATGATATACTGGTCCATTATCTTATACTGGTCCATTATCTTATACTGGTCCATTTATACTGGTATTACAATGGTCCATTATCTTATACTGGTCCATTATCTTATACTGGTCCATTATCTTATACTGGTCCATTATCTTATACTGGTCCATAATCTTATACTAGACTCATGATAATTAATTAGATGATAAATATTGTATTATTTAAAACATGTTGACAAAAACTTACTTCACTTTGACACTTCGTCAAACCTGTTTTTAATGATGCTTACATCAAAACTCTCTTCTACTTTTGTTTTACTGTGGAGGTTCATGAACTCATGTCCTGTGTTAAGGTTTACTGGCAGTATATAATATGTTGTCATGTGGCTTGGGTTTAAATTTTGAATTAGAATTCTGATTGGATAAATATATTATAGGTGAATGTCAGGTCTTAGAATGATTAGATTCAAATGTGTTGGATTTATAATAAATTCTGAAAAGAGTTTTGACAACTCTACTCTTTTATTGAATTCAAATTTGGATAGTTTATTTGTAAACAGTGTGATTAATAACAAGACCTTACTCCAGATTTGAAATTTGGAAATAATGAGCTGGACTTTTTATGGAATGTTTTATTATAAAGTGACTTGTTAAGAGGTTTTCTTAAAATGATAAATTATGGCGTCTCTAATTGCAAAATATACTTGTGTGACATAAGGTCCTTGACGTCATCAAATACTTAGTTTTACTGGAATTGTAGGAACAACAGGTATCTGATCATTGCAAATTGAAAAGGTAGTAAATGTTTTTACAATAAACGATTTATAATACAAGCAGAGTATATTCCAAGCTCTAGTCTAACAAAACCTGGTATTCTGTTAACTGTTTTACTGTTATGTTATTTTTGGATGCAGTATGAAGGATTACCACATCTTGTGTTAAAAACACTGTTTACTTGATCTAACTAGTGTGTGTTATTTTTAACTTAATTGTTTTTGATCATGCTCCAATTTACTAACTGCAAGGTGAAAATACATAATTTGACTAAATTGTTATAAGGTTTTAATCTTAGATGCTTAGAAATGTTCACTTATAGTTTTGAATATGTTTTCATGGATATTGTTTGTTGTATGATTGTGATGGTAAGGATAAAGAGATTGCTTAAGATTTGTTGTAAAGGATATGGATGTATTGCTATTGGTGAATTTGTTCTGAAGTAAATTGGTATTGTTGATCAAAAATGGTCACATTGTAGGTATCAAGGTAAATTGGTCACATTGTTAGGTATCAAAGTAAATTGGTCACAGTTGAGTAAGGATATGCATGTAAGTAAATTGGTCACAGTTGTAAGGTAGCAAGGTAAATTGGTCACAATTGTAAGGTATCAAAGTAAATTGGTCACAATTGTTAGGTATCAAAGTAAATTGGTCACAGTTGTAAGGTATCAAGGTAAATTGGTCACAGTTGTAAGGTATCAAAGTAAATTGGTCACAATTGTTAGGTATCAGTTCTGTGAAAGTAAATTGGTCACAGTTGTAAGGTATCAAAGTAAATTGGTCACAGTTGTAAGGTATCAAAGTAAATTGGTCACAGTTGTAAGGCATCAAAGTAAATTGGTCACAGTTGTAAGGTAGCAAGGTAAAATTGTGACAACAATAAGGTTTGAATGTAAATTGGTCACAGTTGTAAGGTAGCAAGGTAAATTGGTCACAGTGATATGGTTAAAAGGTAAATTGGTAACAACAATAAGGTCTGAAGGTAAATTGGTCCTAGTTATAAGGTTGGAAGATTAGTAAGTAGCACAAGGTAAATTGGTCACAATTGTTACTTGGTTACACTGTAAATTAGAGTCTAGTAAATTGGTCACTAAGTTAGATAAACCTGTCACATTATTAGTTTATATAGGAAGTTTTGACTATGATCCATGTAGTAATTGTACCTGGTACTGAAGTGTAAACTCAATACTATAATATTTCATTTATGGTAACAGTCAATGACAGGCTGTAGTGATATCCAATATAATATACTATTGGACTTCATGTCAACATTTTATTTTAAGAAATAACCTAATAATTACTAATACAAAATAATGACAGCTCAAATTATAGATGAGTAATGCCCTGATTTGACCTCTTTTCTCTCATGACCTTGAAATGCAGTAATTATCTTAAATTTAATGGTAAATTTAGTCAATTTTTAAATTTATAAAGATTTTTTGATGCATGAGCAGTTTGTTTAGACCAGTAGATCAGTTATCTTCAAAGATCTTAAATATTTTTAAAAATTAAAACGCAATAACCTTTTAAATACCACTTAAATTCATTTTTATTGGGAAGAATATATAATTATACAGTACAGTACCTCTTTCTATCTTTCACAGGTTTAATGTGTTACTTGATAATTCTTAGTCTTTGTTGTTACTTCTGGGCGTTGTTATGCTTAGGAGAAGGTCAATTGATAACTACTGGCATCATATATAAATCTGAAAGAATCAATAACAAGTTTTAAAGGGGCCCAGGCTTGATTTGTTTCGGACAATCATCCGACAGCCTCTAAAGAGCTCACCTTTGAAATTTGAGCCTTCAAATCCATGTGTATCCATAATTATCCGTGTTTGAAAAATCATAACGTCTTAAGAAATTACGAACGTCCCGCCATATTGGAAAACGGTTCGTCTTGATAATCAAAGAGTTATCCTTCCCGTCGTGCAATAGCGGTCATCTATGTAAATAAACTACAACGCATTTTCAATTGTAGACTTTGTCAACAGGACACACAATTTTCAGACCGACTGGAGACCAGCCGCGTACAGCACAGAAAAGTGAAATTTTTTGTTTGAGGTATATTTCAAGGTATTTTGCGATTTTCTTAGAGCTTGAGTATTTCTGAGGACTGTTTAAATGTAACAAAGGCCCAAAACGACCCCTAAAAATCAAGCCTGGGCCCCTTTAATAAAGTTTATATTTTGTACTTATTATAAAATATTTTCGACTGAAAGTGTCTTGTTTCCATTGCTGAAAGATCTCGTAAAGATGTGCTGTTCTAGAACTGTTTTTGAAGTATTACTGTTTAATAAGGAAATTTGAAATTATTAAGTTTTAAATCACTCTAAGACTTAGTTAATATTGTTATAGAACTTGTTTTATAAATAATCAGTATCTATTAGATTATAACTAATGTCAGATTTACTATGAGTTATTGAGGAGTAAAGTTGATAAGATCACTAAAGATAAGGATAAAAGGGTTTTATCAGATATAGTCTGGGATGTCATACTATATAGTGATAGGTGGGTAGATGACAAGATTTCACATCCAGTGGTATAGATGACGAGTGGATGGTGATATCACAAACTAGCTAGTTGTGGGTAGATGACAAGTTGATGTTCACTACCAGTGGATGCTGATATCACAAATTAGATAGTTGTTGGTAGAGGACAAGATTTCACTTCCAGAGGATGCTGTTATCGCAAACTAGGTAGTTGTTGGTAGGCAAGGTTGATGCTACTGGATTAGTTCATTCAATTGGATGCTTCTGTGCTGGTGATTTTCGTAAAGATAATGTGATGTCATACCAATGTACAGAGTGCTATATGTAGACTATCATTGCAGTTCATAAGACAATTGTACAGAATCTTAACTTCTAATGATTTCAGTGGTGGTCTGCATAAGGCTTATTACTAAAATCAATTTATTATTTAGTTTTATTTGGTTACCAATTACAACACCATTTCAAGTGGATATTGTCCCTGGATGTGATTTTGTGTGAAACAAGACTTATTGATTTGGATGCATAAAATACATACAATAATAATAATTAGTTCTGACTGACTATTCCAATATGGTAAGTGCTCTTTATGTGGAATGGAGGTTCCAGATATTTTGATCAATGTTTAAGTGTCATATTGACAGTTTAGGAAAAGTATTTGATATGTTTATTCACTATAAATCATTGAAAGTTGTCTTTTAGCATGTATGTGAATATATTGATCATCCAGTAAGATATCAGAGGGTATGTCCATTCTTCCACTATAATAGTTTTTGTTAAGTTCAGACCGTAACTGGTATATTATTGAGGGCTGTAGACTTACAACATTCTGTTTTCTGTTACAACACAAGTCTCTATTGATCACTGTTACCAAAAGGAGAAGTTTTGATTCTATTCTATTATTTTGGTAGAATGATACCAGTACTGATAAATTGTTGAGAGGTGTAGACTGGTAATGTACCCAGTAGCATTCTCCATTGAAACACAACTCTCAAATATATTGATCAGAGATGGCAATCCAGAGTTTTGGAGATTATTCCAATATTATAAAGTGAAGTGATGTAGTTTATATTATATAGTTGAGCCACTGTTTGTGAGAGAACGATATAATTCTTTTGTTTCATTTTGTCAAGATGGACAGAACATGCTCAGAGCTAGGAGAAGACCGTGTTACATTTCCAGATGTTTTCTCAAGTTTGTGTAGGATGCAATTAAAAATAATCAGGAATCAGATTAACTAATTGAATAATTAAAGAGTTTTAGTGCATTGTGTTATAATTTGTGGTTAACAAACTAACGGTTATAATCTAGTGTTTTGACTGCTACAAGTTAAAATTTATAAATATTGCCAGGGAATTCTAACATTATTCTGTTACAGATCTCTAGTATTGATTTTGACTGTCAGGATATCTAGTCTATGTAACACTTTAATTTGGTGGTAGAGTCTTGTAGGGAATGTCAAATTTAAGTTAGGCTATATTCCTTTAGAATGAGCACTGGTATGATAAGCAAGCTATGATCGGTTTTTGAAGTTTGGCAGAGCCTGCTTCCTTTCCCTGAAAGGCTTATACCACCCTTCACTAAATGGTACTAGTGCTTACAGTGTTTATCTAGTATATATTGTAGGCTGTTAGTAGATGGATACATGGTCAGTCATTGGTCAGGTGGTGACTGACAGTGGAATATTATCAATAGATTAGACAATATTCAGCTAATATGTGAACTATGGGTCTAGATACGAAGTAGACATGGTCAGCTTCTTGGGCTTTAATTCTTGAGACTAAAACCTTGTGTTTGTATATCATATAATATATAGTAGAGTAAGTTATATTGGTTCATTCTCTTTTTCTTAAAAAAATAAGTGAACGGAATGAGTTGTAGGGTTGTTAATTATATCACTAGGGATATTCTTTTCCAGTTTCTAAGTTTGGTTTAGTATCAGGATGTTCTTATATAGTTCCAACACTGATGTATGGTATTGAGATCAAATAATTTACCACTTTTTAGCAGAGTTTCAGGATTTGTTGATTCAGTTCCAACCCTTACTTCTAGGAAACTCAGAACTTGACTAAATTGTTTAGTGGATAAAGTGGTGTTAATAATGACTGCTATGTGATAAAGTAGATAATGGAAGAGAAATAAGTAACCTATTAATATATCTGAAATCTTAGTGATAACAGACTGATTTTTATACAATTATTGGTGGAGTACTGGTGTTTACGGAAAGTGTTTCCATGGAGACATAATTATTATTAATTGCTCGGAATGAGTCATTCACCTAATTGTAAAAAATGTCTCTCTCGCCAGCGAAGTGGTAGCAGAATTCGACGTATTTCCAACATCATGCCTTCACCTATTCAAGATGCTATCAATAGCTACATGTTGCCTCTACCACCAGAACAAATAGCACAGGTATTGTGTGAATATGTTAATTAGTATGCGCATAATTACTCTCATTGTTTATTGGCTGCTGAAGAAGCTTATAATGAATTTGCATGTTTTCCTATAGATTTAAATGTTTTGTTGATAAAATATTAAATAGCTGATTTCTCTCTATCATTTATTCTTCTCTGGTTTTGTAGAACAATGTGTGCTTGTTTGTTTTTTACCGAGGCCTTTACTTTGTGCATGGGTGTATCTTACTATTCTTTTGGTGTTTCTTACAGTCTGACCTTCAACTATGATTCAAATTTGTACATCTTACCTTGACTGGTCATTCAAGTCATTTCTGTAGGCAATAGACATGTTCTAAATCAATTTTCAAAAATTAAGATTTTTTAGGTTTTACTTGCTAGATTTCTACTTGTATTAAACCAATATTTCTATCTTAATGTCAGAATTATAATATAACAACCATGCTCTAACCTTTGATAATTTATATAAACAAACTGTATGATTATAAAACTGAATTCAGTTAGGTTGTAAATAAATAATATGAAAGTTTTCCTGATTCACACAATAAACAGTGTTTTATCAGGAAGTTTGAGTTGTTAAAGGGAGAGGTTTGCTATTTAAGGGGTTGATTTGAGTTTTCAAGGAGTCTTTAAGGAGTACCATTTGTACAAATATCTAATAATTCCTCCAAAAATACTTCAAACTTTTACAAATATTAAAAGGATTGTATAAAGGTTTTCTAAACTTCGATTGAGGACACACTAAGTTCTTTAAGCTCTGTATGTATTCCCATGTTTTTCTGAATATTTCAATACCATATTTAAGAGCTAAGTTCAAGAATTTCTATGGAAACTGTAAGTAAATTTCCTGGACTAAGATTGCCCTGTAACTATGATATATATAAAATTATAAAATAGTTTAAAAGATAAATATTTATAACTATCACATCTGTATAGGAAGTGATTTGTTTATAATCACTGTTAGATTAAACCACATGCTACTTACTGTATCCTTTCTTACAAATACTTATAATTCTTTACTTGATAACTTTAGTGTATCTAAATATACATGAAGGGGACATAAGGCAGGGGGAATATTTCAACTCTTGTGTTATATGTATTATTATTTGGTAATATAATGGTAGCATAAACAGTTAATTTACCTTACACTTGCGGACATTATTTATAAGTGAGTCGTATTTTTTAATTAAGATTGGTTACAGTGTCTTTATTCTCTGAAACTGAACTTAAATAAAATACAGATTTAAAAAAATACATCTGAAGTTAAGCACTTAGAGTAATACCATATATATTATTTAATGAACTTAATAAATATTGTATTATTATTGAGTTAAGTTTTTAAGATTAAGGCTCCAGAAGAGTTAGTATACCCTGAGCGAAGCTACCAGTTATAATCTTGGTGTTAAATACCATAGTTACCACCTGTCTGTTCTATGATGTTAGTTCTAGCTACCATGTGTTGTAGTTATATTATTAGTAAGTTAAGTTTTTAAGATTAAGGCTCCAGAAGAGTTAGTATACCCTGAGTGAAGCTACCAGTTATAATCTTGGTGTTAAATACCACAGTTACCACCTGTCTGTTCTATGATGTTAGTTCTAGTTACCATGTGTTGTAGTTGTAATATTATTGAGTTAAGTTTTTAAGATTAAGGCTCCAGAAGAGTAAGTATACCCTGAGTGAAGCTACCAGTTATAATGTTGGAGGTAAATACCATAGTTACCACCTGTCTGTTCTATGATGTTAGTTCTAGCTAGTACCATGTATTGTAGTTATATTATTAGTAAGATGTGTAAGAATTGTGTAATCTGGAATGAATATAAAGGTTACGACATTAGAATTAGATATATTATATCTAACAACTTGTCAACATAGAGACTTGGACCAAATTTCAATTGAAATATTTATTTTGGATGATACTTTACTAACTTGTTGACATCAATGTAGATGTTTGTCTGAAAGTTTATTAAAAGAAAATTGTCCAAGTCTACTCCAAACCAATATTGGACAAGTTAATGGTAAAAATGTAGAAGTTTTAGAACAAATGTCATAGTGATCTTACTCTGTGTTTTCCATTAAAAACTTTTTTAACATCACCATGTTAAGAGTATCATCCTCTTTAAAAAATAATGTAAAGCCTTTGTCAATCTGACTGCACAAATTTACACTTCTATTCATAAACATTTCGAGTTAAAGAAACAGACTCATGTTGAAGTTTTTTGTTTCAAGATGTTGACTTTCTGTCTTATTATATCTGAGTTAATAGACAAATATCTCTAAAAAATACGGCAGTTTTTATTATATCAACACATCCTTCTTCTAATATACACTTTATACATGAAATATTATAAGTACATGCTTTGCAAACAGGTTTACTTAATTGACTCCATTGTTCAAATCACACATTTGTGGTTCCTGCAATTCCAGTAGAACTAAGTGTTTCAAGCATTTATACAAGCATCAGCTTTATGTCTCTAATAATGACATCATTAAACACTTAGTTCAAACTGAATTGCTGAGACAACAGACATCTGATTGAAAATGAAAATGGTAACATTGATGATATCAGTGTGCCAGATATACATATTAGTAAACCTTTTTACAATCTCTTTTAGTATTAATATAAGAACATCAACTAAAATTATTATTATCCGGGTCCAATATAGTTTGTAGATTCAACGTTGCTAGAAGTCTATATAAAAACATATACAGTGAACAAACATTCAACAACACAGTATATATTTTCATCCTTGTAAAGAGTTTGAAATGTAAATACTCTCACTGTCTCATACATAGTTTAAACTTGTTTTTTAAGAATTTGATGAGATTTTGAAATTGAAGTGTTTTTGACAGAAGTTTATACTAGAACAGTTTAAGATGGAGCTCTTTAAAGGTGCTCTGAAGGTCAAGGGTATTCTGTTGGTTTCTTGTGTGAATTTTCAATGTCTTTAAAAACCTATGGTTTCAAGGTCCCAGCACTGTTATTTATTTATTCCACAATGAAACATTTTTTAACTGAACTTGAATGTCTTAATGTGTATTTGTATCAATTTCTTGTTCTGCAATCAAACTTTTGTCCTTAAATCTTTTTAAAGAAAGCTTTTTCAGACAAGTGCAGTCTAGTATGATTATGGTTTAGAGTCCAACACAACTAACAAAAACCCTGTTCCAATGTTCCAACAAAGGTATCTGACTACACCCCTGCAATATTGTGATAACTTCCATTTCAAATAGTATATATTCTCCCTGTTCTGTTATTTTGTATCAATGCTTGATAAAGACTAGAGTATCATCGCTGAAATGTCGCAAGTTATTTAATAAAGTATTTGTTATCCAATCCCCAACTGCAGTGCTATATAAGGGATAATTGCTAACCATTCCTTTAAACATCTTTAAACCTGTATACAGTAGGAAGTTCAAGTCCCATCATTATAACTGTTTGTCTGAGTGTTATATTGAAATATAATGTATGTCACCTACTTTTATACTTTCACTGACTCATTTAATAATATTGTATGACTTTAATGGTAGTGTTAGGTTTTGAAAAAAAAATAGTGTTAGAGTTTTAAAGATATTAGTGTGATGACATAAAAATTAGTTTGAAAAGTTAATAAATAAAGAGAGCAAATAGCCAATCTAGAGTATGTAAAGGATAATGATAAAGCCAAATGGAAGAGATTTTATTTAGTTATTGCAACTTAATATATGTAATTCTAAAACACCTATTTCCAGATCAGGTTTCCCAATAACATAGATAACTTATATGGTTTATATGTTGGTATCAGGATCAAGTTTTGCTTTAAGGTATAAGATTACAGTTAAACCCCTTCAGTCCATAATGTACAACTTGATTCTGATGGTGAATGTCTTTAGATCTTACCAGTGCTGTAAAAGATTTATCAGGGAATGGGTGGACTAGATTTAACAGAAAACATCCTCAAATGTATAGCTTAATTATTATTTTAACATACTTGATATATTACTATATAAAAAGAAAAAAAAAAGAAAATTGTTAAAGCACACTATACCTTTAATGACTGAGATGTCATTGATGATAAAAAGGATGGTGTAGTCTATTTAATGTATAGGTTGTATTTACGATTTTCCTTCATTACACTAGGAAATTAGTGGCTGATGTCATAGTCAACTGTCACATTGGACACTTCATTACTACTGAATTTGTTTTGATATTAAAGTGGGTGATAAGATTCAATGTCAGTATTTTTGTGTCATGTATTACGATTATGATTTGTTTTGTGTGTCATTTGGAATAAATTTGTGAAGAGAAACAATGTTAGACTTTGTTAAAATTTGGAATGAATTGGGTGTGAAGAAGGTAAATAAGATATTTTTTATAATTTGTTTTCAGGAAAAATGAATATTATATTATCCATTTTACTGTCTGTTAACGTGGGGGTTCAGAGGTTATGATTAGACAGTTGAAATAAAAAGAAAGTGGCCTGAAAGGATGAGAATGATCTGGCTCAGTATGGTGACAGAGATTAGGGTAGCAAGTTACTATTCAACTGAAGGCACTGACACGAGATGACAGTTTGAGATTAGGGTGCTTGATAAGAACTGGTAACAAGTGAGTTTTTATTTATCTGAAGGCACTGGCACAGGATGACATTTCAAATAATTATTAAAAGAATACTAAAACCTCTCAAAACAGCCATAAAATATTGAATTTCAAACTTTGACAATTAAGAGGACCGTACATAATATGTATTCATCAGTTGAAGTTACCAGGTGCCATGATTAACAAAGTCAATAGAAACGTGCCGATGTTCCAATGATCATATTGACATTACCAGTCTATAGAGGGGAGTAATATGTTAGTTATCCAGGGTGTATTGATTGTTGGTATAGAGAGTAATTAGGCTGATTGGAAATATAGTCCCAAGTCTTTCAACTAGCGTCACAAAGAAAAGACTCACTCTAATTGATTTAATATTTAGGTCATTCCCATTAAGGCTTAACTTTTATCACAACAACAAACTGTTATTCATGTATTGCACCTTTTGTAACACCTGGTTTCCTTCCTTTTGGGTATAATTTCCTTTTAAAAAATAGTTTGTATAATTTGTGAACCCATGACCCATGACCCATGACCCACGAAGAACTGGAAAGTTTAATCACAGTTGCTTCCTGGAAATAACTCCTTCCATTATGCGGTTAAATGATTATTCCCCTTGCTGATTTATTGGTATCAGGGTGACCCTATATCCCAGCTATCTATCTGTAACATATAGTTATTAATATTATCTATAGCTTAGATTTGAATTAGTATCAACCTTGTTCAGTTTCTAGCTAGAAACATACCTTCACAACAAACAGTAGGCTACATAATTAGGTACTATGAGTACTGCTCAGTTACCAGTTTGTGTATCTATATAATATTATAAGTGATGTATCAATAATTCACTATGATATCACCATGATTGTATTGTGTATTGATCAATAGATATCATCATACACCATTCAATCATTTTAATATAGATTTCTCAACAAGACCAAAGCATGTTTGATTCCTTTGATTGAAAAATACAGCATTTGAAACTGATTTCAAGTTAAAAGAAATTATCTTGTGTTCTTCCCATTGAAGGTTAGGTTTCAATAGGTTCTAGGTTGTTTATGAGGAAAATATAGTGGTTGAAACAAAGTTGAATGAGACTCATATCCTTTTTGCCTGTCTGCAAATTTAACTTTTGAATGATTTGTTCATAATTAATAAAACGTTTTGTTATTAGGAGTTCAGATTCTTAATTAACACGAATTTCAATGATATTCTTAAAGATTCCTATCAACTGGCTGTGACTGGTAACTCAATCAAATCAACAGTCCTGGAATAATCTAATCAAACAAGAACAAGTTAAAACAGTAGTCTAAATGATGGGCTGAATTGCATTCTTATTGTTTAGCTCTAATTTTTTCAAATTTAACAAAGTTTATATGATTTGAAAACGTGACTTGCATTATTTATAGATGAAATTTCAAAAAGTGAAAATAATTATTTTCTGGGTAAAAACTTTGAATTTAAAGAAGGACACAGTTTTTCAGTATTTCTTGACTATTATTGTTAGATTTTCATTGACTAGATCTTTAGAAATTTGAACAATAATACAACAAATCTTTCTTTAAATATTTTGAAGAAGTTTTTTTTAAGACAAACAAGTCTTTTTGTCATAAGGTCAAATTTTACTACATTTGGAAAAAAAATGTCAACATTTAAAACACATATTTTCATTGAAGTGTTTTTTTTTTTATATAATAAGATTTCGATATCTGAATTGGACAAATGATTTTAGAACATATTTTAATTCATTTCGAAGTTTGATTTCAAAAGATGTTACTGTTACAACAGTAGGGATTGGAAACATGTTTATCACAGACGTATTTAATACTTTATTTCATGTTTGTAATGCATACCGGTACTACTTTTGTTAAATGTTGAACACTGAGTGTAAATGAAATCAGACTAAACTCCAAGTAATATCAGGAATGCTTTTTGACGTCACACGGTAACTAGTGCTTCACCAGGCCCTTAGGTAAGATTATTTATTGTATCAGGTATATAAGATATAATTGTATTAAATACACCTATTTACAGAATCATTCAATAAACGTACATTTGAAAAAGGTACAAATCAAAAGTTATAAAGTTGAGCGAAGATGGATAAGTGTAATAATTTACAGGATAAAAGGTATAGTTATGTTACCAAACATTCATTAAGTAGAACGGGAACAAAATAAAGATAAAGATACATATAGTATACGATAGATTATATCATAAGACCTCAGCTGCTCAGGTTGATAGAGAGGTTTAAAAAATACAACATGGAAATAGTAAGATGTGAAGTTAAAAAGACAAGTTGAAATGATTTTAAAGAAGATAGATTGAGGTAAAAATTATCAAATAGAAGATGAAAAGACTCTTAAGGTGTGTTTTAGATGGATGAAGTTTAAAGAAGAATAAATCTTCAATATGTCGTCTACAACAACAGGAAACTAGAATGACAATCTGCCTACAGATTTTTGATTTGTTTACCTAAGTGCATTGTAACATTCACAATGTGTCTACACAACATACCTTTATTTGTAAGGTTTATTTGTATTTTATTGTGTAGGTTGAATGAGTGAAAAGTGGTTATGAAATGGTGAAATGTAGGCACAGGAATATATCAGTGTGCTTCTAATGTATTCTCAGCTGATTTTCATTTTAATTGTTAAAACAGGAGAAATCCTCATTTTATTGAGCAATTGTTTGCAAAATCAGTCCGTGATATTTTAGGTAGCATGACCTCAGATTTTCTTTACATGAAATTGATAAATTTTATAGCAATTATAATTTTTAATGAAACAAGAGAAATCAGAGAATTTTGAAAGTGTTGTGGAAGGTAAAATGATATTAAATATCAATGTAGTTTCCTTAAGGAGTTTCCTTATAAAACCTGTCAATATTTTTAGTTCCTAATTGAAAGTGAATCATTGAATTAATAGCCTTAAATTGTCCTTATAGACTCTGTAGATCCCTGGCAGCATGCAAAGATCAGATGAGCCTGGTTTGTAGCCTAGTCATCACTCAAACTGAAATTTACCTCAACGAATTGTGTGCAACATTCTCTATGTAGGTGTTCAATTGTAAACAGAAGTAAAATAAGATACTAGCCTAGTAGAAGTTTGTACTCTATAGCTGATAATACGTCAGGCAGTGTAGAGGATACAGTTTTATTTCATGCACATTATGAATAGTGAGTTGTTCATTCGAAAATGGGGATGGATTTTACTAATTTTAAATCAGTGAAGACTTTACAGCCATATTTTGAAGTAGGTTTATGTTCTTTATTTAATAACTTGTTTTTTTCTTTTTTCAAGTTTTTATTTGTATTATGAAAACAATGCTTGTAAGATTTAACATTTTTAGGATTCATGTTAGTCTCTGGCAGTTCTATTTTTCCTTGGACTGAACCCTTCCTGTATCATTGCAAACTATTTAGCTAACTTTCCTGCAATTTTCCATAATTCCAAAACTTAAAGAATCACTTTTTAATAGCTATATTAATCTGTTAAATGATTAAAGCAGTCATTGATTTATGGCAGATCTTGATGGAATATGATGTAATACTCTATAGTATTATAGTAATATGATAATGTATGTTAAATAATAAAATGCTTATGGTTTAAACTAAAGAATTTACCTTAAATGATAAATGATAAGTTAAAAATGAAAATAGAGAATAAACCTTTTAATAAGAGTTTTAAAAATATCTTAATCAAGTTGAACATTTAACATAGGAATAAGTGTAGTAAAGTTGAATTTTAAACCCAATTGTAACTGATGAATAAACCCAATTGTAACTGATGAATAAGCCCAATTGTAACTGATGAATAAACCCATTAGTAGCTGATGAAAAAAATCAATTGTAAATGATGAATGAGCCCAATTATAACTGATGAATAAACCCATTTATAACTGATGAATAAGCCCAATTGTAGCTGATGAATAAACCTGATTGTAACGGACGAATAAACCCTTTATAGCTGATGCTCAAACCCAATTGTAACTGATGAATAAACCCATTTGTAGCTGATGAATAAACCCATTTGTAACTGAAAAACCATTGTACTATGAATACCCATTTGTAAATGATGTATAAACTCATTTGTAACTGATAAATAAACCCATTTGTAACTGATGAATAAACCCAATTGTAACTGATGAAAAACCTGATTGTAACTGATGGAAAAAAAACAATTGTAACTGATGAATAAGTCCAATTGTAACTGATGAATAAATCCAATTGAAGCTTATGAATAAACCAATTTGTAGCTGATGAAAAAAAACAATTGTAACTGATGAATAAGTCCAATTGTAACTGATGAATAAATCCAATTATCACTGATGAACAAACCCATTTGTAACTGATGAATAAACCTAATTGTTACTGATGAATAAATCAATTTGTAAATAATGAATAAACCCAATTATCACTGATGAATAAATCAATTTGTAACTGATGAATATACCCTATTGTAACTGATGAACAAGCCCAATTGTAACTGATGAATAAACCCATTTGTAACTAATGAATAAACCCATTTGTAACTGATGAACAAACCCAATTGTAACTGATGAATAAACCCATTTGTAACTGATGAATAAACCCAATTGTAACTGATGAATAAACCCATTTGTAACTGATGAATAAACCCAATTGTAACTGATGAATAAACCCAATTGTAACTGATGAATAAACCCAATTGTAACTGTATAGTGAATAACCTAACGTGACCTATGTACAATGTAAACAAATGGACTGGGTTTGTGCAATGTGTTGATATTCAACTGTAAATAACCTCTCAGCTTCACACTTTTTTTATAACATGCTTTTTTACAACAGGAATTTGATTTAAATCTGGCAAATATTATATATCCTTTTCCCAGTAGCCAGGTCGTTCTAAAGACACTACCTATTTAGACTTAAAGTTATTTTGAGAAATGATATCTAAATTATTCAGAAAATTGGATTTTGTTGTTGAGATTGTTTAATGAGAAACCAAGATAAATTAGGTTTTAATATAGTGTAACGTTATTTTGACTCTTATAGTATCTTCTATCTTTCTTTTCTATCTTTCCTTTCTATCTTTCTTTTCTATCTTTCTTTTCTATCTTTCTTTTCTATAGATTTCACCCTTTGCTTCATTATTTAATGTCATCATTTGTCAATTAGAAGAACATGAAAAACCTGCAGGCTTTATACTTAAACTTAACTTAACTTGAGATGATTTTTGTGTTTCAGTCATCTGATCAATCATTAAAATTGATTTCAGATTTATTTTTTTAAATTGAATCAGATTCAGTTTTTTTATAATGTAGATTTTATTTAAGTAAAGTTTTGGTGAATAAGACCACTTATTATATTTATTAAGATAGATCATGATTCGATTGTTGCATGGTGCTTTCATATATAAATTATATCTTGTCACGATTGGTTAATTAGAGGACCACAAGGAACTAGAGACGAGTAATGTAATATAAGTTTACCGTGACATTGTAAGACAGTGTATGTATGTTATATTGCCATTGTATGTGATATATCTAGTTGTTTAAATCTTGCACGTTACTTGTTTTAAATAAACATAAGTTACCTTCCTTTAAGTATCATTATTTCTGTTATAATTGTATGTACTACACTAGTATCTAGTTACAAGTAGGAACATAGTCATTAATTAGACAGCAGTAATATAGGTATAATAGTACCTGTACCTGTTAGAGACAAGCTTGTTATATATAATGGACTATAGGTCATTGTGTCCAAACCAACATCCCCATTTGTCATATTTCCACCCGTATTCATAATCCCATAAGGTGCAGAAGAGGACGTAAAACTCCATTCATTTCATTTCATTTTGTCATATTTCCTCAAGTAATCCAATTGAGGTAAATTACATATTCATAGCTTTATGTTTGTCCAATCAAATTTGGCCCTAGAATCTTTCTAGGAATTGTAGCCAATCAAATCAAATCACTTGTTCTAGTCGCTTTGCTCCCATTCCCACGTCATGTTGTGGGTTTAATTTAATATTGGTACCTGTATTTGGTATTTGTGCTGAATAAAATTATCTAATTGTAAAATTTGTTAATTTCAGGGACAGGAAGGATTTGAAGAGTTAAGGAAATATGTTAAACAAGGGGGAGAATTCTGTAAAGAAGTAGCCTCAATTATAAATGAAAGGTATGCATTAGAGATGGTTTTTAATTAGTGTTAGTTAGAGGGTTAACCTCAATATACAAGAAAAGTAGGAAGAAATATATATGCAGATTTTAAATTATTATTTTGTATCTATTTGTGATTTGTCAAGCGACATAAGGTAAAACCAGAGAAAATGCTTATACCAGTGTCATGTAAGTAAGGCTTATAGAATGGTAGATATTTAGATATTATATTCGGGATATTGTTTCTATATCTATACCGTTATATAAATATTAACAATTGATAATAGATATATGGTAATAGTATATAATTAACCATTAGTCTGTTGTCTGTCTGTAAATGATAAAGGTATGAAGGACCTATCAAGTGAAGTCAATGCTACTATATGTATTTATATTTAACAACTAGTGTTTGATTAGTTACCAGTTAAACTGGACTCAGACTTGTTAAATATCTCTATCAAACACTCTAAATACCTCACACACATAGTCTTTATTGATACAAGGATTATCTTTCCTTGTTTAGGGATTAACTCCCCTTTTGAACCTGTTGATGGCCTTCCGTATGTCTGTTTTTAGAAATACCATGTCATATATTTAGAGGCATCAAGTATTCAAGTGGATCAGATGGAACAAAGGACTGAGCTTCAAGCATTGTTCAAAATTTTTCATATGTTTAATATTGCTGAATAGTTGATTTATTCAAAAGATAAATTCCAAGTACAGAATATTCCCATAGCAGTGCCTTTCCAGTCATTTTTAGTCCAATCTGGTTCAGAAATAAAAGTTCATAAATCTATTTTATATATATTTTTTTGCAAAGTTCTGTTTAAGTAATGAATGATGCTATTTCAGGGCTGAATTAGAGACAACTTATGCTAAATCATTATCAAAACTAGGAAAAAAATTGACCAATGCCTCAGCCGGTACTCTTGGGTAAGTTTATTACACACTCTTACTGGCACACAATATGTTATACTATATAGGTTAACTGTAATTCTCTCCCTTGAATTATAACATGCAAACAATATCAGGCTCATTGCCGATAATTCTTGATTCAGATACCTAAGTTACTATACCAGTTGCTAGTTTTAAGGGGGGTTTATTTTTAAAAAGACCAATAAAACCTGCTCATATAAAGCCTCCTGCTCTATAATCAACATTCTTACTGGAATCTATAATCAGAGCTGAACTGTCATCCATTCTTCATATTTTAACTGTAGTGTGGTTGAATATTTCAGATCTCTATCAGATGGCTGGAAGACTGTGGCTGTTGCCATGGAACAGGAAGCTGAAATACACAAGTAAATAATCTAATTATACTATTTTTGAACAATTTTCATGTTTGAATACATACATAATCAGAAATGAAAGTGAAATGAATGGAGTTTTACGTCCTACTCTTCTGCACCTTATGGACTTATGTACTTAATCAGAAGTTGATATTATCTGTGGACTTCTTCAGAGATTTTACTAGATCTGTTTATCCAGATTGCTAGTCAGCCATTGTTAATTTGAGTCTCAATTTGTTAATATTTTGTAGAAATCTGGCCTCAGGCTTGTATGATGATATCAGTAAACCATTAAAAACAGTAGTAGAACAACATACTAAATCACGGAGACCGATAGAATCCATGGTAGAAAAATCATTAAAAACGTTAACAGATCGACGAGCTGAAGAATACAAGGTTTTTATTTTCATTTTTCATTTTGGTGTACAAGTAGCTGCAGACATAAAAAATACATCTTATTGTTTGAATAGGACAACATAATAAGGCCTTGTTCACAGAGTACAAATGCAATATGATATAACAGAAAATAAAATAGTATTTTCTTTTTCTTGATTGATATATCTCTCAGGGTTGATTAACTGGGTCTCGTGAAGAATGGTAAAATTTAAATGAGCCACTTTGTGTAAATCTTATCATAATCTAAATAATATATAAAGTTTTGAATATACTAACTTTACTAGAGATTATTGAATGGTGAAGGTTTTTAAAATAAGACGTGCTGTGTAATTTCAGGCAAAGAAAGCAGCCTTCTCCTGTGCTAAAGATTATGAGAAAGCAGAAGATACAGAAATCAAGTCTGGAAAAGCTAAAGATGTTACAAAGGTAATGATATAGTTCTTTCTTCTATTTCCAGATTCTAAATATAAAAAATAGATCTCTCATTAACCATAGAATAAATAACAAAATATTGTTCACACAATTCAGAATTAAGTTCATAAAACGGTCCTAGTAAAACTAAAGTAGTCTAAAAGTGGTAAAGATATAAGAAAAATGTTTTAAAATCTGTTTGAAATTAGCTTAAATATTTCTATGTATATAAATATAGACAATAATTATGGATGGATACATCTTAAATTAAAAAGAATATGTTATTTTCTACGTTTCAATGTGGTTCTCACAATTATTATAATATATAGTTCTTGTATCTGATAACTGATGGATGAAACAATGACTTCAGGGGAGACAATTGATATAGTTATAAATTGATGTATTTATATGAACCAGGGAAGAGGGTTTATAGAATAATGATATATGTAATATAATTGATTATTAGAATGAGAAGAAACGTAAACAAACTAGAGATTTGGTGAAGAAAGCTGATAAAGAATATACAGAATGTTGCTATAAAGCTGAAACAGCTAGATTAGACTGGGATTATGTTGTTAAAAAATGTAGCTCCAGCATGCAACAGTTGGAAGAAGAACGATTACGGAACATGGAAAACTTTTTAAATAAATATAATGGTCACATGACTGTTATAGGACCCAAAATTATTCAGGTACGTATTCACATCAAAATTATTATTGGAAAATGTTGATAAATCTTGACAGGTAATACCATTGTATACATGTTAAATTATATTATGTTGTTATTTTAGATCTGTGATAGGCTCAATGAATCTGTGATATCAGTTGATGTAAATAATGTTGTTATTTTAGATCTGTGATAGGCTCAATGAATCTGTGATATCAGTAGATGTAAATAATGATTTAAGAATTGTTGTACAACAGAAAGGTGTGAAAGGACCAAGGCAACAAGATCAAATATTAGTGGATTGTTATGTAAGTATAAATGGTTTTATTTCTAGAACTATTAAAATAGCAGTATAAGGTAATGTGGTTTCTTTGAAAGAATTACAAGCAGACAAAATACAGTATCAGCTTTATGAACTTTCAGAATGTGGTGGTAAGTTAACTCTGACACAGAGTGGCTGTGTTCCACAAATAGAGCATGCTAGTAACATCTGCGTATCAATATTGTAGGATGATTTAATGTCATTTAGAATGTGGTGTTGCATCAATATTTTCGTTATTGGGATAACACTTTCTTGGTATAGCACAGATTCTCGTGCTGAAAATTGGCTGAGACCCGAACGGGTTGACATGTATTGTTGGCGATTAGGTGCCTGACTCTGAGATCGCTGGTTCGGGTCTCAGCCAATTTTCAGCACTAGATTCTGTGCTATACCAAGAAAGTGTTATACCAACAACGAAAATATTGATAAATATTGTAGTTGCCACTCCAGAATTTTATAATTGATATTTAATACACAAATATTTCAATGTACAATTTGTCTAAAATACACAGATACATGTGTATTAGATGGACAGATCTATGTTGCTGTGATCAAGTACATGACCGCAAAAGAAATACATATATACACAAGCACATGTGTATGAGATGAACAGACATCAAAATGCATACACTTTAATATTGGAAAAAAAAGCCAATTGTTCCTGTATTATATTCTGTTACGTTAAAGTTTTTGTAATAACGAAATTTCTTCTTTAGGCAGAAGATTCTCAGTTTCCTATGAATAACGAACGAAGACGAAACGCACTCCAGAACTATTTATTATATTTACATGCCCATTTAGAACGAGATCGTAAAGGCAAAGAAGGTAAGATAGTGCTCAGATATTACATAAGGTTTAATGTTTTATTCTTGATCCTGATACTAGTGTGGCTATAGTATTAAATTCTGTTATTAATTTCAATGGAATTAATGAATATTAATGAGTCACATGAATATTAATGAAGTAAGATATATATAAACAAAATTATATAGTATACTTCTCCTTAGTTTTATGACACGCAATGTTTCAACAATCTACATTGTCATCACAGGGTTGTTGTGACCTGTAACAGAACTAAGGAATTGTATATCACAATATTTCGTTCTGTTATATGATAAGTATTGTCTAAGGTGTCTTCAAGTTACGAAAATCATTTTCAGGCCAGTGTTTTTGATAGTTAATTGTGCTGTCTAATTAAAATATAGACCTAACTGTCACTCATTCAAATGTTTTTATTAGCTATTGGTTTTGTACGTAACCACTACAGTTAGGTCTAACACTGCCCTGCAATGCAAACTGTTTGAACGACCTTTGACCTAACTCAGTTTTAACCCAATGACCTCTGTTTTAACCGATCTTAATTGAACTGATACAGAACAGCCAATGAAAAACCCTAATATAAAGGCCATTTCACATTTCAAACACACATTTCTTTTAGTATAAACCTTCTTCGGTGTCTATATTGAATCCATAATAAAGAAATAATATATCAGCGGTTGACGAAACAGCCATATTGTTCTACTTTATAAGCTAGTCTAATACATCTCAGAATGCACCAATTGTTTGCGTCACATTATCTTGTCGCAGGGAATGGAAGCCACATGATTGGTTAAAACTGAGTTAGGTCAAAGGTCGTTCAAACAGTTCGAATTGAAGGGCAGTGTTAGACCTAACTGTAGGGTTTACATACAAAGCCAATAGCTAATAAAAACATTCGAAACGAAACTAATAAAATACGATCTATATATTAATTAGACTGTTAATTGTGTGTCAGCTATTAACTCTCTGAACATGTCAATGTTTATAAATCTCCTGTTAATATTTCAGGAACACAGACATTAATGGATGTTTATAAATCTCCTGTTAATATTTCAGGAACACAGACATTAATGGATGTTTATAAATCTCCTGTTAATATTTCAGGAACACAGACATTAATGGATGTTTATAAATCTCCTGTTAATATTTCAGGAACACAGACATTAATGGTATGTTTATAAATCTCCTGTTAATATTTCAGGAACACAGACATTAATGTCAATGTTTATAAATCTCCTGTTAATATTTCAGGAACACAGACATTAATGGATGTTTATAAATCTCCTGTTAATATTTCAGGAACACAGACATTAATGGATGTTTATAAATCTCCTGTTAATATTTCAGGAACACAGACATTAATGGATGTTTATAAATCTCCTGTTAATATTTCAGGAACACAGACATTAATGGATGTTTATAAATCTCGACCTAATTTTGGTGATGCTGAGGCACAACAAGAAGTCATACAAAATTTAGAAAAAGTAGGTTTTCATTTTTCTTTGGGCCTGTGTTAAAATTCTGTTCAATAAGAATAACTATTGGCCTTGGAAAACTTTTATTATAAAATAAAACCAATCTAATGAATTATATTCAAATTCTTTTTGATATTTTGTTGGCTCTGAAAAACCAACACATTGACATCCCATATTATAGGAATTATAATTGCTAACTTATACTGGATGTCTGAGAGAAGTTCGTGATTCTCAGTCATCTGAGCTGCATTATTGATATGTTTGAAAAATATAGGCTTACAACAAACCTTCTTTAACAGGCACTGTCTGCGCCCTGCAGTGGAAATTATATTACTTGCTAGAAAAGTTCTAAATTTAAGGACTGTTTGACTATATACCTACATTGTAATCTATACTCTAACCATTCTAATTTCAGATAACATATACACTCAACTTTTTAGAGGCTTCCCATTATAAAATATCAAACTGTCTGGCCAAGCTAGATCAACGTACTATACCAACTCATAAATTTGGTGAATATATAGAAACTTCTAGAGATAAACAGGTAATGACTTATGAATGTTAGCAGAAATAGTATTATGTTGAGTCCACGGACAAAAATTTCTTAACATTGGACTTGATGTGCGTAAAGATGTGCCTAGTTCTACTGAAATTATGAGGAAGCTTTATGATTCTTAATTTCTAGTCCTATTATTGGTGTATATTTCCAATGCTCTTTCCTTCTGCCACATTCTTTAAAAGATGCCACATATTAAAAGATGCCACATATTAAAAGATGCCACATACAATGTTGTTTGATATTAACTCTGCTATTTTTATAGAGCCATCTTGTAAGTACACTACGTCTTCCAGTAGATCTAGCACTAGAAGGTAACTCTGAATATAGTTACTCTGCTGGTTCTTATTCTGGGTCAACAGAAGGTTATTACTCAGAAGTGGACAACAGACATGACGACTCATTCTGTAAGTTTTTATTACGAATCTTCATCAAGTTATATTGAGGACAGTTATTATTATCTAGTCATATTTGATATCATCTAATAATATAGACAACCTTTGCCATGGTTACACTGAAAAACACTTATCTTGATCAGACACAGCACATAAATAGATAAGAACCAGGGCTGTTGATTCAGCTATATTTCACAGACTTGACCGCCAAACCAGCTCAAATATCAGTTTATTATTACCACGATCAAGTAAGATTGAAGATAAAATGCCTATCAAAATTAAACCTTGCCAGAACTAAATAAACTATATATATATAAAAGTATAAACATGGTAAATACTCTAACTGCCTGTTATAGCATCTGAAGAAGAAGACTATGTAACTATTGGTAGATGTAAAGTGTTATATGATTATTCAGCTGAGAGAGGAGATGAGATTTCTATTAAAACAGGTCAGTGATCGTGTTTTTCTTAAACAATATTCATATTGTAGTTTGTAATTGTCACATGTTTTGTATTAGAGCTTAAAACTTTTTAAATGAGACTAACAGATAGACCCTATCTTCCAGTGAAACTTAAATGAGACTTAGAGATAGATCCTATCTTCCAGTGAAACTTAAATGAGACTTAGAGATAGATCCAATCTTCCAGTGAAACTTAAATGAGACTTAGAGATAGATCCTATCTTCCAGTGAAACTTAAATGAGACTTAGAGATAGATCCAATCTTCCAGTGTAAATTAAATTGTTGTCTATCAGGACATACGTTCAAATAAAGAATTATGTGTAATATTTTTGGTTTTCAGGGGAGATAATAAATATTTATCAGAAGCAAGCTGATGGATGGTGGAAGGGAGAATTAAAGGGCAAAGTTGGAATATTTCCATCAACATATATTGAAGAAATAGACACCAAGTTGTGATTGACACTGTTAAACAAATCAACATAGTTATACATTTCTATGTGAGATTTGCGTCGAAAAAAATCGGGAGGTTTTCACCCCGTGTAAATTCCTGAAATTTGAAAACATGGATGCAAAGTTGATCCAAGTTTAGTTTTTCCAAAGTTGTAATTTATGACTTCTCTCCATCATCATCTCCACTTGAACTGAATGAAAGGAAAAGTAATTTTTCTTAAATAAGCTCACGAAATATTGAACTGAATACTTTTAGTCATGTATGATAATCAACCTATAATATAAAAGATTCTTAAATAACAACTATGTAATTTGTAGATCTAATAGAATTGACGATTATTATGAAATACTTTGATGACTTCAAAATATTGTTTTTTGTTAAAGTGAGGGCTACCGTAAAATTTATCATGAAAAGCGAAAGTAGAGTGTTCCAGATGTTGTTATTAAAAACATGGAATATATATAGAAGAGTATCTTCTATAAGACATTGGACAATCATGTTTCTATGTAGCTAATATACAATAAGACAAACAGTGTCGTGTTAGATGTGAAATGTATTTGGAGTGTTGAACTGAAAACCACAGTGCTTAGAGAGATTTATTTATTTATGGTATGTGATGAGATACAGATAACTACGTGTGTTAGAGATTAATAAAAACATACTGGTGTAATTTAGTGATATTTTAGAATTTCTACTGTGTTAACATGTTGTCTACAAGAAAAACTCAACAGAATACAAGCTATCACGTTATATAAATAGTCATGCACTTCCAGCATTAGATGATAATAAATATTAATAGGCTAATAAATATTCATAACATCTTATTAATATTCATGAGGGTATTCAAGACAGTGATCTCGTTAAACAGGGTATAAATATATTAATATAATCTTAACTAAATCATACCAGGTCTTCAAGCCTCTGATACTATTTTAGGGGGCTAGGGGCCTTATATCTTTACCCACATCTGGAAAGTTGTGAGATTTTGTTGTTTGCCATCAATAATTGTTAAGTGACAGTTAAAAAGTTTGCATATTTAATATATATTATAGTGTTAAAGTAAAGTAACAACTAAATATTATAGTGATAAAATCTAATCAGCTTGAAATGCTGGTACTTTATTCATACCATTTGTTTGATACTTTCAGTAGTCATTGTATTTGATACAAAGTGTCACTTAATAACTAAGCATATTTTCATAGAGTAGACATGTCTATCACATTAAAATTAGTGTTTGTCAAACAGAACATAGAAAACAATTTTATATTTTATTGTATATTTTTAGTTGTTGAATTTCTTGCCCTTGCCCATTTTCCTGTGTTCAATTTTTATTATAACTTTATATATCTGTATATTCACTGTATGTTTTCAGAATGTTTGTAATAATACAGTAATAGTCCGTGATACGACACAGTTTCACCATAATAACTTGTATAGATATTATATATAATTGTGAAATAGTACAGATGTATAGTGTACATCTCTTCGTTCTTAGAACGGAGTTAGATTGTTAACTTGTTACCCAGTCTGTGACGTGTCTTCAATAAACTGAACAAAATAAGACATAATACTCTTCAACTTCTTTCATTTATTCAATAAGTAGAGACAAATTACACAACATCAAGTCAATCAGAAAAATTTGTGTCTGTATATTCATACTATACAGTATACCGTATATTTCCGAATATAGTGCACAGGTTTTTACCCTTAAACAGGCCCAAGAGCTTAATAAATTTAGAGAATTTTTTTTCCACGAAAATGCCGCAAATCGATATTGAGGATTCGCCATTTTGTCTTCCTTCATCGACTTTCACGGAACTCATTGCATTCTCTCTGGCATTCCTTCATTAACCTGTTAGCACCTTACTAGGATGTAAATGTTCTATGTAATAAATATTGTAAGTAGGTTTTAAAAACTACATGTTGTTTTGTTTAAAATGTGGAATGTGAATGGACTCATTATATTGTGAATTCCATATTTCTGTTTTTATTGTGAAAGAGAATCTCATTTATATATAATGGTATACTGTTTATTGTCCTTGAATAATAGGTAGTCAGTCCTGTATGGGATATAAAATTATTTAAATACATGAAGCTGGTTCATCAGATGATAGAGCTCAATCACAGCTATCCAAATCTCTTTTCAGAATGAAAATTAATGTTCATTACCGATAGATCAACAAATGATTAAAATGCAATGTTTGAAGTTTAAGTTTTCAATGCTAAAATCAGATTGTTGGTCAATTGTTGTCTAGCTGGATGTAGATAAATAAAGAATTTAATAGCTCAAACTCTCTCTTTAACAGTAACTCAAAATAGCAATATAACTTTATAAGGAATAACCAGTGATGTTAAATGTTAGATTTGTTTATGATTATAAACAGTGTAAATAGACTGTAATTTTAGTTGATTGTAAATAGATGCTGAGACATCATGTTAGATATTTTATATAGACAATAAATCTCTTTTATAATAGCATCAATTCTCTTTCTTCTTATATCTCCACAGTCAAAATAGTCCTTATATAGGATTCTTAATCCCCATTTCAAATGATTTACCCCCCCCCCCCCATGACAAGGTCAGACAGACCGATCAGTGCACTGGGATCCAATCCTGATGCCCATCTGTTTTGTATGGCCTGATATTATTATTATTATTATTAGGTATTAATGTTATAGAAAATGCTACTATCCAATGAGTTCTCCTTCTTTCACATTCGCCCCTTAATTCAATCAGGATCCTATTCAGTAAAAATAAAAAAGATCAATCAAATCAATTACAGGAAGTTAAAATTTTTTATGAGAAATAGGCTCTGCTTCATTCAGGATCAGACCGTCTTCATTAGCCTATTAGGTGCTAAAGAGTAGGATGTAAAACTCCATTTCATTTCATTTTTATTTTTATTCAGGTTCAGATTGGTTCTTGCAAAAGTGGATTTTTTTATTTTCTCATACATCTGTCTGGTATATATGACCGGTAAATGAAATGATTGCTAACTGTTTCTGTAAAGCAAAGTTTAAAAAAATATTATCACCTTAAAAGTTAGATGTGGTCTGTAATAAAACATAGTAGCATCCCTTTGTACACGACATGAGAGTAATCTTTGTGGTCTGGAAATTAAAGTCACATGACTAGGTTGGGCTGATCACGTGGTTTATCTTCCGGCCATTTTGTAATAGAGAACTTCCTGTTTAGTGAATCACTGAAGCGAAAAACATATTTTGCGAAAAAAAATGATCCTGTTAGAATACCACAATCGAATTGTTCAAGAAACTTTGATCAACAAATTTAAAAATGCATTGGAAGGGTATGTTTAATTTTTTTTTTAGTAAATTTAAAGAAAACACAACAATCAAAATCCTATCTCAGTATCTGCCCCTCCCCACCCCCTGTCAGTGTCATTTTTGCGGCCAGTTAATTGTCTGAACTGATTTTTTCCGTTACATGAAAGGAAAGTAATGTCTTGTTGCCAGTTCACAAAGCTGTAGTGTTCAGGAGATGGGTGGTTTTTAAAAGATACATTAGGTAGCATATATTTTGCACCGCAGTAAGGCACTGACTCAGTTAGGCTTACTGAATAGCCTACTGTCGCCTTCTACCTACCCTACAGTACATAGACCATAGTACTGGTACTGAACAGTTGCTCTACAGTCTTCAGTACAGACAAATCCAATTTCTTATTTTATTAGCCTACTTTTCCCTCTAGTAACTTCATGCTTGGCCTTGAATGCAATTAGGTCCTAAAACAAAATAGTATATAAGCTTAGACATAATTGTTTAAACATATGTAGGCTAGGCCAAACATATGTATCAATCTACATATACCAGTATTGGAAAATTCAATAATTTTATAAGAATGATAGATGGGGAGTTATCTCTTATGAGATGTCTTTGCAAGATTAACTCATTACAAACTGTATCTCATTCTCTTCATCAGTATAATAATCTGCTTGACAGTATGATGTAAAACTCTCAATTAATTTTCATTATTGACCTGAAATCTACGTTTTATTTTTGCTGACTTTAACTGTATCGAAAACTGTTTGGTAACAATTATCAATAAAGTTATTATATCCTTACTAATTTTATTTTGCTATTTTTGTAAAGGAAAGCCCGTAGGTAAGATTAAGAGTTTAAATGAGTGTGCTCTTGTTATATTGTTACTCTAGTAAATGGCTGTATGAAAGTTTAGAATGATGTACTGGTGTTCCTAAGATTAAAATGCTGTTATGTGTTATTTTCAAAATGATTCCTGTGAACTTCTACTTACCTGTTCCACTGACAGTGTGTGTTGCATGTTATCTCTTACTGTTTAATGTAGTTATCTGTGATTTTTGGAGTGTGGTTTTAACAATGTTTTTCACAAAATGTTGAAATTTGCTATTTTACTGTATGTGCTTGTTTGGAATTGCATTAGGGTACATGGTGCTTACATCAGATACGAAACATTAAAAATAGGTCTGATAATGATAAATAATAGCAAATTGATGATTATCAAGACAAACAGAATCACAAGTCTAATTCTCCTGTCAGCTCATCTGTTCATACTTTGTTTAAAATTCATTACAGTACTAGACTTTTCTTGGTTCTTGAATTCTGTTGTATCGAATTCATCTTTAGAAAGGAGACAGTCAATTTCATTTATTTTTCATTTCTCATCTTCACCTTGTAAATCACTTTAACTATCATTATGAAATTTAGTGTGCACATGGGTTGCTCTGAAGCTTCATGAAAATTTTCTGGTATGAAGACCAATGATTCTACAAAACTTTTCAGTCAAAATGATATGATTATGGAGATCTTTGTAATTTATTTTTTGTTGTTATTTTCAGATCCAAACCAGACACTGTAGATGTCACATGTGCTGGTATGTTTTAATTTAAAACTTTTTTTCAAATATTGTCAAGTTCATCTTGTAGCTATCTTCTATCTATAGCTATATTTTCATTAACCAAGTATTTGCTTTCTCATATACTGGGAGTCACAGTGGCTTACTTGCTTGCTTTTCTTGATGGCCCAAGGTTCAATCCAGGCTAGGTTCCAGAGGTGTTGACATGGAAAAAGATTCCAGTTGTTTGGATGGGACAGTAAACCATGGCCTAGACTGTGCCTCAACAGTTGGAAACGTAAAAAGTGTAGAAGAATGCTGTTGTCCTGGGGAAATATCCCTCATTGCACCCTGCATGGAGTTGCCTGTCTTCATTAACCCATTCATTTCATATTCTCATATAGCCCTAAATACAATTCACAAGAATAAACTAAAGTTAACATTGATTTCTATATAATTTGATTTAAATGAATAATTATATGTGTATAATTTCAGATTTTGATGGTGTTCTATATCACATTTCTAATCCTGATGGAGATAAAAATAAACTTCTTGTAAGTTATCAGAATATAGTCACTAAATAACATTAGTTTGTGCACTCTCCAAATATAATCACAACTTCAACTATGTCTTAGATGTCAGATATCATCTTATATGATCTTGTCATTATTATTATGTTTTATTACAGGTTAGTATCTCTCTGAAATTCTACACTGATCTACAGGCTCATGGTGCTGACAATGTAAGTATTAGTACTGTAGATATGTTGTCTTTTAGATCACCTTGTAGGGGTTTGTTAGTACCCTTTTTATAGCTTTCATTATAAGGGGGATTATTGGAGTAAGGTGTCCAGTATTAAGGGTTTTGTGGTATTGAGTGTCCAATAAACAGAGGTTCAGATTACCTGTTCAATACAAAGGAGTTCAGGGTTATGGTTAAAATGCTTCTGACTAGTTTTGTTGAATCTTTTAGCAGCTGATAAATCAATAACAATATCTGTTAAAGTTACTGTTTGATTATAGATATAATAACTAAGCTTTATGGATAAACAATTACTGAGTTTATTTATTCTGCAACGTTTCAACAAATGTCTCTTGTAGTTATCAACAGAACATTTGTTGACCAATAACTTAATTAATATTTATGTATTATTGTTTATTTTAGTTGATAAAAAGAGAATATAGTGACTATTTAACCTCACCAGAAGCAGGTAAATATTACAAATATTATAATATAGATACATTGCTTCATGACAGTTCTTTCAAATTTATTGATTGTCAATTGCTTGAGACATGTGTGTCATGTTAGTATTTGTAAAGTAGAGAATTGTTGACTTATAGAGATACTATTATATTAGTGGGAGACATGTATGAAATCTAATCTAGAATGTTTTTTTGGTTCCAGGCTACAATGTTTCACTGTTATATAACTTAGAAAGCGTACCTGAAAACTACGAGGATGTAGCCCAGAAAGCTGCTTTGTTAAAAAGAAACTGTTTTGCGTCTGTATTTGAGAAATATTTTGAATATCAACAGAAGGGTACCGAAGTAAGAGAGAGGGCTGTCATCCATTATAGAGACGATGAAACTATGTAAGTTGTGATCTAGTGATATAGTTGTAACAATGGGTATAAATAAGTCAAGGCTGGTCAAATCATTCCAGACATAAACAGGGCCAGGGTTTGATTCTAACAATCATCAATATGAAGCCTTCAGTTTTAAATCATTTTACCCTTTTGATGTATATTTGGAAGCTGCTGTGTCAGTGAGGCGCTTGTTCGCTAACCTGAGGGTTGGGGTGCAATCCTAGCAAAGGTTTAATGAACTTTTGTTTTTTCAACCCAAGTTTCCCCTGTCAGTGATGCTATACAGATTACATTCAGAAAACATTCAGTTGAAACACTACTGTTCTTTTCATCATATTTGTCAAGATTTTTCTTGTTGTTTATCACTTTCCATGATGATATATTGCTATTATTATTCTGCTATAACATGTTAAATAATAAAGATATACCTGGTCAATATGAATATTATATTATATTTATATTATAGGTATGTAGAAGCTAAGAAAGATCGTGTTACTGTAATATTTAGTACTATTTTTAAAGATGATGATGATGTGGTCATTGGTAAAGTTTTTATGCAGGTTAGTTCAATAAATAATAATATTTAATGTTGGCTTCCGTTTCAACCATTTCATTTTCGAAATATTTTGCAATAATGATGTAACAAAAGCTCAGTTATTAGTGAATTATCAAAACCCACAGTATCTAACTATAAGGTGCATTAGGGTAGAACATAAAACTCCATTCATTTTATTTCCTACTATCTAACTAAAAATTGTGAGAAATGAAAAAAACATAAAAAGTTTTAAAAACCACCAAACATTCCCTTTAAAGAGCTCTTAGTGATTTCATATTCATAGCTACATATTGTCCCAACACAAATGGCCCTAGAATATTTCTAGGTAAATAACATCAGTCATTTTAGACTCTTTGTTCTCATTTCCACGATAACCAAACGAAGTATAGTGGCTTAGTTTAATAAGAGGTCATGTCAAAGCCTGTATGCAAGATTTGATGTGAATAATTAGACCATGTCAAAACCTGTATTCTAGATACCACAAACTGAATACATAAACATTGATAAAACCTTTATTTTCTACCATTATCATTCAGGAGTTTAAGGAAGGTAGAAGAAAATATCAACAAGCTCCCCAGGTTTTGTTCAGTCACCGAGAACCTCCCCAGGAATTACAGGATACTGATGCCAGAACGGGTGATAATATATGTTACATTACTTTTGGTAAGTAGCCATCTATATACCTTGTTATATTAACTGTAGACACTGTTTTCAGTTTCATTTTTTAATAATATGAGGTGTTTTTAATTTAAACAAACTAGCTTTGATGGTGGAGTACCAATGAGGTATAAATCAAATCACCTAGACTAAGGGAATGGTTTACAAAGATAACTTTGATGCCCTTGCTATCACTGTTTTCTATCTTAATCTCACCCTAATTGGACCAACTCCTGAAGTCATGTTTACAAGAGCAACATTCAATGCAGTAGAATTATTCTAGAAATTGTCTACTTGTAATCTACTTGTGTTTCTATGACACCAAAATAGTATAGGTGGGTTGATAAATCCCTAGCTCTACTTTCTGTTTGTTCTGTACATTTATTAATTTATTATTCATTTATTTATTCAGTTATCTATTATTTATTTATTTATTCATCTGTTTATTTATATTATTCATCATTATTATATATTTATTATTCATCTGTTTATTTATTTTTCTTTTACATTATTATATCTATTATTTATTATATTCATCTATTTATTTCTTTATTTATTCATTATTTATTTATTATTATCTATTTATTATTCATCTGTTTTATTTATTATTCATCTATTTATTTATATATTTATTATTCATCTATTTATTTATCTATATATTATTCATCTATTTATTAATCTATTATTCATCTATTTATTATTCATTTATTTATTCATCTATTTATTTATTATTCATCTATTTATTATTCTTATATTTATTTATTATTCATCTATTTATTTATTATTCATCTATTTATTATTCATCAATTTATTATTCATCTATTTATTTATTTATTTCAGTGTTGTTTCCACGCCATACATCTCCTGCAGCACGTGATAATACCATCAATTTAATACATACATTACGGGACTATCTTCATTATCATATCAAGTGTTCCAAGGTTTGTTAAATTCTGCTTAAAATTAGGTGTTTTCTGTTTTATTTCTGCTCAAGATTGTGTTGGATGGAAGAAAGCATTAGCCATTTGCAAACTGTGGACAGATAGTTTGGTGATAATTTCATTTGATGTTTTAAGCCAGATATATTTTTTATTAAATAAAACATTTGTTGTTTTAATTCCAGGCATACATTCATCAAAGAATGAGAGCGAAGACCTCTGACTTCCTGAAGATTCTAAACAGAGCCAGACCTGAAAATAAAGAAAAAGAAAAGAAAACCATAACTGGACGAACATTCAATAGAAATTAGTTTATATTTTCATAACAGAGCTACTTTTTCAGATCATAAGGATAAACACAACTTTAAGAAAATTTTATAAGAAATATTGAGTCAAAAAGCATTATTAATCATAATCATAAATAAGGGTTTTGTTTTATATTAAATCTGAATTTGTCAAGTTATAACAGGGTTATAGGATAACAGTTTAATGCTGTATTATTTGTAAAAATATTTTTTTATAGAATGACAAGGTGTCAAAATAGTGTATTTATATATATTTTTCTTTCTTTGCCTTCACAAGGACAAATACAGATGACATTATAAAGTTCCAGAAGAGTCAGCTACCCCATTTTCTTTAGCAATGTGTATGTTTTCCTACCTTTGCTGAAGCAACATGGAGTTACTCTTGTGAGAGTTGCAGCATTTGGAGAATACCTCCAAAAGTAATGATTGATACCTATTAAAAAATCAATACATAGATGTCGAAAGAGAAGGGAATTAAGTCATTAAGAAAGCCATAGAAAACAGGAATAATGCTTGTTGTTCATAGAAATGCATGGAAATCTTAGAGGGAGTCATCTATGCATTCCAGTAGTCCACCCTATCTCTTCTGCTTCCTCTATATTATATGTTATAATTGAATTGATTGTAAATTCTACTATTATTTAATTATTACTGTCCTACCATCTATTTCATGATATTAAATACTATAATAATTACTTATATCATTGTTCTTATAATTCTTTCTTTTACTCATCAAGACGTATAAATGGATAAGCTTTCATTTCCTGCAAAAATTGTATCGATGGGATCAAAACTCATCGAGTAATGGCCATTTTTGCGCCGAGTGGGTGGTCGGCCACCAGCCTGTACGGTCCTATAGTGGCTTGTTGCACATTCTACGGTGCAGACCAAAATTTAGAACTGCTGCCCCGGGAAAACTACTGGAGATGTGAAGTTGAAATTGGAATGGTGGTAGCCATACATTAGAAACTTTGGCGGAACTAGCGCTTTTGGTGTCCAAACCAAAATATCAGCGATTTTCAACTTGACAATTTGGTTTTCCCGAAGTTTGAAAAAAAATTGAACGTAGAAATGGATAAGCTTTCATTTCCTGCAAAGATTTTATCGATAGGATCAAAACTCGCCGAATAATGGTCATTTTTGTGCGGGGATGGGGGGTCGGCCACCAGCCTATACGGTCCTATAGTGGCTTGTTGCACATTCTGTCGAGATCAAAAGACATGTTGTGGTGTGGTACAGGTATCTGAGTAACCTGTAGATCAGGAAGACATGTTGTGGTGGGGTACAGGTATCTAGAGTTACTTGTAGATCAGGTAGACATGTTGTGGTGGTACAGGTATCTAGAGTAACCTGTAGATCAGGAAGACATGTTGTAGTGGGGTACAGGTATCTAGAGTCACCTGTAGATCAGGAAGACATGTTGTTGTGGGGTACAGGTATCTAGAGTAACCTGTAGATCAGGGAAACATGCTGTGGTGTGGTAGAGGTATCGAGAGTAACCTGAATATCAGGAAGACATGTTGTGATGTGGTACAGGTATCTAGAGTTACATGTAGATCAGGTAGACATGTTGTGGTGTGGAACAGGTATCAAGAGTTACGTGTAGATCAGGTAGACATGTTGTGATGTTGTACAGGTATCTAGAGTTACATGTAGATCAGGTAGACATGTTGTGTGTGGTACAGGTATCTAGAGTTACTGTAGATCAGGTAGACATGTTGTGTGTGGAACAGGTATCAAGAGTTACTGTAGATCAGGTAGACATGTTGTGATGTGGAACAGGTATCAAGAGTTACATGTAGATCAGGTAGACATGTTGTGATGTGGTACAGGTATCTAGAGTTACATGTAGATCAGGTAGACATGTTGTGATGTTGTACAGGTATCTAGAGTTACATGTAGATCAGGTAGACATGTTGTGGTGTGGAACAGGTATCTAGAGTTACATGTAGATCAGGTAGACATGTTGTGATGTGGTACAGGTATCTAGAGTTACATGTAGATCAGGTAGACATGTTGTGATGTGGTACAGGTATCTAGAGTTACATGTCGATCAGGTAGACATGCTGTGGTGTTGTAAAGATATCTATAGTTACATGTAGATCAGGTAGACATGTTGTGATGTGGTACAGGTATCTAGGGTAACCTGTAGATCAGGTAGACATGTTGTGATGTGGTACAGGTATCTAGAGTTACATGTCGATCAGGTAGACATGCTGTGGTGTTGTAAAGATATCTATAGTTACATGTAGATCAGGTAGACATGTTGTGATGTTGTACAGGTATCTAGGGTAACCTGTAGATCAGGTAGACATGTTGTTGTGGGGTACAGGTATCTAGGGTAACCTGTGGATCAGAGAGACATGTGTGTTGTTGTACAGATATCTAGGTCAATTATTTGGGATGACCTAATCAAGGTAGTGGCGCCTCCCGTGTAAAATGCCTCAGAATGGATTTGGTATTATTTGAAATACAAAATTGAATAGATTCAACTTTTCATGTTTTGATGTCCTTTAAATTGAAAGCGATGCATTTGTCTCTTTTAAGTACTAAGTAGAACCCTATCTGATTAAGAACCGGCTTAATTCTAACGATGGAAACACGAGAATAGAGGAAAAACTACAACACTTTACAATAAAATATTTATTAGTACGTAATAGATATGGACGAACAACATGAAAACAGCTCGGACGACATGAGAAAACATCGTTTACACCTTGATTCAGCAGAGGTCCCTTGTTTTCAAGCCATCAATTGTTTTAAGCTCTTTGGAAATAGCTCACTAAGGAATAATCGTCGTTATTGTCGAAATCTGTATTTGATCTTAAATACTCACTTTTCGTGTGAAAGTACAATGTTTGGGACGTCTATAATTACATTTGCAGCTTCAAATAATTTAACATTAATATACAAGGGGCTTAGTAACATTCTTAAAGTATCACAGACCAGCGAGAGGCGCCACTACCTTGTAATTGCTCCCTTGAAATAGATCCCTTGCACATCCCTTGATACGCGTTTTGATAAAAAAAAATCAACGGGATCCACAATGGCCCGCTGATATATAACCAGACATTTGATTTATAAACAGTCTACTATTCCTGGATAGAATAAATTGTGTCACATGGTCACGTAACATTCGCTTTGTTTCGAGATGAGGCGTGCCCTAAGCCAGATTTAGTTGTTTGGGGACAAATGATATATCCGGAGGGGCAATTTGGTATGGTATTAGGATGCAGTAATGAAATGGGTTAGTTGTCAGATTTTTTTAATTGGCATTACAGCTCCGTTGCCCTTGTACCTATTGGTCTATTATCAACAGAACTAAGAGGTCTTAACAATACACAATTTTAGTCTGCAACACCCATGATCAGAAAAATATCAGGTAATGGTTGTCAAAAATAATATGACATCCGATGACGATACAAATCCTTAACAAGAAGAATCCGTTAAGTTTCAACATACAAGATTATGTTGTTGATTGATTCACGATGCATCCTCATCAAGTCATCTTTCCCGAAGTAAACAAGCACTATTAGTATTACCGATCCACGGTAGGGAGTGTGTCAAAATTGACTCTGAGCTTATCACATATACACTTGTCCAATAGTGGTCCAGATAGAACACACTATGGGCATTATACAATCTAATTGTTTCGGTCAAACATATCACTTTATACCATAGGATTCCGACTGTATTGTTTTCTACAATGTAATTCCTACGTCCGAGTCTCAGTTCACCGGCCAATACCTCAATAAGTTAGAATTGGCAGGGAAATCCCGACAGAATTAAGCTAGTAAACTAATTCCATGTTAGTTCCTCCAGTAGTTTTTCTGATATAAGCCGATCCGTCGGATTTCCATCCCAAGTGATGAAATCAATAGCTAAATAATTCTTTAGCTGATTAAACCGAATCGTCGCTAACTGAAAACACTTTTCTTGTTACCTTTATGCCCATATTCAAACATCTGTTTTGTCCAACTCGTCTGCGTTGCGTTTTAAAACATTTTTGTAAAGATCATCGGAGTGGTCGATTAGTCGTTCTACTGTTTTGTGATCATGGACATGTTCATGACTAGAGTGTAAGGTAGAGTGACCTCGATGTGGTGGATATGATGTTTTTTTCCAAGATGAAAATAAAGTTGAACGAGTTAACATTAAATGATCACCCATCCGATTTTTACGTCGATGCCACACGCGTTGTAGTTCTTTGTGGACGTCTTCATTCAGAAAACAGAAGAGAAACGATAAAATAAAACCCTGAAAGGATAAACAGATATTTTTGACAGTTCCTGATTTTGTCAAAGAGTTTGTTAAATGACTGTGCCTCGGTAGTCAATTTCCGGTTTATTTGCATTATGGTACCAGTTTCCCCGGAATATTTACCGACTCTTGCCGTCAATAGGTTATTCCTAGTGATATATCATAGCAATGGTGAATGTATAGATTTATGCGTCACTGATAATGGCTATAAAAATGTGGGGAAAGAGCAGGTGCCCGTAAGAAATTACGTTTGGTTCTTACAAAAAAGAAAAAGAAACATGCAAGAACAATGTGTAGTTTCATATTAGTAGGTGCCCAGCACGATGTGCTTTTACTTCTTCCAAAATCTTGTCATCATATATGTCTTCATTCCAAAGAGTTCGCGGTCTGTTTATACTTTTAGTTGTGCTAAGTTAAAGCCTTGTATTGATATTTACCTGAAAAGAATTGTAGGTCATTTCCGCATAAAGGTATGGTATATTGGTATGACCCTCTTTTTCTTGAACAGCGTAAAAAGCGATATAGGTAACCCCAAACAGTGGAATTAATACTAGGATGAACTTGGTCAATTTTCTGAAATTGAAACTGTAAAAGTTACAGCATATATGGCCTTCACTCAGTATTTTATCTTTAACCTGTTTAATTGACGACTCCGTTAAAGGTATTACAGGGCCTTACGTGAAATAAGTGCATTTTGTGATCAGTGATGTCATAACGCACTTAGTTTTAGTGGAATTACAGAAATCACAGACTTCTAACTGAAAATTGGAATGGCTATTTGGGGTCTAATTGGGGTTTCAGTTTTCCTTATAAACATAATCAAGAAAACCTCCTTACAATCCCTTTAACAATTCAATTTGAAAGTCTTGTCATTCGTATAGTGAGTTTAAGTATAGTACAGCTTAACACTAGTCAACGCTTTCAATACCGGTGATTAGATTTCACTTTATGTTCAAAATATTTTTGTAAGTTTGAGTTGTCAGATGAAGACGTTGTGGAGTTAAAAATCGTTGATCCTTTTTGGAAGTGTTGTTCGCAGATTCAGAAGATTTACGGAAACTGATCAGAGTGTTGCTGATTGTAACAAAAGTGTTGTAGCTGATTTTAACATTCCTAGATCACCTGATTCCAATATGCGGTACAGTTTGCGATCTGGTCAATTTGTACACACATTTTACTGGGATTGATTTTTGTGATGCCACAGCTCTGGTAACTTCTACAGGACTTGGAACAGAGAGGTGAAGTTAAACCGGAAGTAAGATATTTACTGTACCTACCTATAGCTTTGGCCATTATGTTGATCACGTGACCTCATTCTCATGCACAGCATTCTGATGATGTCAACGAAGAAGAAGATGTTGATCTGAAATAAACGGTTGTTATTACTGGAGGCACGTTGCGTTTTTTGGTAAAAAGTTCATTTCGTGAAACTATAGAAAAGATCATTGCTAACTATTGCTATTTTCCTCATTGAACACTGATTGGTGTAACCCGTCTTCATTAGTCCATTAGGTGCAGAAAAGTAGGACGTAAAACTCCATTTCATTTTACTTTGCCAATCATTGTTATTCATTGTAAGTAGGGTACTTAACTAACAGTATAGACGCTTGACTCTTCAACGACATAATATATTTAAATCAAATATAAACTGATTCTTTAAATGGCATTTAGTAAAGGCGTTTGATAAACTAAACAAATTCTTATGGAATACAATTACTAACTTTATTTAAGCGACGTTTCAACCAGCGTTCTCTGGTCTTTATCAAGCAATGAGAATTGCTTGATAAAGACCAGAGAACGCTGGTTGAAACGTCGCTTAAATAAAGTTAGTAATTGTATTCCATAAGAATTTGTTTAGTTTAAATATAAACTGCTTGAATATTGGGTCGTATAATATACCTTCTTAATTATTTGTACAAAATAAACCTTTATATAAAGTTACTCACAAAAATAACGACTATTCCCGGACCTTTTAAAATCCAAAAATAATACGCATTTTCTTGTACTGTCCAGCAACTGAAAAACAAGAGAATAAGTCTCGGTATTTATAAATAGTGTCCACTGTAAAACAATCATTTCACAATTAAATTTAACAATATGTGTAGTCTGAAGTACTATTAGTTCAATCTAAGAAACTAGAGTTATCTCCCTCTGCTAAAATGACATCACAACTCCGTAACTTCTTTTATGTTGTCTGTATTTTATAACATAGTTTCTAAGAAATAAAAAATCTGTTATTAACAACTATATTGTTGTCATCACATAAAGAATATTTTGAGAGTTAGTCCTTTAAGGAGAGGATCAGAGATTCACATGGCCGAAACAGGATGAATCAATTACTCACTATATATTTTCTAATGTGGCTTTAACAATAACCCATGGAATGATATTCAATACAGGTAGGGCTGAAATAAATCAAATAATGTAAAAAGGTAATGCTTCACTCGTAGATTTCTTAGATTTTCTGAAAAAAATCGTTAGATTATGTTTCTTAATGAGGGAGTAGCCTAATGGCGTCGTGTAAGCTGTAACTTGGCTAAAGAAATCCATATACCATATAACTGTTGAAGAAGCCTACTAATTATCAATTTTTTCTTTATATCTAAGTAGAAAGCGAAATCTCTCGAGCAATGATTGTCTAGAAAAAACAATGTCATTCAAAAGCAATTATACAAGACACAAATGGAAGAAAAAGTTCTCGTAATCTCGCTGTTATCTTCTAGTTCACCCAGCTGTAAATAGGTACGGATAATCCGGTGAGATCAATGCCGAGAGATTTGACCAAGGATCAACTGGTAGAAAGGATCCTTGTATGGCGGACTTGTTATCCTTGTAAAATACAGTTCTTTCATTCTTTCAAACAATATCTCTTTCCTGATCGACTCGACAGTAGGCTAATTCTGTAAGATACTAGTAGTGTTTTCGCTAAGGAAGGGTAATTATTATTATGTATAGAACATGATAGAACACTTACTCCAGCCCAATATTATATAAAAACTAACTCCTTTACGGCCTATATAGAAGGGTTTGTGTATTAACATATATAAATATAAACCCTCAATAAAGATCCACATGTGACAGGCGCAGATTGCGAAATGAAACAAACTGACAATAAGTCGACATTCCCAATGCTGAAACAAACAAAATAATTTCAATATATGTATTTAGTTTGATTTTAACACATACAATGTTGTACATAAGTCATCCTATGCTGTTAAATTAACAAACCAGCACTATTTTTGGGCAAATTATTAATGATAATTCTTTCACAACAGAAAAAAAATCAACAAAGCGATGCATATAGTTTAAGTGAAAACTGAGACAGAGATAGATAAGTATGGGCAGATGGTTCTGAGAGATATTTCGGTCCAACTTTTGTCGAACTCCGTCCTATACAGCAATGCAAATCTGAAGTAGAGTAAAAGAATGTCTAAAGTCAAAGTTCGTCTGACATGCAACATTCCATCATCTCTCTAAACACTCACCGTTCCTTCCTCTATAAAGGTTAGCTTCCCTGTTGGTTCTTTAATGAAGTCCGAAGCCATGCCGATTCCTCCCATTTCAAATAACGTATCTCGGACTAAGGCTATGATAGAGCGCATTATTAAGGCAATGAATAGGTTAATATGAAGCACATTGCTTTTACTCTGAAGGCGTCTGGAATAGACCAAAACTCAATTAATTGTTGTCTGTAGGGTTAATGTAGAGTTACGTCCCTTGTAACGGTTTTCAAGACAGTTAAAGCTGTCATAAATTTCTAAAAGTATGAAATGAAGAATTTTTATCAAATACTTGTATCATTGGTAATTAACTAAATTCAATGCCGTATTCATTTTATCAACAAATTCAATGGTTACCTTACATTAAAAAGGAGGTGATTGGGGTTGGATGGCTAAGTAAATTAGTCGAATGTCGCATATATACAGTTATACTATTACCTAGAGCAAGGATATAAAGGATCTAACGGAAAAGGTTACAATTACAGTATCAGGAGCTGAAAGCCCAGACAAAATTGCCTCTTGAAAGCACTGGCTCGGTGTATAAGATACAGTTAAAACTTGCCTACAGAAAAACATAATAACAACAGCTATAACTAAACAGAATAATGACAGTCCATAACCAGTGGTGTATAATAGTCGTAGGTTCTTCTCTACTTCTAACGTTTCATCTAGTTTACCAGTCTGAAAATCAGAACAGCAAGAATTAGATGTTACATTTACATCTTTGTCGTGTGGATAATTGAATCCCCTTGTTTCGAAAATCCTTAACTAACAAACCTTGACTGCAAATAGTAAACTTATTTGTATCACGGAAGTTTGGAAGTGTAGATATTTGATTGGAGTGTACTCTTGCGATTACAGGCAATCTGAACCCTGGTCTTTCTTTTGAAGATTTTTTATGGCCTGTATTATCTAGCTAGCGTACGATCCAGCTAAATGTTAAAATGCTAAATGAAGTCAAGGTATTAGACGCAGTTCGTTATACTAGCTTGACATTGTGGAGATGTACTTACCCCGGTTGTAAAGGTACCTCTCGGTGGTCGACATAATGTAAAATTGGTCCAGGGTCGGGTTGTATTGGGTAACGTATACCATGTTCCATTTTCTGTACAACTTTTATAAGCATATTCTGAAAAATAATAATCGCCATTTATATAATCAGTCAAATATATGCACAAGTTCCGGATTGCATTTTGTCATAAAGTCAAGACGTAAGGACAGTATATTATGAGGCAGGTTGAACGATATCTAATGTACAACGAACTATATATTTTATAATAAGCGGAATTTGAGAAAGTATACGGCGCTGGTCCTTTATTTACTAATATTGATGATCTCATAACGTCATACAAAAAAAAACTACATCAAATGATATCAGTAACTTCTAGATATTGAACACTCGTCTGCTTGTTTATTTAATTGTAGGTTTACTGATACCACAAGAAAGTAAAAGTAAAAAGTAATCCAATGATACTAAACTAAAATCTGACTAATCATCCTGTGTTATAAATTATTTCTATTTTGTCTTTAAAAACTTAAATGGCTAATTTTATTTCATTTACATTTTAAATTACCAAGAAATATGTGATTTTATATTTCCTTTGTTATTATTGGGCTAGGACTGACAGTTAAACGCTAGATTTGGTTCCTTTTCAATGTTATACTCCACAATCACCGTATCATACAATCTTTATATGTTTTCATTGAAACTCTGCCAATTCAAATACAAACTTTAATCTCCTGGCATTATCATTTTATATTTTAATATGATAAACATTCTTCAGTCGACAGCTAACAACAAGCATATGGCCTTGATTTACCGATTACAAAGAATTGCCAAGAGTTCGATATCAGATATTTCCTAAACAATTCATAGAACAAAGGAAATCTGAGCGAAGAAACGGGGTGCAGATATCGTGTTCTGTTTATTCTGATCGACCATTACTTAGATTTTACCTTGATGATTTCCAGGTGAAGAAAAACTGATCAATTCCAAGATGTTAATGAATAATACAATCCAATTGCCAAAAATATTATGGTAATAATTATTATATTACACATGAAATATCTTGGATTCTATTTCATACAAAAATAAAAAACAATCAATTTTATAGTATGTGAGATATTTCTTAATATAAACCCGATCAAATTTCTATAGTAAGACTTATTATTAATATGGGTCCATAACATCTTTAGATATTGGTGTATTGTTCCTTACGAACGAGAACAGCTTTAGACATGCCAGATCCTCTGCTCCCCGCCACTGAAAAGAGGAAGCGATATTGAAGTATATGGAAACAGTCTCATATGAAGGTAAAGTTAATCGTTAGACATGTAGAGAAACTCGCACTTAACACTGTTTAATCTGATGTTGATATAAACGAAATCTGTAACGTCGGGTAAACTTATATAAATATCGATAACTTAAATTAGCAATTTGTGTCTAAATTTAACTTCTGAAATAGTTGGTTGGAGACTAGAGTAGATTGAGGTTGTTTATTTTATATATATAAATATCTACTCTAAAACAAGATACATCAATTAGTTCATAAATATTATGTTATATTTAAAGCTAGTTTTGGACTGGTCCGTTACCTATCGACCTCCATTTAAACAAGCATGTACAATTCAAAATCACTTTTTCAATAGCATGTCAAGTTTAACAAACAAATATAGTCATCTACATCAGCAAAGCATGTACAATTCAACATTTTTTATAAATAAATTCAATAGCATGTCAAGTTTAACAAACAAATATAATCAATAGCTTTTAAATAATAAAATATGGCAATCTGTTCCCTAATAGGTTCATAGCAGTTTTCCAGTGACCACACTTCCAGAGTAATTATTTAAACCCCTGCACCCACCGGGCAATCATCTCAAATCTTCGCACCAATAGATCAACCATTTGAACCTCATCACAACCCCCACAAATAATGTGCAAAACAGCAAAGATAGATTCACATTTATTCACAACAAGAGTTGACTACATACCGAACCAGTGTTTATCTTTTTTTATTTACGTCTCCTTTGTAATCTAACACCTTTCTACCACAGCCCAGTTGTAATAACATTATTATTAACTAATCAAAGCGTTTCTCATATCCAATTCGTTTGCGAATAGAGGACAAATTGTAGGATAGCAGAAAACAAAGAAATGTATTACATTTCTTTTGGTTACGCTATCCAAATTCTATGTAATTGGGTAACGTGTATCTTCTTTTCACTTCAATTTCAAATTTATACCAAGAATATGAGGTGTAGCGATAAAGAAACATGGAGAAAATTTTATAGATAATTACAACCATCTGACTCGGTTTACGTATTGTTTTCAAATTTAAAAACCATTTGGTTATAGCATGTAATCTTATAAAATATATATAAAGAATGTAGGATGTAGCGATAAAGTTATAAGTAGAAATGGGAATTGCTATTACTGATGTTTTATCAGAAGGGTAAATAAATGATTATTTCACCTGTTTGGTGATGTAGGTAAATGGTATTATGTAGACAAACATGTTACTGTAACAGATAGCAACAGTAACGAGATATTAAGATTTAAGATAGAAGCGTCGTGGTAATATACATTAACCACGTTAATCTACTCTTGGTTTTAATTCATATAACCTGGGTGTTAAACCCACAGATAATGATATCTCCATATAATCTGAACACGTTCCAATAGACATCGTAAGCTGTGTAAAATCGACTCGCTGGTGGTCAAACTTAACCTTTTATTGCTGATAATCCAATTTTCGATCTAATAGTCATAGGCTATTTTTGGTTAAATGTTTCATTATGATTTTAATTTCAAGAAATTTGTGAACAACAAAAACTGATTCGAATTTAAAGACCAGACCACTCATTCACATGAGTACGAATGTTCTTTTTTCACCATTTACATTTAACACCTTTAATTTTATCTTCAAATCTTCTTTAAGGTTTTCAATTTCCCACCCTTTGATGAAATACAACCGATAATTGACTTGAATATTTCTGTCTTCTGTCGTAAATTGCTTTGGACAGTCTTGTAATATTAGTCCCGGAATTTACGCTCCAGAATCTATTCAGTATTGGAACTTTTTGAAAAGATAAGAATTTCGCACAATGATGCCAAAACACATAAGAATAATATATCATCTTATTGACTCTGGTTACCAGAATCTTGAGTTTACCAGAATCTAAGGTTAAGTAAACTTTAACAAATGCATGACCTCCAGATTTAAAAGACATGCCAACCCACCAGTAGAAGTCTAATTCACGAGCAGAGATGGTTTATCATGAAGATCAAAATAAAGTGTTGATGTAAAATAAACATTAATTATTACACCTGTTGATATAGTATAGAATTAGAATATATTATATTACGTTCAAATATTGTTTTAATCTAAAATAATCTAACTGCAACTATACTCTATCTCATTTGTATCAGGTGTAAGGGACAGAACTCCATTCCGTTATATCTTTAAGACGATCATTCTTCCACAAAAACATAGGTGAATATCATTCGAATCTATAATCTTAAGGTAAGTGTCCGTGGGAGAAGAAATGGCTTTTTCAGTACGTTCATATCATGCCCTTAACTGTTTACTGATTTGAATGTATCTTTTTTGATCTTCGTGTTTTCACGGGTTTCGTGACATCACCTAAATCCAGCGCGATCTATCAATGTTTATATTGACCACTTTAAGCCAATACTGTCTCCATTAAATTGATTCGTATGATAAGATGATAGTCCCAGTAGGAAATGTTATAACCTTATCTTAATTGAACATTTTCTATATTTATATTCTCAATCTGTTTTACTTGCGTTTCACCAAATAATACGATCTGTGCCAAGACGCTATGTGTGCCTTTTTTTACCTTTTTACTTTAATTTGTTTTCGCGATCAATCATTGTTTGTGGGAGGAATGACATGATACAAAGTGGAATAGACCTTTTTATTTGTGTGTTTAGTAGACCTGATATTTGAGATGCTCTACAGATAAACAGGTTTCTATTTCTGTAATAGTTCAATCAGGTTGACGATAGTTTCTAGCTATCGTCTGATTAATATAGACTCCTGACTATCAACTTATAGACATTAACAATTACTTGTAAGTAAGATGGGCATTATATTGGAATATATTGATGTTATTTACATGCTTCAGACTTATGATCTTAAACTTCTACTGGTTGACTGGTAATCAAGGTTAACTGGTGGATGACAAATTTACGATGGTTTCCAGTGGATGCTGATATCGCAAACTAAGTAGTTGATGGTAGATGACAAGTTAACCATCGTTTCCAGTGGATGCTGATATTACGAAAACTACAGTAGTTGTTGGTAGATGACAAGTTAACCATCGTTTCCAGTGGATGCTGTTTTTACAGACTACATAGTTGTTGGTAGATGATAAGTTAACCATCGCTTCCAGTGGGTGCTGTTTTTACAGACTACATAGTTGTTGGTAGATGACAAGTTATCAATCGCTTCCAGTGGATGCTGTTTTTACAGACTACATAGTTGTTGGTAGATGACAAGTTAACCATCGCTTCCAGAGAATGCTGTTTTTACAGACTACATAGTTGTTGGTAGATGACAAGTTAACAATCGCTTCCAGTGGATGCTGTTTTTACAGACTACATAGTTGTTGGTAGATGACAAGTTAACCATCGCTTCCAGAGAATGCTGTTTTTTACATACCTTGTAGTTGTTGGTAGATGACAAGTTAACCATCGCTTCCAGTGGATGCTGTTTTTACAGACTACATAGTTGTTGGTAGATGACAGGTTAACAATCGTTTCCAGTGGATGCTGTTTTTACAGACTACATAGTTGTTGGTAGATGACAGGTTAACAATCGTTTCCAGTGGATGCTGTTTTTTCGGACTACATAGTTGTTGGTAGATGACAAGTTAACAATCGTTTCCAGAGAATGCTGTTTTTTACATACTAGGTAGTTGTTGGTAGATGACAAGTTAACGATCGCTTCCAGTGGATGCTGTTTTTACGAACTACATAGTTGTTGGTAGATGACAAGTCAACGATCGTTTCCAGTGGATGCTGTTTTTACAAACTACAGAGTTGTTGGTAGATGGCAAGTTAACCATCGTTTCCAGTGGATGCTGATATCACAAACTATTTATTTGCTGGAAGATGATAGGTTAACGTTTGCTTCCAGTGGATTCACAAACTAAATAGTTGTTGGTTGATGACAAGTTAACGATCGTTTCCAGTGGATGCTGTTTTTACAAAATAAATAGTTGTTGGTAGATGACAAATTAACCGTCGTTTCCTGTAGATTCTGATATCACAAACTAGATAGTCGTTGAAACATGACAAGTTAACGACCGCACGAGCGGAGGCTGATATCGCAAACTAGTTGGTTCAAATTGAATGATTCTGTACTGTTGGTTTGGTAGTTGTTATTTGTGAGATCTGTTTGAAACTCGGCACTGAATGATGTGGCGTAAATTACTCAGTCTTTTTACATGTGTATAATTTGGACATCTCTATAAAGGATCCAATCTCTATATAAACCGACATCGACTAATCGAGTCATCAACTCGGTATACCTTTTCTAGAGTTTTGATACTAATAAAATCTTTTTGGCAATGTTTTTAATTTTAACAATCAATCCATCAACACTGCAAAATCTAATTTTATAATAGGATTTCAACCGGTACCATTTAGCGACTGGCTTGACGATGTTGCCAATCCTTTCCATGAATCTTCAAATCTAATTATTAGTTATGGTTAATACCACTACTATTTATACATAGATTAGTACACATTTGAATATTCCAAACTATTCCACATTGTATATCGTAAATGACTTGTTAAACCATCGAAAAATATTCTACCGATACATGTACCACCAACTATCATGAATGATCAAGTAGAATTAGGTTAATGGCACAAAGTAAGACCACGGACTAAAATAAGAAATAACAAATTTTTAGTCTATTTTCTTAATCAAACATCATTAAAGGGACACGTCAGTTGTCAGTGGTTTATTTCCGGTCTATAATAACCAATACCTAAAACCAATTGTCATTTATTACTGGTACCATTTTGCGTGTTTAGTCAGATATTTGATAACGTCATTTCCGGTGTTGCTAATTGGAATCCGCTAGAGCCACACGCTCTGATTAGTCTTCCTTCCGATACTCGCAGTACAAATACATGTATATCTATATGATCGGAAGCGGAGGTGGGCGCATTTCAGAAAAAATAACTGTATGGGTGCATTTCGCTACATAATTGATAATGGGCTAAAAAAGTGTAAAATTTCTTTGAAAGTTGAATAATGCATGATAAGAATACGTTCTTAATTCATTTAAAATAGCTGCGAGAACTTCTCTTTACCTACTCAATCAAAATTCAACAGCGGTTAACTAATCGTAAAATGTATTATTGGACGGATTGTGTTTCTATAAACAACGATAAACATTTAGATGTGGCGTTTTTTGTTCCTCTGAATTCCCTTATTCGATTATTTGTATCAAATTGTTAAAAGAAAGTCTATTTTAGATAATAACATGCCAGTTACAAATATATATTGATGTCTACAGTCTCTAATTGACTGGCGAGTGTCTTTATTTAGTTCTTATAGATAAGATAGAAGACATGACTGATTGTGTTACTGATATATGGTGTATTAAAATAGAATCTATATCACGGTCACCTGAAAAGTCAAATACTTAGTTGTTTGTCATTCAGAATCTTCGTGAGTGGTTCTATTAATTGAAGTTTATGAAGTCTATTTAAACTACTTTCAAAGATTCTGTCTACAAATAGCACAGGAACCATTGGCATCTGAAATTTATATTGTCATAAAATCCCGTTACTGGTCCAGATTGGTTTTAAATACACCAATGGCTACAAAAAGCCAAATTACTTGCAAATCAAAACATTCAGTATGATAAAAAATATCCATTATAATAATACAGTGTACATTTACAACCCTATCTGGTTTTATTGGTCCAATTAATAACAGAACAGTGGGAGATATCATTAAATTGATATGTTTCATTCAACCGTCTTTCACAAAATAAATACCGAAATGAGAAGGGTTAGCACCTAGTTTGTATGGAAGCCTTTAGAGTTGATTATCTGCCTTTTATAATTAAGTGAAAAACGAGATATTTCTAATGATTTTATTGACGCAGTGAAGCCATTCTATGTATTTCTCTTAACGTCAATAACGGAAGTAATCTTGTTGTTTTTCATCAACAACAAGTGAAATATAGTTGTTAAACTAAAGGCCGTCCACGTAATGATCTTTAAAACTTTTTACTGCTATAAACTCTGAATACTTCGCTCAGTCTATGATATAGACTTTTTGATATATGGATATAAAAATACACGAAACGTGGTTATAAACTTTTAAATGAATATGTTGCGTATTATACACCTACCTGTAGTGACAAAACCCTTGAAGTATTCTGGACAGTGTTGTCTCACCAGAGTATTAGCTGGTACCTCATTCCAACATAATAAATTATCAAATATAGGCGGACAGTGTTTCTCCTTGACTTCACTCGTAATATCTACAATAAAACAATATTGTATCTTTAAAATTTTGTGAGAAAGAAAGGAATGGAGGTTTAGTTATGATTATTAATGTAGTCTTTAATCATTAAGAGTTATGTCCCTTCCATAATATGTTATCTCCCTTGGAGGAACTCTTCATAAGACAGTTCGAAATGTTGTATCAGTGCAATGGCTGAATAAATATTTCATTGTCATATGAAAAAGTTAAATCTGTTATGATTCCTTAGATGGGCTGGGCATCTGCACCTACAGAGGAATTACAGCGATCTAGGGGATAAAGTATAGGCCAAACACATCTTTAACTTAAATAATCCTACATAAACATCAGAGAGAACTTTGATTGATCCTTTAATAATCAGTAAAATACCATCTTCACAATATCAAGCTATAACAAGAAATACCAAGGCAGTATTATGGTATAACTCACTTCTTTTTTATAAAAAAACGTATAATGTTTCAACACAATTTACAATTTGAAGAACAGTAAAAACGACAATGTAACATTGCTGTATTGAATCTAATGTATTAAGTATGCAAAATGCATTTAGTCGTTAACACAGAAAGATGACGATTGAAGTCAATGTATAAGACGAAGTTTTAATAACTTGACATTGTGAAGATAATATAAGATGAAGTTTGTAATAGCTTGACATTGTGAAGATGATAAGATGAATTTGTATAACTTGACATTGTAGATTATAAGATGAAGTTTGTAATAGCTTGACATTGTGAAGATGTTAAGATAAGTTTTAACTTGACATTGTGAAGATGTATAAGAATGACAATTTGTAATATTGCATTGTGAAGATATATAAGATGAATTGTAATAGCTTGCATTTGTGAAGATGTATAAGATAAGTTTGTAATAGATTGACATTGTGAAGATGTATAAGATGAAGTTTGTAATAGCTTGACATTGTGAAGATGTATAAGATGAAGTTTGTAATAGCTTGACATTGTGAAGATGTATAAGATGAAGTTTGTAATAGCTTGACATTGTGAAGATGTATAAGATGAAGTTCGTTATAGCTTGACATTGTGAAGATATATAAGATGAAGTTTGTAATAGCTTGACATTGTGAAGATGTATAAGATGAAGTTTGTAATAGCTTGACATTGTGAAGATGTATAAGATGAAGTTTGTAATAGCTTGACATTGTGAAGATGTATAAGATGAAGTTTTAATAGCTTGACATTGTGAAGATGTATAAGAAAAGTTTGTAATAGCTTGACATTGTGAAGATGTATAAGATGAAGTTCGTTATAGCTTGACATTGTGAAGATGTATAAGATGAAGTTTGTAATAGCTTGACATTGTGAAGATGTATAAGATGAAGTTTGTAATAGCTTGACATTGTGAAGATGTATAAGATGAAGTTTGTAATAGCTTGACATTGTGAAGATGTATAAGATGAAGTTTGTAATAGCTTGACATTGTGAAGATGTATAAGATGAAGTTTGTAATAGCTTGACATTGTGAAGATGTATAAAATGAAGTTTGTAATAGCTTGACATTGTGAAGATGTATAAGATGAAGTTTGTAATAGCTTGACATTGTGAAGATGTATAAGATGAAGTTTGTAATAGCTTGACATAGTGAAGATGTGATAATAGCTAATGTGATGTCTTATTGAACAGATAAAGTAGATTGATAAAACCTCAATACTATATGACTATATCTGATTATTTCTGACCACGGAATACTGCTATTGTTCACAGATAATAATCTAATTGGTGAGACATTTTTTGATGAATGAATCGTATATATGTTATCTGCTGTATGATAATAAAAGTTGGTAATAAAAAGGGTGCACCATGATGAGGCACCCAGCTTGGATCTATCAATAGTAGGAACTTTAATAATTTGTATCACGTCATTTATATAGTGTTAGGCTTATTATCACTTCCTCCTCTGACTAACAGTACTAACACTATCTGTCTATATTATGTTTTTTAAATAGAAATCGTACATATCACGTGTCACTCTAGGAGACAACAATTTTTATATCAGGCCCCAATCTTGTGTAAAATTTGTTGAAATTGTCTGACGTGAGTTCTATCGGTGTGTGAAAGTTCGATGACCTTGAATAAGTCATCTTCACTCATAATTCTAGTCCACCCAGCTGTAAATGGGTACGGATAATCCGGGAAAAATCAATGCCAAGAGGTTTGGACAAGGGCCAGCTCACGGCGGACTTGTGAACCTATGTTGTTTTCCTTGTAAAATATAGTTGTTTCTTTTCTATTTTCTATTCATTCTCTCGTAGAGTGGTACAACATGCCTTTGAACCGACTCTGAGTATATTACTATAAGATAATATAAATAGTTGTGACTATAATGACTACCAATAATATTAATAACAAAGATATAACACTAGTTTTATTATCATTGGGTCTAAATTCCACTCATACTATCATCATTATGTTAATTGCTCCTTACCCCCGCCATTAAAACAGACACCCTTCCCCTTGTAGTTTAATTACACTTACGATGGACAAGGCTTCTGTTTTTAATTATGCTTAAAACAGTTATAATGTAATTCTGAATGCATTTAATTGTGCATTTAAAAAGCCATCAAGTTACTGTTATCGTATTGAGATTCTAGATAGATAAAATATCACATATAAATAATAGACAGGTTAAAGTGAGGTATTCTACTTAGACAGAATCCTGCTGACTCTAATCTCATTTTCAAGATTTATTGACAGATGTCGGTTTTAAGATCGAAGAGATAAAATATTCTAAGTGGAATCTATAACAGATATTGTCCCTGTGCTCCCTAGGTTCATTACAAGATGGGTGTTAAAGATCTCCCAATAATTGGAAATCAAATAAGGGAAGTATATAATCTGTAAATGGTATTTAGATGTCGGATAAAGTAAGCTAATTCTTATGGATAACAATTACTATTTGAAATAAATTGCTTGATAAATGCGTAGTGCGGGTTGAAATGTTGCCCAAATATAGTTAGTAATTGTAATTCATATTGCTTGATGATGACCAGAGAACGCTGGTTGAAACGTTGCCTTAATAAAATTAGTAATTATAGTCCATATTGCTTGATAAAAACCAGAGAACGCTGGTTGAATCGTTGCCTTAATATAGTTAGTTATTATAATCTATATTGCTTGATAAAGACTAGAGAACGCTGGTTGAAACGTTGCTCTAAAAAATAGAATTTATTTTAATTATTTAGTTTTTCATATTGCTTGATAAAGACTAGAGAACGCTGGTTGAAACGTTGCTCTAATATAGTTAGTAATTGTAATTCATATTGCTTGATAAAGACCAGAGAACGCTGGTTGAAACGTTGCCTTAATAAAATTAGTACAGTAAAACCTGTATTCAGAGACCACTCAAGGGAATATTCAAAAACGGTCGCTGAGTGAAGGTGGTCTCTTAAGAGAGGAACTGCAAGACCATTTCGTTTTGACATTTTTGAAATCATAGGATCTTACTTTTACTCATACATGTATAGTTTCTACTGCTTTTGCATGCTATCTCCTATCTACCGACGGGATACTCTATTTTGTCGTATTTTATTTTCTATTAGATACTAAAGTTCTCACAGTTATTATCGTTTTCAAAGTCAAAATTCTCTACCTTAAATCAATAAGATATCCTTCTTTACTTTTATTTATAATCTATATTGCTTGATAATGAAAAGAGAACGCTGGTTGAAACGTTGCTCAAATAAAGTTAGTAATTGTAATCCATAATAATTAGTTATTTTTATTAAGAGAAGATTTATAGACGGTTTAAAACACCAGGACGTAAACTTCTACTAAATATTTGTTTATTTAAAGATGTATGTTTGACTGCTGCTGAGTATTATGTACATCCTGTTATATTTGTGCTGTAGACTATACATGTCCCAGCTATCTTGACGACTGGAAATAAAACAAAAACAGTGAAGGTAATCGTCGCTTTTCTGCTTTGCCAGTTCTTATATAGAACAGAACAGTAGGAAATAAAACTCCAATTCATTTACGAAACAAATTTTGTTGCAAACACTGATCTAGATAGTTTAACCAGAAAAGATTATATTAAAATTTATCATTGTATGTATACTTGATTATAAAAATAACTATGCAATATCGTATGTGTTTAAAACTTTTCTCATCTCTATATAATTTTGTATAATATTTATTATTCTATACTTGTTTATTATTGTAGCTATTCAATATTATGCATTTTTTTTTTTAAAAATAAGAAAGAAAAAGAAAAGAACCGTCATATTTTAATGATGGTCATTTCAACCAAACCAAGAGCAGTTAGTCTTGTGGCATGTGGTGATTTTCAAGGAGAGAATTGCCAGAAGTTGATTTATTGTATGACCGTTCGTCTGATGTATTGCCAGATTGAAGTGGACAGTGATACTTTAGCACAACGCGGGAGATTCTTATCAAATTTAATTGATATAGTCTATATCCGCTTTAACTTTCGATTTTGTAGATTTCTAAACAAAACAAAAACTGGCTACGAGTATCCACGTTGATTTGTTGGTTTTCATTATGAACGTAACAATACGCATGTTAAGTAAAGATATTACACATTTTTTGAATACTAGTAGGCGATAAAAATCATATAAAATAAGAATTATATTTGAGCTGAAATAATTAGTAAGTCATATGTCGCTTGCAATGACAGACCCTCTTGAACAGGCGCTGTATCAAGCACTGTATCACTAACAAACTTTGACCCTGCCACTGTGTTGTTATAATATTCTTTCCTTTCAAATTCAATTTGAACCTAACTCACATTAAATCTAACAGGAACAGGAAAGGAAAGACACTTTGATTAAATCAAATTGAATCCCTTTAAAAACCATTCGCAACTAAACAAACACAGTGACATATTTAATGCATGAAATTGAATATAATATGCATTAAATGTGCAGTAATCGCCCCGCTTATCTAAATTACCGTTAGAAAGATAGGGGGCTGATTTCAATTGACATTTTCAATTACAACAGAAATTTTAATAAACTTTTCTCTCTCATGACTCAATTACTGCTATTCGTGTATAGATTACTGAATGCGTGTTCACATGAAGAACATTAGTTAGGGGTGGTCTGGCTTCTCTGTCATTCTTTTATATTTCTTAATGAGATTTTGTTTAAAGGTATTACGTCTACGTGTAGAGTTTATATGGAGTAATCAAATTTTTAAATCTTAAAGATGTTTCCTTGTCGGTTACAGGTCTTTTCTAGCCAATATTTCGTCTTCGGTATTTCAACTACAGTATGTGTGTTGTTTAACGAGTTGGGGGAGCAGGATGGGGAGGGTTTTTTTGGAAGATTGGTTTAAAAGGTTCTTTGGCAGGTTTAGCTTCCCGTCTGAATATTTCTGTAAACGCATTTTGGTCAGAGGTTCAAAGTTGATTGAGAGTGACTCTCATATTTTCCCTGACCAAACCTATAGCCTGAAATTAGAGAAGGAACTAAGAAACACGAACGGAAAACAGCAACCGTTCTGATTTACTCCCTCCGAGACAATTACAAGTGATCAGTCAAATTATATATTTTATTCATCGACAGACCAAGAACAGGAAACTGTAGAGGGGAGATAATCATGTTAAACATTTTCTTCCCATGGGAGAATTAACTGTTGTCGTGTGGAAACTCTTAAACTGACAGTCACTCTATATTTTGATAAAAGGTCACCGGGGAGAAAACAAAGGGGGCCTTTTCTCGAGGAAATGTTGAGGCTAATTGACATTTATTTCTCTATTCAATGCATTCATGACTCAATTCTCAACGAGATAGAACGGAAAAAGAACCAAACTGACAAATAGATGACATAAAGCAACTGAAATTATAGGAACCCTGGGACCATAAACTTAATTTTATTTCGTTCTTTAAAACCCAATAAAAATGAATATTCTTAAAGGATAATAGGATAAAATAATCAGAAAATTTGAAAATTTTAAACTTGGCCAATAGGAGCTCTACTCTGCAGTAAATATACCTGCTGTCATAAATAACATCAAAGAAATAGATATATATCCAACAAAAATAAGTAATTATCCATAAAGATGCATTTCATTATTGAAAAACGTTAAATAAAATTACAAAGCGTTTTTTAAAAATGACTTAGTTTTATGAGTTTTCCAGAATTAAAGGAATTCTGTTATTTTATGACACCAGGTAAGTTTACTGATGAATATATACTCATATTGACCATTCTTGAAAATTAAACATGATGTTCGTTCTAAGATGCAGTATCTTTCAGACTTTTATATCCATTTCATATGGTAACTAATTCGCAAAGCAGTACGATGTAATCTTATATGGATAGATTATCGTGTGGAATAAAGTGCTGAAAGTTTGATTTCGTGTGAAACTGCCCTGGCCTAAATATAATAGCCTGACTTGAAGCATTATCCTAGGATATCATAGAAAACTATAGCAGGATTCCATAAAGCGGTTTAAATATTTAATAAGTATTTGAAGGATTCATTACATTAACTTAATTAGAAACCTTTCTAGTCCGATTTTAGTTCTAATAGTCGTGGAAGTAGATACATAATATAGATCGTTGATAACTCTTCAAACGTAGTTATAGGAACAAAGGCATTCGGCAATCCACGACAGTTTCCGTAAAACCGAATCTTGTAGTTCGCTATAGGAACTCTTACGGTAGGACATATGGCAAAAATTAACACGAATCGCGGTTCTTGTGTAATCATTGGTTGGACAATAAAGTTTTGCTTATTTTGTCCATTGTGTCAATTCATTCAGGAATCCTTACTGATGTACGGCTTAAAGCGAACAGAACTTCTATCGACTAGAGGATTTTCCCGTGTTAGTTCTGTATCAAAATTATTCAATAATTAAAGGCCATAGATTGTCATTTTCGGGGCTTGTTTTTAGGTCTTGAAGAAACCAAAATAGTCTTCAGAATCACTAGAACGGCGCAGAAACCGCACCATCCTTACAAATTTATATCCTCTGTCTATATGTCTCTTATACATTGCGGAGTATCAAGAGATGTCGAGTTGTAATCTCTCACTTTCAAAAGTGTTTAAGCCTGTTCACGTGGATTTGAGGACACAGATTTCGACCGTGAGTTGTCAACAATATTACAGATTAGCTCAGCTATAATACTCTCGTTTCTGAGATTAAAGGTAAGACCAAACGGATGGCGAGCATACCCGCTTTAATACATTACCTTCGAGATCAAACGCAGTCAAAAGGCAATGTGCATTATTTGTCATTAAATATTAATATTATATCACTGGTGACTGAGTGCGCAATTCTCAGTGAATAGAAATTTTAAATAATCAACACAAATGTATAACTATGAATAAATTTATTAATATTGTTAAGTGATATTGTCCTATAATTATTAGAGATTTTGTAACTTGTTAAAGACCAAGGGGACTTAAGGAAGCTTAAATGCCTGATAATCTAATATAAATCTTTAATGATACAGCCAGCCAATCAAATTTCTGCCCTAACGCAGGCTATATTTTGTGACGCGCACCAAAAATATGCATAGGTTGTATGATGTTTCTTAGAATACAGCTTTTGTTCGCGTCACAAAATTCCAGCTTTCGTAAGGGCAAAAATTTGATTGGATGGCGGTATCATCAAAGATTTATATTAGAATATCAGGCATTTGAAAAGCATTAGAGAAATCAAACGTTATTTAAAAAAAGAAAGAAAGTTTGGTCTAATTTCCATAAGACTGATAATCATAAAGACTTGCATATAATTTTGTCAAAAATCAAAGTTTATATAAAGCACGTTAGTCTTAGATATATCTGTTGCCATATGTAACGATATTATAAGGTTAATATGTATGTAAATCTACTATCTACCTGACAGACGTAATAAAGTTATCAACGAGTGTTTGTAAGACTAATAATATTATCACCGATACCACTTTAACTTATCAACATATGGTTTACAAATTATCTTGTCTAATTGAAATATTTATTTCTTGTGTATTTTTATCGTATAGCTATAAAATAAAACATATGCTTTAAATTTAAACCTTATAACTTTCAGGTATATGCTGTTTTTTATTATAAATAAATCAGTAACACCAACACTTTTTAAATCTAGTATTAAGTAATAGTAGATTAGTTTGGCATAGGATATTTTGAATGGAATTTTGAATTACAAATTGATTTTTTTAGGTGCAGTTAAAGGGTTGGGGACAATAACTTTCTATTTGAAACATCAGATTTGTTTCCTTTCAAAGTTTCTGTTAGATGTAATCAACAAGATCCTGAGGCAGCTCGAAAATTGAAAATTGCTAAAGAGAAGGTAGAAGGTAAAATATGAATCATCTCAAATTGCGTGGCGTTTTAATTCTCATTAAGTGCATCAACGTTAGACATAAAATCTTTATCAATTTCATAGAAAATTTTGCTTGAATTTATTTCGTTTTTTGATATTACATTTTATCACTTTACTCACGCATAACTTTTTAACGCCTCCAAAGAAGACCAATTTGTATCAGACAAGATAGACTGTAGTTTAAATGGTGTTTTTCATCACCTTGGAACCGAGATAATAATTAAATTCATTAACCAGACAGAAAATCGAAATTTAAGATGAAATAAAATTTTAATATTTTCCAGACTTCAAACTTCGTAGAAAACATTTTTATGTAGACATGTTAATGTGTTATTTATTATACACAGTAGTTATTTTTTTTTTGAAAAATATTCATGTTTATAAAAAAAGACTATGCTAAATAAATGATAAGTTAATAGCAATTAGCAAGTGTTATTTAATGAGTGTGCATGTATTCGAGGAGTACAAATTCACAAGGAAACAAAGAACTTTGAACTTTGACAGCGACCCATGGACTTGCATAATGACTAGTGACAGATATTGTTCAATTCAATGATATCATGGGGGTGTGATAAATACCGTGCGGATGCACAATTATATCGCTGACATTTTAGAAACATAATCAAGTCTAAATCTAAACCCATATAAGTTTTACGCGACGAGTGCCAATATGACGGACGTGCATAATGTTCATTGACCTAATTCACAAACTAAATTTGGTAGTTATGAAACTAATTGATATCGTGAGAAACATCTTCAACTGAGTTGTAATCAGTCGTAGAATTCTGCCCGTTTAAAATAAATAGCAGAACCGGTCTGAGATAACCGGTATGTAAATATTATCCTTGACTCGTCTCCAATTATTTATATTATATTAGAATGTCATAAACTTGTGGTTTTTTTAAGCGTATATAAGATAACCCTATAACCATATTGATGATAGACGGAATTCTGGTGGTTAGACGAATCATACCAAGTTTAAGCTTCATATTTTATTACATAGGAGAAAAATATCCATGCAGTTCATCAACAGAATATCACTTGTAAATACTTACTTTGGTTTTGGGAGTACTTGGTTAATTTCATCAAACATTGGAGCCTGTATTTAAGTAGAAGCATTCGCTGTTGGAATTCATTTTCAATCACCGGTGTCTGAAAAAATAAAAGGGGATGATAAAATGAAGGATATGTATAGAAGGGGAACGAAAGAGAGTAGCCTGGATCACGTAAGATCCTGTACATCAGCTCGACATGACCTAAATATACTAAATTGAGTTGTTTATTTTCACTGTAAAAAACCTGAGATATATTGAATAGATTGCATGTTACTCATTTATCTTTGGGAAACCAACGCAGAGATTTTAATTTTATTTCATCTTATCCTTTCATTTAAGCAGCCTTTTAAAGATGCGCTCTCGCAGTCAGTCAAGCTTACTTATTGATTAATCAGCGTTCCTAATGAATTTTCCACGTATCCAAACCGTATGTGAGCGTATAAAAGCTTGGGTAATTAAAAGAAATTATTCCACGTCAAAACCCTATTTTTTAACTCCATGTTTGTTCACGTGACAATGCACTGGGTAATCGAAAAATGATTTGAATGAAATTTTGAGACCTAACACCTAACGATGTTTCTTTACTTGGCGGTACGAGGGAAATAACGCTAATTTTGACTTAATTGGCAACGCATTGGTATTTTTCCCGATCATTAGGTATCTCTACTTTCGATTGATTACTTTCGAAGCATTAGCCGTCCAATTACATGTGTGAATAAATGAAAATAAGGAAACCCATGTTTAAATATGTAAGCAAACGTGGAATAGCTAAACTATAGATGGTTACTACACAATAAATAAAATAATTGACTAGATACCTTTAAAAGTCTAATAGAAATAGTAACACAGTAAAACTGAGTGTGTATTTAACTATGCTAGTAATAGCGAGTAAACTTTACTAAATTGAGTTGTTTATTTTCACTGTGAAAAAAACTGAGATATATTGAATAGATTGCATGTTACTCATTTATCTTTGTCACAATATAATCAACACGCAATTTTCTGCCTTTATCAAAACAGCCTGTAAAATAGAACGAGAAAGAACATCAATAAGTGGAACAAGTTACTTAATACTGGATGCACATTAAATTTTCTCGATTATCCATTGGTCGATTTGTTTGGTCAATCACTTGCGATTTTGTGCAAGCCAATGTGCATATAGAATTCCACACCCGAAACATTCTAAAAATATTTTGATTATATCTCTCCTTTTAAAATCGCCTTTAAAAAAAACCACTATGACATTTTCTGTCTATGCTAGACTGTCTAAAAAAGGTGTGGTTCATGCTCATCATATTTTCCGTAGTGATAGATTTTAATTATGACAAGTTTATATCATTAATATAAATCTTTATATGAATCCCTGTACAATGATTGAATAGATATCTATAGTTTTCTATCAATGATACTTTGATGAATTACTCCCCTTTTTTGATATTTAATTACGCGGACGTCAGAGAAAACGTTCAGTAAGATTGATATTTTTTCTAGTAGATTATATTCAGAGTTATAAAGTTCAACTAAACGTATGTCAATTTAGTCACTGCAGTCTAGACTAGAAATAACATTAGATCATGTTAAATTTAGGGTGCAGTGCAATGTAGGGTAATTTATTTCAACTGTAGGAGCAGCTTCTTTTGAAAGCAAACAAAAAGGCGCTTTTTTCATGTGCAAATCGAAACCGTCCTGTTATTACAAGTTCGTGAATTGTTCACCTATCGAAACGTAATAACGTCTAGTGATATTGACTGTTAGACTCAAACTTGGTCAATTATCAATTTAAATTCTATGTTGTATATCATCAGAACGTAACACTCCCGTATATTTTGTGACATGTAGGAGACAGATCTGGCGAGCTACAGTTAGATTCCTGTAGTTGCTAATAATTAGTAAATCTATTATAGAATATATATCATTGGAAACACAGACTGTCGCCATATTAATCAAATTCTTAGACAATCAATTACTCCCTGGCCACGTCATTACCTATATCCAAGCAATTCGAGTAATTCATTCAGTTGTTCTTTTGTTAAAACGTAAGGATAAATAGTTGGGAGACGTGCTCTGAATTCTAATTGTTCCAATGACGTGAACCTTGGTATAATGCGGTCTCTAGAATGGCTTCATTAATAACACATATTCGTCAATCTAAACCCGTAAAAAGGAATAAAAATCCACTATATATCAGTAGCAATACGTAATAAAAAAAAAATCGAAATAAAAATGTTGAATCATATAATCCTTAATTATGATAAATTTCTCTTGCATTCATAGTTGAGGGTTATCTCGCTTGCTTTTGACGACTTTTGAATCATAATACTTTAATTTACGCGGACGTCAGAGGAAATGTTTGATTTGTCGATGTCGTTCATCAAGATTATTAAAGGTTTGAAGATGTTCAAATAGAGACCTGTCACCATTCATTCATTCATTCATTCATTCATTCATCCATTCATCCACTCGTTCGTTCGTTCGTTCCATTCATTCATTCATTCATTCATTCATTCATTCATTCATCCATTCATTCATTCGTTCATCCAATTAACAATTTGACTGTAATTAATACATCACCATTATTTTCTCCTCGATTGATTTTCAATTAAACACCAATTAAATCTAAATTAATCTCGATAGTACGTCAATAATTATAAGATGTTTCTCGTGTTTTGGGTCACTAAGACATTTATTGTACTGTTTTTTTTTTCAGGCCATTTCTATTTTGGTTCTGTACAAGGTTAACTGTATGGTCCTTAAAAAGCCATAACAGCATCATAACAAGCTAACAGTTTCAGGGTTTGAAATTTCGAGTTGATAAACTTAGCCCCAGAGTAGAATTATCTGCCCTTTAAGGGTGATTACACACTGCTCATGACAACTAACTGAAACAAGTGCTTAGGTGTGAAATTAATATTCCTGGTTCTTGGGAATTTCTCCATTTCGTGATCTCTCACTAATGCTGAAGTAGCGTAAACACTATTGATGTTTTTTTTTATCGAATTTCAATTACAGTGCTTGAAACCTGACTCTAAATCGACAGTCTTAATAATCTAATAGCTCGTCAAGCGAATCGAATACATTGAAAGGTGGGATAACTCTTGTATTATTAGATCAATTACGCTAAACATTAATAAGGATATTGATGTCAAATAAATCTTGTAATTTACCGACTGAATAATTATAGAATGTGGGGCAATCAATCTAAGCTATTCGGCTGCCAAGAGATTTATGAAAAAAGAAATTGGTTTTCGTCCTCTTTTCTGGGTTAATGAAAAGTGAATTTCATCAAACAAGGCAACATGATGGAATTAGGGCATTTCTTTTCTAATTAAACGCATTGTGTATTATAATTTTATTCAATAGGTGTGATTTATTGAATCCCATGACTCTTTTATTACATTGAAGTTCGTTTCTTTATAATTATATCACGATTCCGTATCACGGTATTACGTAATTTGATTGGGCAACAGCGGTTACATGCATTAGGTTTTTATAGCTCCGCCCCTTTAAGGACTATTTTTATCATTAAGTTTTATCGACGTCATCTTCTTCTGCGACATGAATCAAAATGGCGGATTACGGCATTTTTTCTCCACTTCTCTACGCAAATTTATACAGTGTACGCAGGGTTTTTCTGTTTATACATCCATAAACTGCAGAAGAATAGGACGTAAAACTCCATTTCATTTCATTGATATCTATTGAAGCAGAGACGATGTAAGTAAGGAAATATAATTTTTGTAAGTGTGGTGAAAATCATTAACTTGCATAATTATGATACAAACTATATCTAATCTCAATAACCACGTACTGGTCTGATAAGCGATTTAAAACAGGCAGATATCAGAGATTCTGTCGGTGGGCGGTGATTAATCATTTCCTTTGATCATCATCCCCTTCCGATTAACAAATAACATTCTGATAGAAATGAGATTCCACTTCATAAACAATATTAATAAAACTGCAGCTGGGATACAGCGAAACAGTTGATGACCTTGTCAGGAGTAACATTTCATCTCTTCAATTAATGTTGCAACGTGTTCCGGATATACAACCTTCTCCAGGACATCCAGATAAGAAATGAAAGTTAACTTGCAAAGAATTAGATCACAAAAGAACTGAACACAATGCAACTTATTTCTTGGTAATAATAAAATTATTATTTCTTCGGAAACATGAGTACCAAGAATGGCTTACAATAGTACCTACATACAGCCCGGAACTTCACTGTTAGCAACGATCTAAAGAAAAAGAAAGAAAGAAACAACTAAATTTTACACGGTAACAACTTAGGTTCACAAGTCCACTGTGACAAGGATCCTTTCTCTACCAGCTGGTCCTTGGCCAAACCTCTTGGAATTGATCTTTCCGGGATTATCCGTACCCAGTTACAGCTGATTGGACTGGAATCGTGAGTGAAGATGAATTATTCAAGGTTATCTAACTTTCACACACCGATCGAGATTAAAACTCACGTCCGACAGTTTCAAAGTAAATGACGTCATGACGTAAAGAACCAACGCTCTAACCGCTGTGTTATTGAACCCACTACATTAAGCATTTCCCTGACCACGTGCTTAATACATCTTTAACAGTTTACGACTTTCAACAATGGATCTAAGAGGTCCCAATAACAGACCAAATTAATTCCAGACGTACCTCAATGGCTATTATAACCCAGTTTCATTATCATTGTACCTCGGCCTCGACCAAAACTTCTTTTATTCGTGGATATTTATGAGTCGCTGTCAATATATCAATTAAACGCAATGAATGGAACCGAATTTCATATCTTTCTATTTATTACTCTATAACATATATATATATTATCCGATAGGAGCATGGATCAATTTCAAGAAATTAGCAGTAAATATTAACTACTATATTAGTAACAAGGGTTGTCATCAATTCTTGGTAAAATTAAACACTTACGAACCTTTCGATACAGTGCATCAGTAATTTGGAATACGTTACCGCAATCTATTCAACAGTGTGAATCTGTATCGTTATTTAAATCTTAAGTGAAAACTTCAGTCACTATCATTAACTCACCAATAGAGAATACTGCCATGCACCTTGAGAAATTCCAAGAGGATTGAATTGTTGCGCAATATAAATAAAGTTATTATTGTCACCAATTCTTGGTAAAATAAAACACTTAATCCATTATCGAGAACAAAAGTTATAGATATATATATCTTCTGAAATAATTCTATTAATATTCATGTCTCATTGTTACCATCAGATATCTCTTCTTCCATACTGCTCTGGGAGGACACCAGACTGTATGGTGTTTGACTAATATTAATTATTGGGAGGATTCTAAGGATGAAGTTAAGTAGCCTAAATAGAGAATGGTGATGAATTTTTTACAATCCAGGATCAAAATAATTGACATTAATACCAACGTCATTGTATCTTTCGTTTTTGTTTTCAGGAACAACGTAACGAGAGACATTACACTGGAAATTGGAATGATGGAAATGTTTAGTATGATAGTCGACGCTACACATACAAGTGCTGGAAAATCCCTTTTACACCCCTTTGAATAAAATATTACATACCAGATATACCTATATATAGCATATAAAACAAAAACCATGTACATGTAGCCTACCTGTATATTAATGAAACACACCTGTAGAGACTTTCGATTAATTATATTCAATTCTTCGTAGTTGCCAATTTTACATTCTGACAAACATGTTGTTAAATATAGGAATGTGTCAGGACTAAGATCTTGTATACTTTAAATTGGAACTTTTTTTCGTTGCCAAGTCTAGTGTAGACGCGTATGTAATCCCTTATAATGTTATTGAATGTCAACAGCGAGGCATTATTAATCTGAATACCACTCTTCAGACGTGATTGTGATCTCATCATTAGAGAAGTTTTTTTTTTGTTATTTTGACCATTTTGTAATTATTGTATGAGCCTTATGTATTATTGTCCAATTTACGATAGAGTAGAACCTTTGCTTCTATTAAAAGCGTTGTTGTATTGGATCACGGATTGGTTTGTCACGGGCATCCCTCTCGTGGATACATGCCCAGTATGGTTTTTCCCCTACATATATATTTGTAATGATCAGGGGGGATTTTTAAATAATGTTCACGAAGTGAAACGGCTGTTGAACATTTTTTGACTTTCAGAGCGTATGCACAGCTTAAAACTTGCAAGTGTGTCCACTCAATGCTACAATGTGCTATGCATAGCTCAAGAGTTATTTTGGTATACATGTATAGATGTTATGTTCTGTAGATATTTAGATTAGAAGACTAACGTCTGTGGACCACATTTTGAGTTTCATCATAATGTTTTATATATATCAGTGCTTACCCACAGCTCTACTTTAATAGTTAACAAGTGGCAAATTGGTTTGCTTTGTGCTACAATGTGCTCATCGTGACTCTGGTCTTGTTTTGTATATACATGTATAGGTGTTATGTTTAGTAGATTGTTTACGGGGAGAACATAGAAAGACGACAGTATGGAAAGATAACGAGAGCTAAATAAGAATCAATACGGATGATTGAGGCCCTGTAGATCGTGTAGGAACAATTAACCCACTGGATGTCAAATTAACCTGACAACTAAAAACAGTCGACTTCCGACCTTTCAGCTAGACAGCTAATTGAATAATAGGCTGAGATAATTAAATGGCCATCAACAAATCATCCGGTATCTTGTACGCCTGTCACGGTAGTTTATGGTCGTACGACTGGCGATCAAGTTGTAAAGACAATGTATGTACCATCATCCGGTATCTTATACGCCTGTCACTGTAGTTTATGGTCGGACGACTGATCGAGTTATAGAGACAATGTATGTACCATTCACATGATCGCCACCAGAGTTGCACATGAAATACTGTTTCGCGGGATAGGAAAAGGAAAAAGTTTTAATATGTTAAAAGGATAAAAAGCATAAGTCCTGGTTGTAGTGCCACAGAATATTCCCAAGTCAGCTTAGTTTTTACTTCATAATAAATCAAGATAAAGGTTTAGTTTTAAAGATTAATCTAATAATGTTAGAAACATTAGGCGGCGAGGAAAAGTGTTTCTCTCTGAAAACCATCAATCATGCACCTGTAATAGTTTATTCAAATTAGAATAACATCTGAGCTTAGGTTTGTGGCTCCGGGCGCTGGAGAGAAACATTCTATCAACATTTTCTTGATCAGATCAGGTGTATGGAAGACGGAACAGCACAAAATACAATATTCTTTACTCCTAATTGCTAATACAATAACTATAGAATTAGGGACATTGAATTTTTAGCCGTTCCGTCTTCCATACAGAAGTTATATTATACAGTATCACAGTTTTTATAGTCATCTGATCAACATCTGAATCTTGAGTAATAATGTGCCCATAAGGTGCAGAAGAGTAGGACGTAAAACTCCATCATTAAAAACTGTCATACAAATCTTACTTGGCAAAGTATAGTAAATCTGATGATACGTTATCCTAAAATAGCATGCTGGTCGAAAGGATCTACGGAACTTAGAAAGTTGTATAGGGGATCCTGAGTTTTAGTGGAATTTCAAGGCATCTGATAAAAAATACGAATGATTCAAATTGCTGCTTTTGTTTTTTCCCATATTCAACAATAATTAGAAAACCTCCTTACAATTCCTTGAATGTGAAATATTCGTATCACCTAGCTAGTTTACAACCTTGGATGTTAATGAGAGGCTTTGTAATCTAGCATAAAGTTTGTAGACAATTATAATTTAAGTTGTTCTATTCAGTAAGGCTATATTCTCTGACATATATTGTAGAAAAATCTAATAGAAAATCACGAAATAATAAGGATCTACAAGGTAAGGTTTGTCATACAATCAATCAAGTATCCGCAAAGGGGTTATAGAAATAAATAGGTTGACAACAATAAGGCAAATATCTAAGATCCAGTAAGCTGATTAAGCAACTTTTTAAGAGAGCCTTATTCCTCTAATTGAACCAATAACATTTTGTAATATAATTAAAAACTATTAGAATCAAGCCCCCGGGGGTGACCAAACAATCAGCTAATGATGTAAATTTTTAAACAGATCTATTACTAAATACGGCCTGTGTCACGACATACACTCTTCAATAGAAAACCTTTTACAAACTCGTAGAAACCAGAGGCCATGAACCTGCGACATACATATTATACTAACAATGGGTGAAAATACAAAGATGGTGACTGTAGAACCGTTATACATTCGCAAATTCGCAAATTTTGACTCAAGAAAAAAAAATTAATATGCTTAATATATCGCATGTCTACCGTAAAAGTATCCGGCGATAGGTTTGGTATGTAAGATAAATGGTTTTATAGACAACGGGAATTTGACTCACAGAAGAAAGGCCCTTATTACGACTCTGTTCAGTCTCTACCACACTTGATGGAAGTAGATGAGTGTCGCTACAACGGTAGGTGAGGCTCACTATTTCGGAGTATCTAAGGGAATTATGCATCTGGCTTTGTTATCTAGTATCCCTTTCAGAGAGTCCACATATCTAATATTGTTAAATTTGTACATCTTTATTTCCCTTTATGACGAGAAAGAGAAAATTCAGCAAGCCATTAACATCACCTGGCAATCTTTACCACTTTGTATGTAACTGTTTTATGGAGTGAAAGAAATCAACACTATGTACAACAAAGTGTAATGATTATATAATTTAGTGTAATGATTATATAATTTAGTGTAATGATTATATAATTTAGTGTAATGATTATATAATTTAATTCAAATGTTTTACACATGTTTTTTATTCTCTTTCAGAATTATTTCACTTTAAACTTTTAAATGGTGAATGTTAACGAAGTAGAACGTAAACAAGTTCTAGCGTTAAAGTGGAAAGAGAAACAGAGACCCTTGATAACTTACAAACCTTGCCCTACCCTCGAGCGTTATACACAGATGGGATGTCGGTGCCTTCAGGGCGAGATAATGTCACTTTTTTTAGAGGAGTTGACCCCACCAACATTTATATCCTAGTTTTTTAGACTTTGCACCATGATAAGTCTAAGTTCTCATAGATTATGTTGGAGATCTATAAAAAAACATAACATATATTAGTTTACCCCACACGGTACCACCAAACAGACGGGATTATCTCGATCTATGATGGAATTGAACCAATTGTATTCTGAATACCCAATCCAATTAGGGTCTAAATTAAGGGCCCTTGAACATTCGTCATATTAACGTTTTGAACTAATCTGTTTTAACCATATATCAGATATCTGCCCTCTCCAGTTCTACCGTTTGGGTCGTGAACACAGGAAGAAGTGCTGTTTCTTGCTTTCCGGATTACACTTTTTTGGAGTCAAAAGGTTAGTTTGACAAACATACAAGAGGTCCATAGTAAAAAAAAATAAAACATAATAACAAAACGAACGAATGTTTGGACTAATTTGTATTCGACACTACATCAAATTGTGAATTAAGATTCGAGTTGAGGTTTGATAGAAACAGTCAAACTAGAGTTTTAAAGAGTCTGTCAGGTATAAAATTGTTGCCAAATTTAATTATTACAGCTGTCGACATGACATAACTAATTTATCAGATGGTAGTTCCTACTTACAGACTTATCTTACTAATTCATCTTGTAAAGTTATTCAGTTATTGAATTATAGTCGTCGCTTGTATTTCAAACTTAATTTCATTTCGAAAATAAAATTAATTGTGGAAACCTGATTAAGTTTGTAAAACAGAACTATAAAAAATCAAAATTCTTTTTTCGTATTAACAAAACACACTTTTTGTTGAAACAATTGACAATTCCTCTTGAAGCTGCCATACGTTCCTACTTGAAAGTGTTGGAAAACATAATTTCTTAATATTGATGTCCATTAGAGACACGGAAAGCATCATTTTGCACCATTCCAATTTTCAATCAACATTCTATTTGATAACTTTATTAGTCGCAAAATATGCTTGTATCACATAAAGCCTTCGCGATTAGTGCCATCATCAAAGGCTGGGCAGTTTTTGGGGAGTTGCTTTCTGTATCCCCGATTCTCATACAAAATATAGAAACCTCTTTACACTCCCTTTAACTTGTAAAAATCAAGGTACATGCTCTTCTATATATGCCTTACATCGTATAATTCGTAACAGAAAGGTATCATCTGGTATACTGTTCCTTTAAGTAGAAGTGAAACATTAGAGACATCTTAAAATAGATAGATAGATAAAGTTTCTACTGAAATGTAAAATAGGCGTCAGTAGCAATCAATATTTATCGATAGAAATACCATTGTCTAGTATCCTGATTTCCTAACTTTTAATATGGGCTATATCCTGAACACTCATGGATCTCAGCACTATGGGGCAAACGAAATCAAATATCCTAATTTCTAGCATAGGGAAGTCCAGTTTGAGTTGTTTTCGTTGCTGTCAGTGCTGCATACGTGGTTGCCGCCCATTTTAAAGGCTCCACATCGTCTCTATGGTGCACGATAGAGGTCTCATACATATCCAGCCTTAGCATGGAATATCACAGCGCAGGACCAATGGACCAACTCGATACAGTATATCATAACGGATTGAATACCCCGTTCAAAGTTATATATAATCACACAGTGACAAATGCATCTGTTATTGCAAAACCTTTATCTTTATCTGCAGGACAGTTCCAACATGTTTACACCAAAAAAGAGACTCGTGACCGTAATCATTTAGTTCATTGCTGACTTTTTTCATGTCTTACAAGAGATTCTGTAGGGTAATAAGTCTTATTACTTCATAAATACGTCAGAGAGGTTGGTATCTCTATTCTATTTGTAATCTACCACTGTTTTATTCCTTTGTTTATTGTCTGGTCTAAATACAGCTACTTGAGTAATGATAAACGTCTCATATACGTCTAGACTATCTGCAGTAAATGAGGGGTGGGGCAGTGGGGGATATACTAGGGGTTCTTATACTGTGTTGCAATCGGGGCTGAATGTGCCTCTGTACAAGAGATGTGGGTCCATGGGCAAGGGGTGGGGGAGTCGGTGTGACTTTGTAGATTAGGAGAGGGGCAGGAGGGGTTGGAAATCTGTCTGTATATGTAAAAGGCATTGAAACGATATAATATATTATGATACGTACAGAAAACAACCATAGAACAGTACAGTTTTATGAACTTGGGAGTCTAAAGTAGGAATTGATCCAGACTACACTGGGACTGTGAATTTACTAATCAGTTTCTTCTTTTTACAGATCTAATCCTTCTTAATTTATTCCATATTATGCATTACGTCTTTGAAACTTGTTAACCGTGACTATCTTTAGTCCCTGTCAATATCCAACTCACCAAGGTCTATGAATGACTTTGATTGGTATCTTAAAACAGATGTAACTAAGAGAACCAACCGTCTTAAAGATCAAACTGTACAAGTGTATTATAAGTGATATGGTAAGGGTTCGACCTATTCGAAAGTAAAACAGTAATGGGTTTGACCGTAGCTACAGGGGGCATTAATGTTCATGCACTTTGATGTTAAAGGCCAGATACGGTATAATTTTCAAGGCGTTTCAATAATCTGTTGGCAGTATAAGTATTGGCCTAAAGAGAACGTTGAACCTTTTTTATTTTTTACATATTGAGACTAGCATAAATTTCCATCACAGGTAATGAGTAATGGGATACAATTTTCAGCTTCATTCAATGTTATTTTCGCATAAAAATATTATTTTCGAAAACATATTTATTTCCTGAATGTCGAAGTCTTTATGCCAGATACACACCCCTTCCCTTGATAAAATACACGAAAATAGCCTGAATTGATAGGTCTCCTTTGTACAAACATTTAACAAGAATGTGTATATACACCACTGGTATGCTTGGATTGTTATCAACTGTTGAGTTATGATTATCGACAAGTAAAATGATTAGTACCTCTTAGACATATATTTTCAAGACTCAAATTTGGTAAATAAGAGTATATATTCATCAGTTGGACTTATCAGGCACCATGATTAAAGAAAAGAATCTTTATATAAGCCGTTATTTGTATTAAACTAAATGATGATTGAACCACGCTGCTATTTTATAGATTTATTAGGTAATAGAGAGATCCTATCACATAGTTTGGTACGTCCTGTGGACAAAGTCTCATTTAAGCCAAGTTTAAAATTTCAAGTACACCTTTAAGGCCTTAGTGCCACCGTGGAATTCAAAGAAAGATAACTGTCAAAATGTGATTCAGAAACTATAGTTTCACCATCAATTATCTAAAACGTAAGAATATCCCATAGGAAATATAACATCTGTGAAATATACGTAGTTTTTTCTACAGCTCAAAGAATACTGCCTCGAAATCCCAATTAAACGCCCATTACATCGATTGAAGATAAGAAAATGAAAGAAATATGGCTTTAATATCCGACAGGTTTTGGTAAAATATGAACAACTAGCATAGCGAGATGATTTACACCGTGTCTTCACTGTCAGATTAATTTCACTGGCCGATTTATTGGAAGTTTTCTGCAGGGTGAATAATGTATTTCGCGGTGATTTAGTCATTGATTTATATATATATATATTACACATTGCCTGTTCTAAAAGTAAGGTGATAAATCCTTTACTATTGGATTCAGGTCAATGAGAAAATCGCATGGAAAACTTGCTTTTTTGATAGCATCAATTAATTATAGAAGTGGCATGGAATACATATACTTAATTGTTTACTGTCAGACAAATGTTCAGCACGACATGAGACTTTTCACATTATCAATAACAGTTTTCTTTTCTCAGATACACCAATTTAAACAGGATATGGAGGACTCTGTGACTGATCAGGCATAAATAAACATTACATTCACCATATTAGCAATAGAAAAGAAAAAGAAAGAAAGAAACAATTATATTTTACAAGGATAACAAAATAGGTTCTCATGCCCGCCATGGTAGGGATCCTTTTTACCAGCTGGTCCTTGGCCAAACCTCTTGGCATTGATTATCCATACCCATTTACAGCTGGGTGGACTGGAATTATGGGTGAAGATGTCTTCTTCAAGGTCATCGAACTTTCACACACCGGTCGAGATTAGAACTCATGTCCGACATTTTCAACGTATCCAAGTACACGACGTCATGACGTTAAGAACCAACGCTCCAACCGCTGTGCTTTAGAACTCCACAAATCTCAACTATAAGTGACCTTTCATAATGAATCTCTTACTTATTTAAATCTATATTTGTAATTGCATGAATAGTACATTAGTTTTTGTTCTGTGGTTTAGGATCAGTAGTAGCTTATTGGATGAGCTTTGGTTGAAGAAACGTTATTAGCTTTACCGCTAGATAATCATGAGTTAAGTTTTCGGAACAGGTCTCCAGAGTCTTCTATTCCGAGTTGCTGACTTGGAATGTGAACCCACGATACCGATTCGATTGATATCACATGTTATTCACAGTGTGCACTTATTGTTTACGTTATTTTAGATAACATAAAAATGTGAAAGTACACAACAACAGAACTGCACCTACCGAATGTTGCGAAATTATAAACATTAAAAATATTAAACGACTATCATGGGATTGGAAACCTATAGTTTATATGGTCATTATGCAAATTGCTCGTATACAAAATTTACTACAACCATTAAATATAACCTGGTTTTAATTACTTGAAACAGAATAAAATTAAATAAAAAGAATAACGATATGTAATTATATAAACAACGAATATCTAGTTTCCTATAATGTCAAGCTGTATCGTCAGAAATAACAACAGATATAATCATGCCCTGCCTCGATACAGAAACCTCTCATAGTAAGAAATATTCGAATGCCACGACAAGAACTCCTGAATTAGTGTTCTGTACCTGCTAGATTGATGAAAAATGTTATAGAAAAGAATCTACTGGTAGGCAAACGGATTTTCATGACAAAAGTATATTCTAAGGATAAAAGGATATGAAAAGAAAGAGAGAAGGGATTTGTAACAAGGATACCAACTTGATGATGGGATATACCAAATGACTTCTGTAAAATCACCAGACCATCAAGCACCAACCGTGCTTAGAATCGCCGATCGCTGATTGACTGACGTTATCGAGAATTAAATAACACCAAAGCTGCATGGTGTTTCAACGACAATCTCATTAGTTATACTTCCTCAAGGTAATATGACATTGTCAAAACCTGTATTCCCGGGTATAATGTCAGAGTTCTAACTGATCGTTCTACAGCACCCATAAAACATTGTCTAATTGTTTGTTATTGCTAATAGTATTGTCTACCTCTATATACACCAAGTAAACTGACATGTTTAGTATGTTATACAGGTGAAGGCAACGGGTTGTAACATTCTCAGCATATTCCAGTGATCTTATAAAGACTTCTAATTGACTTTCTCATTCCTATACCTACTGGTCAATTGGAACTTGTTAATTGGCTATGTTAAGTTTATATCATTTTCCCACTAATAATAACAACTATGATTGAAATATCAATTAGGATGTGGGTTTCCAACGTGGGGGGTACTTTTGAAATATTTTTGGGGGTAATGAGACCCTTTGTAGTATAAACTATTTGGACAATTATAATCTAATAAAGAGGAGTAAAACAAGTCATGGACCAAAGGATCAAAAAATGTTAACATATACGTTGAGGCTTAAAACTTATTGTGTTGAGGTAAGGACAAACACCACATAATTTCTCTAATTACATTGTTTTTACCAGAAAATGGTTTGCAAACAGCAATATCACCTGCCAATATCTTACAGAACTATAACTCTCAGACCAGTATCTAGTACCCTGGTATACAGTGGAATACTTAGTTTTGATAAACATACGAACGCTTTCCGAACAAATAAGAATGATGTCCTTAATAGAGTCATAGGACTAAGGTCGGGAACAAGATTACCTCTTTTAACTTACGTGCATTCACGTTCAAGAATAATTAGATAATTATATTTTCAGCATTCCCCCAGAAGACATTTCTAATATCATATTCATGTATATCGATGATCCAATATGTATAGGATTAAAACACGACAGAAATTTAACTCATTTTTACATATTTTATTTTAATGGAAAAACAATAAGTAATATTGTAAAAGGGGCGCAACTTATGTCTTAAAGATTCGGTCAGTTCACAAACCAGTGAGCAAGGATTATTTATATGATTTTGATACTTTGGGTTAAGTTTGCTGTAATTGAATCTTCTCTTTGCCTTTAACCAGGGAAAACTAACGACACGTGCGGAAGAATTCCGAAAGTTGCAATAAATAATAGTGAGAACACAAGAGCGGTCTTGTTCGGCGAATTTTGCCTCGGATTAAAGTCCAATCGTAATTTTCTCTGACCGGTTGCCGTCACAGAGGAGACAAAAAGTCTTCAGTTGCGGATGTCACTTAGTCGATGTAATAAATCCTGTCGGTAAAGGCATTGTGTTGTCGCAGAAATTCGTGCATACGTGAAGCTTTACTCAAGACTGTTCGTGTGTCCTCAACATAAGTTATAATGGGGACAACGAGCTAGGTTATATAAACACAGCATGCACCTTTTAATGCCTCCCGTGTATACAGGCTCAATATTGTTCATGAATCATTCTCGTGTAGTGACAGTTTCTAGGGGGCACAACTCGTATCTACAATCGTGGTCAACTTATTTGGGCGACCACTGAGTGAGACTTTCATAACACTTATATGGTTAGGCGTTTTAGAATCTAATCTAAGAAGATAATGGCCTTGGAACTACTGCTTGTACTTAATGGCCAGTAACTGCCCCCATTCCCTTACTAGGTCGCAATGAATTAACAGATGTTCGGCAGTGCCAGCTTCGCCACAGAAACATATTTTGAGTTGGTTTTCATAATCTCTTACCTCACCCATCATTCCCAAGCCGGTGACCGCCGTTGTGTCATTCGGTTGCGATGATGCAACATCACTTTACTGTTTACGCTTTCGTTAAATCTGAAGCGGAATAAATCAACATCTACGTGCCCACACGAACCGGGATCCATGCCAACACGATTGATTTGCCTTGACTACGTAGTAATTAGTACGCTTGCCTGATTTCATCAATTACCCCGAATAGGGGCTAAATGAGTCATTGATTATCGATATGAAGCTTCTAAGCGTCTCGCTCAAAACAACATAATTTATATTATAGTGGCCTGTGGAATAATGCACCGAATAAAGGATTGGAAGCATCTAAGATGTGTACATTGAGCAGTACATAAGCAATCGCTTAAAAATTCTTGTGATGCTCGAGATTCCCAGCCATCGGTGCAAATATGTGTGCCTTGCGACCACCTCGCGTCGTAACTTAAAGGAGAGGTGTAATCAACTAGACGGTACTTGAGGATGAACACATGCTTTTGATCATATTCCGTCTCTTTAGTGATCTGGGTACTTCTAAATGTCATTTAAAGATTATATTCTGCATCGTCTATTATTTATTATATATCGAGAGAAGAAATTAATAACTTGAAATAATTATTACATTGTACGAATTTGATATTTAATTTGAACAAAAAGATTGTAAAGAGGTTTTCTTAACTTTAGTGTATTGGGTTCACCAATAGCATCGACTACCACTATTCCAATTTACAATCAGAAATCTGCGGTTCCTGGAATTTCACTAAAACATATGAAATATTTAGAAAATAAACCCTTGTCAATTCCTTTAAGATCTTTACAACCTGGAGAAAATTAAGGAGAAAATCATAAAGCTTCTTACCTCATCGTCATTCTGGTCCATAATTTATGATTAAATCCAGTAAAAAAATAGTTCTTCAAAGAAGCTGCTTCTCTTCTGATCACTGATACCAAACAGAAGATTATCGTTTCAGTTCAACAATAATCCAATTGACACTTACACGACTAGAGATGATATTTAGAACTACTTTAATCCTGGTTTTCAAAGTTGTAGACACGTTGTTAATTTGTAACACACAATATTTCTGTTTATATCATGCGATATTGGCAGTGCGTATTAAGCAGTTGTCATTCGAAAGTTAAAAGTTCTATATTTTACAATGTTATTTTTGATCCTTAAGTACTCTTCTAGACTTCTAGACGGGAAAACGTTTTGAATGCAGAAGTAATGCTTCGTCGACCTGACGTCGAATCCAACTAAACTCAACAATGATATCGTAGAGACTTCTGTAATGTTTTATTCTTATTAATAAATCCCCGAACAAAATATTAGATTGCTGAATTAGGTAAAAACTTTTCAAGTTCTTCACCTATTCCTCCATTTTAAAAATGTTCTCTCATTGTGAAAATTGATCCTGAACACAATTTGTTAGTTGGTTTAAAACACAGAGAACAACTTGTCAACTTTTTTTTAGATTAAATTGCTTTTCCAGTCCGATAAAAAGCCTTTTAGCGATATTTGTTGAACGCCTTACCTAACCAATCATCGTTAAATCTATCCAAGAGCACTTTCCCAAATATTCACTATAAATCGTTTTAATATTAATTTATATTTATTTAATTAAATAAACATGCTATGCTTTAAACATTTTCATAGTAATAGACAAAAACAATATAAACAATATGAGTTTATAAGTTTAACCCTAGTAAGTGTCGGGTCACGATCAAATCCTGCTTGTGTCCCCTGTCATTCGAGATAAATAAACCTGTTATAAATCACAATGTTCACAGTCTAACTGAATCTCTCACACTATTAGTAATGAGTGGCGGTTGTTATACCTGTACACCATAGATAAATAGATATACTGTTAACTCGAGCAGAGTGAGAGTCAGTTCCTACACGCGTCTTGGCCATTCATCGATAAACTTCGACACCGATAGAAAGAGGCGGGTTTCAGATTGTGAGAGGGAGGGAAAAGAGGTAATTAAGGGAGCACGGGTTCGGAATTTTAATACACAGATCAAGATAAGCAAGAAGGCAATTATGCCATTAAAATTGTCGTTCAGTCTCTTATGGTAATAGTTAATAATCGCATTACTAATAACCACTGAAAGAAAACGACTGTTTCATCTGATCAAGAACCATTAATTGTTTAAATATAATTTCTACAGATTTCTCAATTCGGGTTTCTTCGTTAGTTAAGCAGATGATGCAGGCATCTAGTTGTTCAGAGGAGAGAAATAGCCTAGGTCCAGTTTTTTATGCTGTGTACCTTTCAGCTCCGTCAAATTTTGAAGAAAAACACTAAATAGCAGTCTATTAGCGGCTTCCCTGACATTTTCTCCCATTGGTTCCCTTCTTCAATATTCAAATCAGGAAGAATATATTCCTGAGAAGTCAGACGGTTCTGAACTATTTAAATTCTAGCGATTACCGTTTATCCTGGATGACTTAATATCTATAAAGGACATGGTGAGATGAGAGGGTATTTAATAGGCTATGTTATAGGTTATTAATATTAACACAGAAAGATGTTTTCCAGACGGTCCGTAGACATGAAGAGTAAACTGTATCTTAATGACTTGTATGGTTAAGTCTAGCCAGGGTGATTATCATTCTGTCTCTCTACAATATTCAATAATATCTTGTTATTTATTCAATCAGCCACTTGTCATCTTCAATGGTGTTTATGATCGATATCTTATTCAATGTATGTAGTCGAAGCATATTACGTTCCATCTTCACAACCAGTACACTGAAAGTCCTGGAATCCATTCATGGTCTTGAAATGAATTGAATGGGTTTGTGCGTTCTACTCCATTCTTGAAGTAGTTGCATTGTTTTATTCTAGTGGTTGACATATACAGGGCGAAAAGTAATTTCTCTTGCATAAAGGGTATTTTAAAGTGATTTTCTAACTTTGTTATGTATATCTGGGACTTCCTTGGGTGGCATTTAGTAATTGGAGAATATATATCAGGACATAATTATATGGATAACAATTACTTTATTACAATAATTTAAGGAGGCAGTATCCTTGTTGAATTGTCGCAAGTTATTTAATAAAGTCATTGTTATCCATACAATTGTGTCCTGATGTCTATCTGGGACAGTAATCTGAGCCACGTGCACGGTTCCAATTTTCTTACAGACGTATGGTTCCTGAAGTTGGACTAAAATTAAGCGTTTAAAGACTTAAAAATATGTTAAAGCCAACAAAAGGACTTCAAGACACCATATCATAATGCTTAGTTTTAGTGGAATTCAGCAACCACAAACTTCTGGAAGAAAATTGGAATGGTGCAAAGTGATCCTTTCTGTGTCTCAGATACACATACATATATTAGCAAAAACTCAGTTCATTTCCTTCAACTCCCTGGTCGCCGCCAAGAACTTGAATGATACAATATCCGGAAGAGTGAAACCCTATTTAATCTCTGTTTTACAAGTTTACTTGCATCTGCCTGATTTTATCACTTTCGTTACAATGGACATAATACTACTTTATTTAACCTTCCGTGCTAAATTTGATTTATAATCCGATAAATCCATATAACTTAGCAATTATTGAAAAAGTTTAAAAATATCAAGCATTTTTCAATTATTACCGTTATTATTATTATTTATTTTTTATCAGTTTTTTTAGGGATCTATTATAGTCATGACAACAGGAAAGTCCACTGCGGAACAAACTCATTTTCGCTAAAATTAAAAAATAATATTTTTTTGTCATTTTAACAAAACAATTCCTGTAAGGGAGGTTGCAGGAAACGAAGTGTTTTTCGCAACTAAAAATATTCCCTCTTTCTTTCCGACTATCGCTCCCTTAATTTCTTTGAATGCGACTTTGATTTGACTTGTTAAGTTGTTCATCTTTTTCTTAGTCCAAAAATATCCGACTGAAAGTAATGATGTAGTCTATATTTTCAACTCGAGTAATTGACTTTCAGAATAAATTTATATTTCCATTAACCCAATGTCAGTTAAACTTAAATTGTTTTAAAATGTTATTTCTTAACCAGTCTTAAAAAGTTGACATCCTCAAATGAGATTTGGAAATTGCTGATCCCACTTTAGAATTAAACCAATAATACTATACTGCGGACCTTTTACCAGAATGTCAACCAATAGAAGATAGTTAGGATAAAGGAAACGTAATTCTTGAAATTATGAGGTTTCTGTTGATTCTGAAGATTGTCTAATTAAAGTTATTGACTATTTTATTTTCTGACAAATAGAAATAGGACGAAGAATGTAAACAATATTATTTCTCAATGCAGTTCATTAATCGATTGTGAATACGATTCTAAAAGAATTAGGAGACTTGGTGATGTGATTAGCTAAACAGGATATTGCCTTCTTTCTGATTGAATTTTTCGTTTTTTAGTCCTGGAGTTCTATGGGTGGTAGTAGGAACACCAAATACTACTTTGAGGGTAACAGTTACTACGTTTAAAATACAGATGTGACGCCACCCTTTTATCTTTGCGGACTATTAGTTCCTGCAGTTTGTCTAGAGGACATTATTTTTTCATGATTGCGGCACATTTTGGACTGATGTGGCGTCATATTTAGGCCAGATACGGCCTATTGTTTGTGTAATTTGATTTTAAGTATGTTAATGGTCCTCAAGCAGTTCAGTACGTTCCATTATAAAACTTCTTTCTGCTACCAACCTGAACTTCATCCAAAAGAGTGTAGATATACGTTTCTAATATTTCTATTTCTATGAATAAGGATAATCATGTCATGTGTAGGTTTAAAAGGGCGAGAATAAGGACAGGTAACTATGTTTGATCCGACTGAGTCTTCATTATATACCCCAGAGATTTCCCAAAAAGATGAAAGAGAAACAAAGACATGATCGACCAGGGGTTGCTGTTTTGAACGACAGTGTATGTGAATAAACCAATATAGTGTCCACACTAGGCAGCAACTTTAGAAAACCCAATACGAAACTCGCCTTAATCACAAATTTCTCTCATTGCATACTGCAAGGCATTATCTATCTAAATAATACACGAACTCTCTTTCATTTCCTTCTCAGTCTATTTAATATATATAACACCATGTGGTTTTAGTGAATAAACAAGTTTTCCATGTTTTATGTTTAATGTTATTGTTATTTCTTGTGTTACTGAAGTTGATGGACATCATCAATAAAAATCATACGGTAAGCATCCTGATTCTATTTCTGTAATCATCCCGTTATATTATTATCATCAAATGATTGATATCAAATCACGAAGAATCGATCTGATCAAGGAGATGAATTCAATACGTTTGGGTGGCTTTCTTTTACAGTTGCGAGGACTCCGATTCCTACAATACGCCACCTACCCAGGTGGCCGAAAGAAATAAAAGCATTGTACATTTATTATCTCCCCTGACGCCATTGTATTTATGTGTATGTTATGGAGAGACCATTTTCCAATTATATCGAGGGTTAAAATATATAAACAACATGGACATGAAATCTTATACAACTCGGTCCACAATTCATCGATCGATTATTTGAAGTGTATTGAACTTATAAATATATTGATTTGGTTTATTGATTACCGGTATCAGATAATCATATTGTAAACTATATTAAAACAGTAATTCCGATTTTTTATAAATATCATTAATTCTTATCAAGATTTATTTGAGATCCAAATTGTTTTTGTTTTTTTATCCTACATATTCATCGATTTCAAGAAAATATTGTTGTGTTTCTGAGATTTATAATAAATCGTAATCGATTTTCTTTTTTTTTTAAATCAAAGTAGTATTTTATGTTTTAAACGCTGTCCCTCCACGAGTAATACAACACACTATTGGACCCACTAAAACATTTCAGGCTATTAAGTCCGTGCTTTTTTGTATATCCTATCCCCCCCCCTTTCAATACAGATTTCTAGAAAATTTATAGAAGGTTAAATTTCGTGATTTAACATGGAAACAGATGCAGTGAATAACCAGTTCTAATAACCGCAGCAACAACAGAGTTAACAAACGAAAGGCCTGAATCAAAGCAAATTTTCCAGGTAAGCGAAGTGACTGGAAAATCAACATTGCGATGTGAATACAGTACCTTATAACATTGAGATGATCGAATCATTACATATTGTAGTTCAATCACAATGAAAAAAAAACATCGGTTATAGGAGGAAAGTAACACCAGTTATATGAGTAAAGCAACACAGGTTATAGGGCAAAGCAGCACCGGTTACAGGAGTAATACAACACAGGTTATATGAGCAAAGCAGCACCGGTTACAGGAGTAATACAACACAGGTTATAGGGGCAAAGCAGCACCGGTTACAGGAGTAATACAACACAGGTTATAGGGGCAAAGCAGCACCGTTTACAGGAGTAATACAACACAGGTTATAGGGGCAAAGCAGCACCGGTTACAGGAGTAATACAACACAGGTTATAGGGGCAAAGCAGCACCGGTTACAGGAGTAATACAACACAGGTTATAGGGGCAAAGCAGCACCGGTTACAGGAGTAATACAACACAGGTTATAGGGCAAAGCAGCACCGGTTACAGGAGTAATACAACACAGGTTATAGGGCAAAGCAGCACCGGTTACAGGAGTAATACAACACAGGTTATAGGGCAAAGCCGCACCGGTTACAGGAGTAATACAACACAGGTTATATGAGCAAAGCAGCACCGGTTACAGGAGTAATACAACACAGGTTATAGTGGCAAAATAGCACCGGTTACAGGAGTAATACAACACAGGTTATAGGGGCAAAATAGCATTGCTTATAGGAGGTAAAAAACCATGGTTATAGGAGCAAAGTAACACCGGTTACAGGAGCAAAACAACATCGGTTATAGGAGCAAAAAGACTCTGGTTACAGGAGGCAAAATAACACCGGTTATAGGAGCAAATAACACTGGTTATAGGAGACAAATAGCACTGGTTATTGAAGTAACAAACGCAACATAACATCGGTGACAGAGCAAAATAACATCGATCAAAATAATAATGAGCAAATCTGATATTTCCAACAGCTAGTGTAATATCTGATAGTTTTTCGATGTATTAAACGCACTTTTTATATGTTTTTATTAACGCTGCTTCAGATGGTAACGTTTTTATACAGAATCATGAAAATAGAGTGATAAAATAATCAGATTTATTGACGGCATCTGTCAAATTACAGACTGTTCAATCAATCACCTTGAACATGAAACGAAATTAAAAAAAAAGAAACAAAAAAAATTAAGTTGATTTTTTTTTTTTTTTGTTGAATTTTTCATAAAATAGGAAATTTTGCGTTTTCTATTAAGAACCTCCCAATCAAGTACAACACCTCATCTGTGATTCTACACCAATAACCCAACACGAGAATTGTATTTACAGTTCACACTAGAAATTAACATTTTAGTTGCTTAATCGATTGTTTCGGGATATACCTTATAATGAATCATTTAATTGTTCGGTACTTGTAGATGTAATGCGCCGTACTGTCCTGCACGTTAAGCTTAAAAGGGGAATAAACGTTATTAAATTAACAAAGGTATACCACACCGACCTTTATTACATCAGATCTCTTTAACACTGCTCATTTTATAAATATCCTATTACAAGTCATGTGTTTTTAAATTCATTGTAGATGATTATTCTAATATTTTCAATGACATTTACAAACGTGTATAAATTCACTCAGATGAAATAAATGACATTTATAACATCAAACAACAAAATGTAACAAAACATTATATCATGCGTGTGGAAGAGGGGTGGGCAGATAGTGATTATCTAATATTGTAGGAAGTAGGGAAGGGAGGACAGGGAAGGGAGGAGGTTGGGGCGGTCTATGAAAGGGTTTAGATATAATAAACCATGCATTGGAAAGTAGATTTAGTTTATAGAGTTTTTCAGTTGTACTGTTCCATGATTTCAAGCCAAGGAATGAAGTTATAAAAGTGTAAAATAAAATTAAAGATATTCTTTATCTCTTCTATCAATGGCTTCATTCTTATTGTATATATATATACATGTATGTAGTTTTATTTTGTTAATATTCATCTTTCTACTTGATAACGCAACACTTGTTGAAACGTCGCAGAATAAATAAACTCAGTAATTGTTATTCCATAAAACTTAGTTATTATTATCATAATATTAAAGATGTTTGTAAAAGTCGCAATACGTAGATTATTTCTTGCGTGGGTCTCTCTCTGGATTAAAATCTAGATAGAATAATACAAACTTGACAACTAAAGATTCTTAGAGTAAGTAATAGTACTACACATTACTGAAACAGCTCAGAGTAAAGGGAATTGTATAGAGGTTTTCTAAATTGTATTTGAGTATCTCGGGGACTAATAGGTTAATTTCCATTATTCCATTATTTTCAGACATCAGACATCTGTTTCACTTAAACTGTTTGGTGACCACACTAATCGCGAAGGGTATTATATGATGCGTGCATATTACTTGATTATTGACTTCATCAAACACTTATATTTTATGGGATAACAGGAACCACAGACACCTGATTGGAAATTGGAATGATGGAAATTGACCCTATCAGACAATATTGTAGCAGTTGGCCACTCTATAAAATATCATCTAGTGTTGGGTGACGTCTGATATTTCTTTACGTTGACAATAATACAGTAAAATTCGGGTTGAGGTAATGTCTTATTGTTGTTCACAAGCTCAAACAAATCTTTATCTAAGAAAGTATCGTCATTTTCCCTGAAAATAACTGCGCATGGTAAGTTTTAGTTAGTCCCTGTGTTTGCATGGATATGTTTTTGTCATATTTCCCCTTCAATATTCATCCCATTATAATTATATTGATAGTTTATACAAAATCAAATAAACTACATCCTGTTATTGTGTTTGGACTCAAAACAAAATACCCACATACACGTCAATTGTTAGTTTAATATATTACTATTGTGATTTACGATGATTCAGGACCTTTGTTTAAGCAATCATGGCTCTGGTAAATGTCAAACTCAAACCTTCGATAATTCCCTTGGGTGTGATTGGAAGTCTAGATACCTCTAGGTGATGCAGGTATGTATCCGCGCTGACTTGTCTAGAATAGAACAATTAAATTACTATCCTGTATATTGCTGCAGCCTGGGCGATAATATAAAGATAAAGAGACAATTTGAGATCCATAATTAAGAGTCTATATTTGTCTCCAAGGGTTGAATGCCAGACAGGACCATGTCCTTGTGTATTGGACCTAATTCTGACCCAAGTACATTAAAGATTTCATTACGTTATGTTGTCCACCTCAAGAGTAAAAGAGTTCCTTCCATAATTGAGACCCATGTATATTTAAGAGTCTATATTTGTCTCCACGGGCTGAATGCTAGACAGGACCATGTCCTTGTGTATTGGACCTAATTCTGATTAAATTTAAATTAAAGTTTCAATTATATTATCATTCATTACGTTATGTTGTCCACCTTAAGAGTAATACAGTTCGATTCAAGAAGGTTTTCAATGCCTGATATACATGATATATCTATTGTTTGACTATTCTTCAGTATAGAGATGAAACAGATTATGTCTATTGATGTTTCGTTTTGTGTTGAGTGTTTTGATATGGAATGAACATTTGACGTGAACCACCTGCCAATTGAGCTCACGGTGAATTATTGACGCCATTCCGTTTCTAATAGATTAACTTCCTATGAAAAACATGTCAATACATATGAGACGAATCGGTCCAGTAAATTAAACTCGTCCTTCATTTTCACTTAAATAATAAACGAATAAAATATGGATATCAATATGTACGATTTGTAAATCGCAGATATAAGTTTATTGTCCCAACATCTGAATGTCATCGCTGACAGATGGAAACTTGGTTCGACGTTCTTAAATATGTACCGAATCAGGAAGAAACCCTAGAACTTGTGGTGCAATACACTGTTGCCTCTTGCAATACGTGCTTTAGTCATCATCTGTTCGCCATTTTTTTTTCTATAATTTTCTGAACATGCTCAAAAACATCTCAAGTCTTATTTCAAAGTAGCTAATTAACAAGAAAAACAATAAACGATACGACATAAGACAATGCAAAACGTGCTGAAGTTGTCAGTTTTATGCCAACTTTTTGCCAGAATATTCGGAATTTGCTCAGAGATATCTGAAATGTGTATCTTGAGAAGTTAAGATTGTAAAAGAAGGAGAAGATTGATTTTAACATGGTTTGAAAACCTGCCAAAATCATGGTTAATCAAAGAATTTGTTTCCACTTCAAAGCTTCGACTCTACTTAAGAAATTTTATGTATTCCTGTATCGAATAACTGTCGTTATGAACCAAAATTATACCGGAATGAATTACATGTCGTGTTCGGATGAATTGATTTCAGACGAAATGACACGAAGCCCTCATCTCACTCTGATTTCTAAATATTGTGCAGAATGATGAGTTTTTAACGACTCTTGTAGACATGCAGTTAAGTTATGTTTTTAGTATGTAGATAAATCATAATTATCTTACAGATATATATTTTAAAACTAGCAATAAGAGTTTTAAAAGACTGGTATCATGTCAGTATGGTTTGACACACGACTGACTTAGACTAGCCATCAATTAAAATATATTTCAGACAGTGTAATTAGGCTACAGAGTTTATATTAAAACATCACCATTATTTCTGGACATATGCCAGAGGAGCAGTCGAATTTTTCAACCCGCTTTTCCCGGTGTCATGGTTTCTCCGACACACTCCGACACTCCGACAAGACATTTGAGACTTGAAATTCGCACATTTTTATCACGCTGGCTGCAATAAAAAGTTAGAATGTTTTATTTCGTATGAAGAAACGAAACAACAAATAAATCATTTTTCAACTTCTATTGTATGTCTTTTGATTGAAAATATTTAGCTATCCCACTGTGGCGAGCTTTAACGGGAATAAAAGTAAGCGTGTCATGTTTTCTTTCTTTATTGATTTTACTTTTGAGTTGAGATTTTGTCGGAAACTGCATTTTCAAATTTATTATTTAAATGTATTTCCACAGAATTGTATTTCATAAACACTGGCCCTCATATCGATCAAGTGACATATGAGATAAATGATATATCACAGACTAAAATAATACCAAAACTGTGCATGCTAAGTTGGAAACCACGAAAGAGTAGGCTAATGCAGTTGTCCTGGCAAAATAACCATAGAACTCACTGCGTTGCACGTCTTCATTAGTCTATTTGTCCTACTAAAATTTGTTATCATAAAACGTTATCAAGTTTCTATATATAAGTAGCAAATCCAAGATAAAAGTCAAGCGAAGACTTCTGATGCTTATTACATTTATGAGTAGAAACTCAGGAACTCGTATTCAATGGATCCAAGACTTATAACTTAGATTCTTGTTATTTTTCATCTTCCCTTTATTCACTTTAACCATATTAATTGGAACGGAAAGATCTCTCACCTTATTTTACCTCTATAAACAATAATCAGAAAGAATTTGAAATCTTGTAGAAAGATAGAACATGTTAAAGGCGTGTATAAAAATCCTACAACATTCTCTATCAGTTTAATTAGGTGATTTTTAGTACGTTCGAACATCATAACATATTCTACTGATTCTCTAGGTTGATAACCTATTTTACGTTTAATAAATACATAATACTGAGATCTGGGAGATTATTCCTTTGTCTACATAGATAAAACACTAATGACTGTTTTGTAGATTGTAAGACAAGTAAGCGTTCGATTCCAGCGGAAGGAAGGGGTTCTGGAATGTCACCGCAGAAGTGATTAACAACTTATATAGGTAAACTTTCTGAAATTATGAGTACTTTTATGATTTTATTCCATTATAAGTGCTCAAAATACTATCGGCCTAGTTCTCTGCTGACAGAAGATAACAAAATTGCAGCAAAGGTAATCGCCAACAAGCTAAAACCCATATTGGACCTGTACGTACATTATATTCAGTGGGGAGCGGGCCAAGATAAATCTAGCATTAATTACTTGCTCTCGATTGACTACATATACATGTATTAAGAAAACGTTGAAAAGGACCTGGGACGACACTGTTGGACTACGAACAGGAGAAAACCTTTGATTGACTTCACGGGACCTACCTCAGTACCCTTCTAGAAAGATTGGGGCTTCCGTTCTGAATTACCTAGAACATTAAAGTGTACTGTGATGGGCGTGGAGCCTTCGCCAGTTCTATACCCTCTTATTGTAGCAGACGGGCACCATTATGGAATGATTTCTGCCACTTTATTTCGAACATCGGGAGAAAACCCGTCCAGATACATGAGTAACGATTCAGGCCAAGGATTGACCAACAACCGTTCTCACATACATGTATGTTTGATTATTCAATTGGACAAAATCGTTTGGAACCAAAACCTATCGGTGATATCAATGGTATTTTTATTTTATAGATTGTTAGAGACCTTGCTTTAATAAAATCATTCTCATCCCAGTCTATAATCAATTTATATTACCTATACCATTCAATACATAATATTTATACACGTAATATTTTTTACAATGTGATATAATCAACATTCTCTTATTTGGCAAGCCAGCAGACGGATCATAAATCAATAGTGTTAGGTACCTGTTTGATCAGATCTAGAATTTGTTTGAAATAGTTAGTATAAGTTAGGAATAGTAGAACTGTAAATAAAGTGTAAATATTTACTGAGCTTTCAATTCGAAATCAATCTGCCTATCTTACCAACGATTATACACTTGGTAAGAGAAACCTCCCCGCTTCCCATCTTGGAAAAACCGGTTCCAGTATATCCAGAGCCCCAGCAACCAGCACCTTTACATCCATGTAAAAATAATGCGTGGCTGTAGAGTAGTCAAGACACTTGCTATTACCTTCGACGAATCAGATCTCAAAAATAAAATGAAATGAATGGAGATTTACGTCCTACTCTTCTGTACCTAATTGGCTAAGGAAATTAAATTTAAAAAATTTATATGTGAGCAGCGATTACACGAATTAATTTATGTTATGTTATTTATATATTTACAAATAGTATATCAAACTTTCACTAGATCGGAGAGTGGGTGGGTCTGCGGGATGAAAAAAAGAGACAAACATAATTACATACATATTGAATATTTGGGGAGAAAAAATAGTTATAAGAATTATATCATCCACCTTAAACCTAGGTGCAATGGTCTTTTTTGTGTTTGAAATCTGACCTGGACGTCACAATTTCCCCAGGATATTATCATATATATTATCATAGTAACAATAAATCCACCCTATCTACATTGCAGGCCGTGACCATATAAATAATCTGAAGGAATATACAGTCGGGTAATGAGGCCCAGAAAAAAATGGTTGTTAAAATCTTCACATCCCGGACCTCTTTCGTGTACCGGAAGTAACTGTCGGTATAACATATTCATTCACACAGATAACATTTTGGTAACATGCTCATTACTGCATTCAGTGGCGTGTTGGCATGTGACCCCTAGAAATATAATTTACACCTTCAATTCATCGATTGTGTCCCCTATAGTTCATACTTCCTCCCCAAAAATATTTCTTCAATTTATATCTGCGGGTTCTCAGCCGACTTTGACTTGACAGAGTTGACGCATTTCGAATTCAGCCAGGACAGTCATCACCCCATGAGACCCACCTGTTGCAGTTTTGTTCCCAGTATCACCTCCGTTGTTGTGTTCGTTACACGATAGGTGCTGAACACCCATGTATAAGATGAGTTCATCAGCACACAATTATAGACCCCCAACCCCCACCGCCACTTTCTCGGGATTATAATTCCATTCATAGTAACCTGACTCGGGGGAGATAAATATTACTTGGTAATACTGCATAAAAATCTATTCCTATTATTACAATATATTCCTTAACACGATTAAATTAAGGTAGTTACATTGTCATTACTTCATTTCTGCTTCTGATAAGGATTGACACACACACATATAATACAACTATAACTTGAATTATATTTATGTTATGAATTGTCTGATTGTTTGCATGGTATCATTATCTGACTGTGCTTATTTGGTAAACTAAGGGGGAGGGTATGGGTCCGACCTGTTGATGTTTTTTGCACATTTTTTGACAACACGATTTCTGTGGATCCTGTAGTTCAATGTAACGGAACTGCAGCAGGTATAACTATTGTTAGGTTTTAAGCCTCTGTGATTTTTTCAAAATATCGTTTTTATCCGACATTTCGGTCCGTTAAGTGAAATGTTAGCAAATAAAGAAAGGTCAGAAGCTTGGTTTTGTGTTTGTCCTTGAAACTATTGCTTGTTGACAAAAGAAAACAAGACCACCACAATCTGATTTCAAGACATGTTCTCTTTATAATTATATCAATTCAACTTGTTGTCTTCACGTCAGTTGACGAGCTAATTATTTAGAAAGTCACCATGATGGTCATACTAATTACACTTTCAACTTCGACTCAGACATGGATTGCCATAAAATTAACACGTGATTGATATCTGATTGACTTTGGATTGAATTAAATTCACTTGTACTGAATTGACATTGTATGGACGTTTCATTTATGGTGCATTAGTATTGAAATGGCGTTGTTTTTTTTACTGAATTGACAATGCATTGTATTGCTATTGGAACTGGATTGACATTGCATTGGAACTGGATTGACATTACATTCGAACTGGATTAGCCTTGCATTGTATTGGTACTGAATTGGCAAAAATTTTAAATGGATCGACATTACATTGGTTCTGAAATGACATTGAATTATTATTATATTGACGTTGGATTGGGGCTGGATTGACAATAAATTGGTTCCTAATTGACGTTGCATTGGTACTGAATTGACATGCGTTTATAGCAATTGGTGCCTAATTGACTTTGCATTGTGCCTTATTGACATTGCATTGGTAATGGTTGACCTTGCATTGGTACTAATTGACTTTGCATTGGTGCCTAATTGACTTTGCATTGGTGCCTAATTGACTTTGCATTGGTGCCTTATTGACATTGCATTGGTACTGGATTGACCTTGCATTGGTACTGAATTGACCTTGCGTTGGTACCTAATTGACTTTGCATTGGTGCCTTATTGACATTGCATTGGTACTGGATTGACCTTGCATTGGTACTGAATTGACCTTGCGTTGGTACCTAATTGATATTGCATTGGTGCCTGATTGACATTGCATTGGTACTGGATTGACATTGCATTGGTACTGAATTGACATTGCGTTGGTACTGAATTGACTTGCATTGGTCTGAATTGACATTGCTTATCTAAATTGATTGCATTTGTGCCTTATTGACATTGCATTGGTACTGAATTGACATTGCATTGGTACTGAATTGACATTGCATTGGTGGTGAATTGACATTACATTAATGCTTAATTGACTTTGCATTGGTGCCTAATTTACTTTGCATTGGAAATGGATTTACATTGCATTAAAACTGAATTGACATTTCAATAAATGGATTATTCATTATGTACTTCAGTATTTTACAAGGATATTTTTACGCATCCAGGAAACATCTTGATATCACTTTTCAGACGGAATAAATAATCCTTGAAATCATACATCCTTAAACCATTACCGATACTGTGTTAATTAATCTAATAACCTCTACCTTGTGGTTAGAAATATCTCAGCTTTGGTTTGACCACACTGTCAAATGAAACTCGCGTAGGATGAAGTTCTAAGAGACAATTATTAAATTTAATTACAGCTATTTCAACTCAACTGTCTGTTTTAATTTCAATCTAATAGGTTAAAAGTCGGGTAATGTTTGGTAATGTAGGAATAACGTCAACTGTCAACAGAATAGGAAGCTGTTAAGATATTCACTCCCACTTGGTTTGATATCACTATTAGTTAACATAAAACATTAATGCATCATTGTTTGTTGACATTTACCCAACGGGTTGCAATCGGATATTGGACAAAATACAATGCAGTTCCGTGAGGAACAAAAAGTTCCATCGAGAGATACAAATAAGAAAATATATGACTAAAGTTTGTCGGTTTTTTTCATTAATGTGCACACTTTAAGACGTTTCGCTGAATTGTCAGTTCAGAAAGATTCCAACTTCTTTCATTCCACATTGCTTTAGAGTATGGCAAAAGTCGGAGTTGCAAAGAATTATTTAGAAGACACAAGGTTTGTCAACTGTATGGATCCATGATGAATGAGAATAACTTATATTATTTAATCACCGTCACAGAGAATTTACATGTATCATTAGTCGTAGGTTTGCAATAGATTACAGATTACTCTTTTATTTCTGAAGTTAAGAAGCCATTTGCTTGTTCAGACACACACTAACCACGACGATAACAAAAAAATAATATAAAAACGTCAGAAACTGAAGATTTCTAAAGATTCGGATGGTAGGTTTACGCTAGTCTTTCTGGGAAGATTCATAACATAAATATAATTCAAGTTATAAGTTGTTTTATATGTGTGTGTGTCAATCCTTATCAGATGCAGAAATAAAGTGATGACAATGTAACAAACTTACTTTAATCGTATTAAGGTATATATCACCCTTCTACCGAATAGAACCATTTTATTCAGCATTACCAAGTAATATTTATCTCTCAAGGACACCCCACCCCCACTGCCCTCCTCTTTCACACTTTCTCAGGATTATTAAGTAATATTGTTTCATAAATTGGTATCATGGAAACACAATATGGACGATATCACCTAGTTTAATATCAGGACAAAAATGCACAAGTTGACAATATTACAAGAATAGATACTACTGCTATAATATAACGTTGTTAACAATAATTTAAACAGAGAATATATATCAATTCTTGTCGAAACACCTGATAGTACTTCTCTTTGGAGGAGTCATCTACTATACAACTCTTACTCTCGATTTTGCTATACTTTGGACAATAATTTGATTAACGTAATGGTCATACTTGTACGTTTTAATTCTAGAGATAAGTCATATCTGGTGGTTCTTGTATCACACATAATCGATTTTACATTTCAATAATTGAAAATCAATTTAAGATAACGACCGACAATGTATCCATTGTCTTGTATAAGGAATGTCGATGGATATCATAATTTTGTTGGAATGTTTATGTATGTGTTAAATGTTGTTTAATTCATGATGTGGTGGTGTTAGCCGTTTCTTATTTTGTTGAAAATGACCTCATGGTTATTCCTTTAAGGGGTTTTACATTGCCTACAGTGTCTCAACCAGAAAATTGGAGACTGGACAGACTCTATAAGTCAAATTAATGTTAATTTGTCTTTAGAGTGGGAGGCGTAGACTTGTATAAGCCAGTCGCGAAGGTAGTTGAGCTACTAATTGTCTCTTGTTTTGGAATCCGGTTTTACGTACCAGCTTTTAGGCAATTTAGGTAAACTTTTGTATTTTAGCTATTCGTGGTATATGTGATTTATTCCAGCAGAAAAACAATTTCTATCAATTTGTCCCACCCTCACCATTACTAGCCTATATGGTATGTTATTGTGTCTTTCAAACTTTAGACAGATTTAAACAATGATCAATAACAGTAAATAGAAAATAGACAATACGACCAACCACCTGTCATTGTTATAATTTGTCAGTGTCTGTAAATACTAGTATTCCCTGAGGTGTTAGACAGCAAACAAGACACAACGGATTAAACATAATCACCAACGCAAGTTCTTGGACATGACTGTTTAACACATCGTCAGATTCCCTGTCATGCTTTACGATAAACATGCATCCTTCCTCTCACTATAGTGTTACTATGTTTCTTTCAGTTAAGTTGCAAAGTTCCACAGACAAGTAGGTCTATCTTCAAATGCTTAAGATAATAAAATATAGAGGAATGAGAAAAGATAAGGAATAAGGTAATAAAGATATAAAGATACCAAAGAACGGTCTGATGACAATAAAATTGTTCTACTTTCCGATCTGTGACAACTTTAGTATCGTACCAATACCATTATATATCTTAAGTAATTCAAGAGCTTGTTATTTGTATTCATTTATGAGTATATTGACTTACTGGGTGTTATAGGTCCGATAATGTGGGTAATTTGTATACTGTTTTTATTGCTCACAGTCGGCTAGGTTGTAACTGGAGAAACTGCCTTTTTAATCTTGTAACACGACGTATGAGAATGAGGCTGATGGTAGGCCACAGAAAAATGGCAAGGTTTTCAGTTTGATAAATCTTATCACTAATAGTATGTCGCCATAGACTCCCAGTTGAAATTGTGCCCTAAATACTTTTAGTTTTTCGCAAATCATAAGAGTATATATTTGCACTCATAAAAGACATAACTTATTTTACATACTATATGTCTTGTGTTTAAAGATATTTTATTGTTTCAAAAATTCCTTAAATTTCCTGACTTCTAGACGACACTCTTGATGACCTTTGTCAGTAAGGTCACTGTACACTTTGACCAACTGATATAAATGAATATAAAATTTCTCTGGGGTAAACCGGTACTATCTCATTTTCATCAAACGTTATGAGATTTCCTAATGTTTTTATATGACTAAAGGCAATAAACAGCATCTTGTCTCGACTGTTTCAGATATCCGTATCGCTTGTTTTAAACTGGACTTTAGTCTGTGTCTATCAATGATTATTGGCTTCAGGCGTAATGTCGCTTGCCTTCCGACTTCTCCAATTATTAATAACTTCCATTTTCAAAATGAAACGGTAGTTTCCGTTGGAGAGCGATAGAATATTTTAACCGACTAGTGGCCTTATCTTTTCTTCGTTATTTTTGTGTTTTTAACTTCATTATATATCATTTATTGTGTCTTAAAAAAAAGACCATTTATTATTCATTAGTAGATCACATACCTGCCGCTACGAATATTAAAATAGAATCCTTATAAACATATAATCCGATAAATGACAATTTTCCTAAAATATGCAATAGGTTATTGCAAAACGCTTCATAACTTGATTAAGCGTTTTTCTATTATTACTTAGTATTGTGAGTTTTCGAGAGACTGGGAGTCTGTTGATGACACCAGCTTAATTCACTGATGATTATGTACTCATATTGATCGTTCTTGAAAACTTAAATTCTGTGTCCATTCTAAGACGCAGTATCACGTAAATAGAACGATTAATTAGGTTAGATTCTACACGATAACCCCAACAGCGAAATCAGACTTTATCTCTCGATCGGACCATTATTATAAACATAAGAAAAAAACTAGAATTGTTTTTGGTCATTGTTTTTAGATCATCCTATACCGATAACAATCAGGTAATTAAGTATGATGAGACATAATAGGGCGATTAGCCCTTAGGTGCAAAAGGTAAGATTTTCTCAGATATTCAAAAACAAAATGTGTGAATAGACGAATTGCGATGCAGTTTAAGGCGGGGGGTATCGAAACACTACTAAATGGTAGAAGCACCGACCCATAACCATCCCGCATACTTAGATGGGCATCGATTACTGAGAAGGGGGGGGGGTGGAACAAATGATGTTCTCTTATTGAACACTATTCTTCCAAGGCTCCCTGCCCGACGCAGTAGTTAAAGTTTACTTAATAATGCAGGAAAGGAAATTGGTTCCAACTCTGGTCGGTTATACTGGGTATTCGTTTCTCTTATTTCTACCGTAAGGATACTTCCGCATTAATATGATGATTGTCTAATCGCAACTTCGTTTAAATGACCAGGAAACATAAACTTTTGATATATCAGAAGAAGAAAACATACGAACGAAACTACGCAAGGTTCTTTCGTTGAAATACGAATGTAGTTTATAGTCATTTTGTATTTCTACCTCGACTTAATAGGTCAAATTTTCAATAAAGCTAAAATCTTCAAATCACATTATATGCTATTTTATTAAACATTTAGGGCACACGTTGAAATAGCATACACGAACGTATTTCACAGTCATTTTGTACTTCTATTCCGACTTAATACGACCAATCTTACAAAAAGGCGATTAAATTACATTTAAAGACATTCATAAAACGTAAGCACTCAAGAAGTGTGAAAAAAAGACGATTATTGTAATGGTTATGACCATCTCATTCATTACAAGCTTGGTGAAGTAGGTACCAAGTAATAATAGTGACTACAGCCTTATCCACATCCAGTTATTCTGCCTCAGGTGAGCATTACGTTCTTGATGAAATGTAATTATACCCAAAATATCCTCAATAACCTGGCATGATGTCGTCTAGATATCCCACGGGTGATATTTGACGGGAGATTGCTAACTCGAGATTACTTAATACTTAACCGTAATCTGGAAATTGTCCCCGATTCCACTGGTTAATTTCTGTCTTTATCATCGAAATGGTTTTATCTAAGTAGTAATTATTCTAATGGAAACAGTATGTTTTAGCTAAAATCGTTGCTAATTTGTAAAAATATCAACTACTAAGTTTTGAGATGATACTTTCCAAATTTTTAATTCGGTTCATACTTTCAGGGATCTTGGTCGCAGAGACTTGGAAAAAAGCCTATTATTTTGATGCGACCTTGGTGTAAGTAAGCTACACAAAATCCGGATGTTTAAGATTTCTCGACAGCTGAAAAAAGATGGAATGATGTTACAACCGTTGTTCTTGTGAAATATTCCTCAATAGACATGGTGATGGCTGTTATCTTATCACCAAAAACCGGAGCAAAATAGGTCGTAAGAAACAGTTTTATTAGCCAAATCAAACTTAATGCCATTTAAATATGGCAATCCTCAAAGTAGTTACAATAATTGAGAGAGTACGAGAAAGCTGAAGTGAAGCATGCTATTTCATAACATTTTGGAATCCCTTGAAGTAACGTAAGAACATATCTGATTAATTCCTTACAGAAGAGAACGTACCAGACTCTCCCGGGAGTGATGACGTATGTGAATTACAATCTATCACTTATCTAACATTAAAAAGTTAAATTTCTCGTATCTCTATCTAACCTGATTCGTGTTTTAATCTTTATTATGACTCTTGCTCTGTCAACTGGATTAAAAATCTTATAAACCATTGGTAAATTATATAATTTTCTGTACTGAAAGTTTATATTAATTACTGTAAAAACGTCAACTGACAGATATTTCAGTAACCCGAACATTCCCGTCAACACTGAAGCTGAATGTAATGCTAAATTTTCCGTTACTACTGGTTGTACTCTTGGTTTATTCTTCCACCTAGCTTTCAATCTTGAACCAAAACATACTAATACGCTGATACCTGTAAACTTTCTGTGCCATCCAATGGAAATTGTATTTTATTTACCTTCTTTTACTTAACAAGGTCTAATTAATTACAAATAGAATCGTCCTGTGTTGGAGATCAAAGCTAAGGCAATTTCATAATCACTGAGTACTCTAGAAGATCAATGTTTAGTCTGGTCTACTGTCATCAATTAATTTAAAACTAGCGATAACCAACAGATTTTCCGCTCTGGTTATCTTCCTCTTCAGACAGACGGCTTGTAAAACTTCATACTTGATTGACAGGTCAAAGTGTTCCGATGCATATTGATGAATGAATCACGTGTTTAAATACTCTACTTGTAAATTTATCATCGTTTATTTGACGGTTTGAAGATCTCGCTGATGATAGGTAACGACCATCAAAGAGACAGCTTAATAATAAACAAAGACAAGTCACCCTCTCGTTCGTTTAACTTCAAATAAATCTGAATTATAGCCATGTAAATAACTGTTCAGTTGAATCAAGCGTAAATTACGTCTAAGTTGAAAATGTATCAGTTTTATTACAAATTGAAGCGATTTATTTTTTTACTAAATTTTTTTCTTGTAACATTCCTCCATTGTAATCTAAGACAGTTTCAATCTCAGTCCCGTTCTTTTGGCGAAATTTTTAACCAACCAAAGTTTTTCCCATTAGCCAGTTTCTTGAAGGAAGGTATTGTGGCATACCGAAACCCAAACAGGTTCTCATATCATCATTAGAGCGGGACTACGGTAGAAAACTAGATTAATTATAATGAAGAGGAAACATATCAGATGGAAAAAGAAACTTAATAATTTTTACTATCGTCAAATTATTTGTTCTCAGTATACTAAAGAACTTCATTAACACGGGCTAGACCATTTGACGAAAGTAACTGAACACAACGCCAAAAAACTATGACTCGAATGATTTTTGATCATGGACGTCTACTGGAAAATCAGTATGGGTCATTTAGAAATTTAGGAGGATTCCGCATAGGCCTACACAAAAGAAAGAAACAACTAATATTGTTAAAAGGATAACAACTTAGGTTTACAAGTCCACCATTGACGGATCCTTTCTACCAGCTGGTCCTCGGCCAAACCTCTTGACATTGACCTTCCCCGGATTATCCGCACCCATTTACAGCTGGGTGGACTGGAATTATGAGTGAAGATGATTTATTCAAGGTCATCGAATTTACACACACCGATCGAGATTAGAACTCACATCCGACATTTTCAGCGTATCCAACCAGATGACGTAATGGCGTACAGAACTAACACTCTAACCACTGGGCTATGAATCCAACGAGTGTTAAAATGATTTACGGGAAGAAGTCTAACCTAACATTGTAACCACCATGTGAGCGTGAGGATATGAGACAGCTCCTGAGAACGGGGATGTCAGGTGTTCTGAAGTCACCGTCATTCTGGTTAGTCTCAAATTTATGTTTTATCTTGGAGATAGCTTGATTTGCTCACAGAAGGAGAGTGAATATCCGAAAGCATATTGTCTCCAGATATAGGATTATAGTTGGTCAACTTTTATCTAATAGATTATTTTTTATCTTTCTATCATCAACTAGAGAGTAGACAATCAAACTGCCCTGTCTGTCAGTGATATAGTCGATATTATGGCATTATGTTAGTAATTACACCATATGAATGATTAGATCATCTCGTCAGGTCTCTCGTCAATTGAATAGTCAATAAGATTGTGTATGATGTCAGTTGGTCGTTTTTATCGCCATATTTCCCTCTTAGACTGTTCAAGATTGCCATTTATCTTATTCATTACCTACCAGCGCCATAGAGTCTGCTCCTTTTAAAGTGATATAATTGTATAGTCTAGCACACACACCTTGACAATTCTGTGCTTCTCTCATTTGTTTAAGATAATAAATTTGATCACGTTTCATCTACAATCTATCACTAATATCTCTTTATGCCAATCCAATTCATAGATTACTTTTCAATCCAAACTGACAATTTCATAGCCAGTTCATCTGTACTTAACACAGCTTAGTGTCGAACTGAAACGCATTTTGGATACAAATCTTTTCCACAAATCTATTTGATAGTCAAGGGTCACCTGATGATCTTATCCTATTGATTATTGAAATGATTGAATGTCTGTTGGTAAATAGACAAGACCAAGAAAAAACGGTTTTATTTGTTTTGTACTATCACGATTAGTACCAGTGATTGTCCAATTTAGTGAAAAACATTAGGATTCTACCGTCCCAGACAATTCAAACATTGTCTATAGCTGACTGTAGTGACATTGGTATTAATAAATCTCTGTATAATGGATAACCGTTCTACCAATATCTTCACTACGGAAATACCAGGCTATTCATCATATATTTAGACGTCAATAACTCATTCAAATGTTTTCACAATGTTAAAGAAAATGATATCTAGACCAGATTAATATATTTTAGTTCTTTCTTGAAATGTCTTTATTGGTCAGCCTGAGCGACGCGTAGATTAGTTTAATACGGTTAACAAAAAAGTAACGCAACCGGATCCGAGATAAGACGTTTCTTATTGACTAAGACATTCTTCGATTACAGCATTCCCGTAAAAACCAACATAGGATCCTCTCTACCGGAATGGCCTTCCTCACTACTTCTACTAGGTATGGATGGTGTCCGCTTCGGGTGAAAAAAAATTATATCATCATCACCCACCATTTATAGCTTAGTCAAATTGACGTCAGTTAACATCTCCATCCTGAAGTCATAAATCATCGCCATTTTGACATTCGTTTACGTCTCCATCTTGACATCAGTTAACGTCGCCATCTTGACATCAGTTAACGTCGCCATTTTGACAACAATTTACGTCGCCATCTTGACATCTGTTAATTTCGTCATTTTGACATCAGTTAACGTCGCCATTTTGTCATCAGTTAACGTCACCATTTTGACATCAGGTTAACGTCGCCATTTTGACATCAGGTTAACGTCACCATTTTGACATCAGTTAACGTCGCCATCTTGACATCAGTTAACGTCACCATTTGGACATCAGTTAACGTTGCCATCTTGACATCAGGCTAACGTCGCCATTTTGACATCAGTAAACGTCGCCATCTTGAGGTCATTTAACGAGCTACCTCGATCTTATTTAACTCCGAGATATAGTTTTGATCTATATTAAGTCGGAGCCCGATATATATCATCATACAAATTTCTCATATTTGATGATGTTTGAAATTGTAGACGGAAACAAGCTTCAGAGTGGTCATACGAATGTAGGCCTATGATCGTGTAGACGGGACTTTACTTCCTGTAATAGTAATAACATAGCGAGTTGATCGATGACATGCTGTGATTTCCACTCCAATCATTCCTACCTGTGAATAGTTCAAGGTAATTGCCACCTGGTTACCAATTTGCTTACTAATAATAAACCGGAAGAGCATTAGAGTTACCTCTCTGTTTTTCTATATGTACACCCCATGTAGTAATAAAAGCCGCGGTAAAGAAATAAAGAAGTGGAAATTATTTATTCATATATATGTCAGTGTACAAAACTTGTGATTCCAATCACTAAATCATAAAATCTCTACTTTTTCATGGAAAAAGAGTAATACTGGCACGATATATCGGTGAGCCGATATATATCGCGATAAGATATGCCGCCATACGGCACTAAAGTTCGACTTTAGTTAAGGTTTAGATTAAGTACGGGCGCCACAGAAGGCCAAAAGACTAACGGCTACCTACAGCCTATATCTTTTTTGTGATGGTTGTATAGCGACATCTGTCGCCATTATCATGACCTTCAAATATATTCGACATTGAATTCGGAGAATTCCTTGGTAAGATTTATTAGGCGAGATTTGTTATTGAATTATGTTTATTTGAACATTTGTTGGTTCAGTTTTGTCTTTGAAAATTTACTTTTGAAGATATGTTGAGCATATTTTTATTTGACGATATTTTTTGTCAAGAATTCTGTCAATTCAATAATTGGATAACTGAATGCTTATCGAAGAATGTTGATTTTGGTACAAATTATGATTTTTATACATAAATGTAATATTGAACGACAAATGTTGAATTTAGCGTATGATAAGATGTTAGAATTAAAGATTTAAGTGCAAACATGCTATTTTGTAAACAGGGACTATAATATACAATACAGCAATGTTACATAAGAAATAGCAAAGAAGAAGATTGAATAAAAAGCCATTCCGCCTTCCATAATTATCGGGTTATCCCCCTTTTTTTTATCTTCGTACTGTAAATACATAGTTATAACTGAAGACCAGTGTGAAGTTTTAATGTCTCTTCGATTATATTTCTTATCTCAAAATTAAAATGAAACCTAAGACCCTAAACAACAAACCAAACAAGATGCCATTATAAAACAATATAAATCAATTCAATAAAACCAATAAAAGCGAATTCCCAAGTTTAATCAGTCTTAGACTTGCAGGATGAATGGCACCGACATTGGACCATCTAGAACCGATAAACAATACAATGAATTTCTTACTTTATTGTGATATACAGTGGGTGCTTTCCATCAGTTGGTATGATTTACCATATTGCCTGGGAAGAGATATTCATGTACATGTGGTGTCGATTTAAAACCTAGAAGCCGCCTTCCAAATAAGGGGTTCAAATGGTGATGATCATGTTAGTCAAGAAGCAGTTATTCAATCTCTAGATGGGTTATCTGGATCACACAAAAAAAGAACTAAGATAGTACTAGCATACTAAAATCCTCCAAATCAGCATTGTTTTGGTGGGTTGGAGCTTAATAACAAGTTTCGTCATTTCTGCCTATATGATTAAACTTAAGCCGCTGATAAAACACACGTTCATGAGACCTTTCAGCTGGTACAGTCACTAGGCGACAATGCTATATAACACTACTGTGATTTCAATGAGTCGATTGGTTTAAGACAATCCCCACTAACAAACAAAATATATCAGATTTTTAACTAAAATGGAAATGAAAATGAAATGAATGGAGTTTTACATACTACTCCTCTGCACCTAATGAAAACGAGAAACCGCATGCGATGTGCTTTGTAGAAATTAGTACTTAGACAGCGGCAATAACATTGCTCTTTCTTTGATTTCAAACTGCCGAGGGATCTTTAACGTATGATTCTTTTACACAGGCTATTCCGGCAAATCTAATTTTCCTTAACAATAACTATTCATTGAAAGTTTCCTATTTAGAAACACAATATTTTTATGAGTTTCAGCCTAGCAGCATTTTATGGCACCGTTTATAAACATTGAAGATCGTAGCACGGAGGAAATTACAAAATTAATATTGTGCGTCTAATACATGTTACAAAAATAAATCATCGAGAATGCGATATGTAACGGTATATTAAAATATCAATTTCTAGTAGAATATATTCGCCTGAATCATCAAGTTAACTGAATTATCGAACTTATTTTTTTGATAGAATTTTCAAGTTGTTTTGCTTGTGCAAATAGTGTTATCTCATTGAAAAATCCGATACAACGACACACAACGTTTCAACAATTTACATGAGCGGTCATTAGATGAAATGAACAAAACGCAATCTGATGACGACAGAGTAAACTGTAGAATATCAAAAGTGTTTCTGTTAATCTTTCCGAATTAGGGCTTCTATCAATTCGTATTTGAAATGCGTCCAAGAATAATTATGATAATATGTTATATTATATCTGCTATATGATCGTCAACTATACCATAGAGACTGGTCTAAAGACAATGTCTACAATTATAATCAAACTAAGCCAGCAGCAATATATAAATAAACGAAATAACCTCAACTACAGACTAAAAGTCTCTATATCTTGATTAACAGACATTAACTTGACTTACAGAGAACTTATTGGGTACAGGGGAGCTTAATATTAATATATAAGATAAGAAATTCTCGGAGAAGGGGGCACAACCCATTTAATTCTATTGGCCCCTTCGTCTAGAAATGGCAATTTATATTGCCACAAGTTTTCTCTAATGTACTTCATATGAATCATAAAAGGTCAAAGTCAAAATGATCCGAGAATATCCTAAAATAATTCCTCATCATTCAGAATAGTAACAATGTGTCTGATAGAAAATAAATCAAACTGATGATTCGATACCTCAAGACTTGCATGATATCCTGGCACCTATATTAAATCAAAACATAAAACATATCAATATTCCATGACGACTGGAACAGAAATAAATCTTGGTAAAGATAAGTATCGGATATTCCCTTGCATCTAGAGCCTCACTGACTAGCATCAAATTTAAAAGAATTGAATTTTTAAATGACAGAATGAAAATAAGAAAAAAAGGAATTTGTAGACCTGTAAAAAGCACCGCGAGTGACCTGTTCCCCATAGTTTTCAGATCCCCTTTTATTTTAATATCTTTCACCCAATGTTCTTTCATCCGCTTTTTATTTATAAAACAAAGCAACTGTGAAATTTTAAATTATTTATGTTTTAAGTATTAAATCTCATGAATTCGGCCAATAAACATCAAGTTTGATTTCATTATAATGTGCTTGAAATCAGCCTTATTTTTTATCTTCCGGTCTAGCAAAAATTTAGTTTGAGATATGCATTCCAGCTCAATTAAAAATGTTTGGTCGATGCAGAAATAATGTCAATGGATTTGAGATTGGTTTTCGTTACTAAAATGTAGAAAATAACAAAGATTATTTTGATGTTCGAGTGTTTCTAGTGGATTCAGATGTCACAAACTATGTAGATTATTGCAGCTTTAGTAGTGAGATTGTTTCGGTATTACAATATGCCGCGCTAAGAGAGTTGTCTCCAATTACCCATACTATATCGGACTTAGACCAGTAAAACATTTTATGCTAATGGTTGAAAGCTTTTCTGTATGTCACATGAAAGCCTGGCCAATACTTGGTTTCTGTACAAAATTTCAATATAGCATGACCATGAAAATTTTGAAATAAACAAAATGAAAGTAAACCACTACATTTTATCAACATCCGCTTGACTGTCACTGCACACAAAACCACTATTTTTAGAAATAACCTTCCGCCAATTAAATTTCTCATTATCTCAGAAATTCTGAAAGAAAATGCAATTTCAGACATCAAATTTCAAATCTAGACCAAAAATTAGTCAAAAATGGGCATGCAAAAACCCCCAAGAAAGGAGAAAGAGGATTTCTAAAAATAGAACGGACTGAATTCGAATAAAATGTTTTACTGGACTGAGTCCTATATAGCCGATAGTAAGTCATAATGGTTCTAAATCTATCGCCTATATTTTTATTCGCAATTTTACATTCATGAAATAAGCCAGAGGCAAATCGTCAGGCTAGCCTTAAATGAACCAAGGATTCGTATCGTACCATTCACTTCCGATGTAGATTAATTCAGTTGTTCGGAAACTGTTGAGAGGTGCTGAATACAGAAGCTATTGTTGTACCCATTTAATTGACAAGTTGTTTTACTACCGGAAGTGAGGCGAGCTATTCTACATCCGGTGTTAGGTCGTTTTCCCTCATCAATCTTACTGAAGGATGGATTAGTCTATTTAGATATTGGGAAGTAGGTATCTATATACATTGTTCTTTCTTAAATAGACCACTTGATACACGTCGGATCTCAATAGAACATACGTTCAATCAAATGAAATGGGAATATTTTAGGTTTAAAATTATTATTATTTTTTTGAGGGGTTTTGTAAAACAGTCGTTATAATGAGCCTGTTTGTATGGATGTGTTGAGAAAATAAGAAGCGAGTAATAATAATAATAATGATAATGATAATGATGATGATAATGATAATAATAATAATAATAATAATAATAATAATAATAATAATAATAATAATAATAATAATAATAATAATAATAATAATAATAATAATGATAATGATAATGATAATGATAATAATAATAATAATAATAATAATAATAATAACTAGAACCGTTAGACGGTACCAAGGCAGTGCGCGTCCCTTCTATTGCATGGGTGAAACGTTGCATTTATAATATCCAATTCCATAATAATAACTAGACCTGTTTGTAACAATAGTGCAGCTTCCGAGATATTTAGAATTTGTTATATCTCCTGGCTGTCATTTAAAATAGAACGTAACCACGCCTACTCAGTATAATGACTTGTTTTGATTGGTTGTGATACTTAAACTGGAAATGTCAAAATTTGTGTCTTGACCAAACGATAAGAAATTAACACAATTTGACTTTATGACCTGTTACATTATCTTCTTAACTCTTCTTATAACATTTATATCTATTTAATTAGTGTGTAAAACAAAACGTCGAAAAAACTAATTTTTGGTCTAAGGGACATAACACCTTATTTGAGATTACAAATTGATCTCGGATTAAATTAACTTTCCAGATCGTTGATACTTTTAATTTGTTTATTTATTTATTTATCAATCTTAATTTAGGTGTAGTAGGAACATTAGATCCTGCAATTTGTGGCAAGTTGCCATGGTATAACATAGAGCCATCAAATTAACAGCGCGGCTTTACATCTTTAAGAGTGTATTTTATAGAGTTCCGTCCCTTATACCACTAGTCCTCTCAACTGTACATTATTTTTGCTTAAGAGAATATCATTTAGAATTCTAAAGGTTGTCATTTCCTTCCAAATATTCCATATCATACATCGCCCACAACGAGAAATGAATAATCATTCCTTTTATTTAAGATATATAATATCTTTGAATCATTTTAACTGGATTAATTTTTAATCGGAAAAAAATCAAAATCAAAATAACACTTAAAAAATCGGTTTCCATATATATTTCGGCAATAGATTCTATATACATGTACATCAAAATAACACAAATTGAATTATCTTCCGAGACCCTTTTTCGATTTAAAGAAAAATACACACAGTTAGTATAGAAGAAATTACAAAGTTTGCAAATTTAAAACGTGCAATTTTGATCAAATATCAAGTGTTATACACCATTGGAAAGAATAAGTAGACCTGTTTGTAACAGTTCTGCAGCTTTCGAGCTATTTAGAATTTGTTGGTCTCCTGGCTGTCATTTAAGGATAGAATGTAGATTGATTTTGCGATTATTGGGAGAGATGATTTATTCATGATTTAACACGTGACATTTGAGTTTGTTTATAGACTGGCAATCATTAAGGTTTGTGATGTAAAAAATATCTGGGTTTAACCACGCCTACAAAGTCCATTGACTTGTTTTGGAAACTTCAACTGGAAATGTCAAAATTTGTGAATTGACCGTTTTATAGGAAAAATTCGCAATTTTTAAATGCCGATAAACCGAAAGTTTACATTTTGCTATAAAGCTTAATATGTCATTGGATAGAACTATCACATATGTACAGATATAAAGATCGCCAAAGGTCAACGTCACAATATACACCTTCGAAGTTTTTATAATTTTTAATCGTAATTAAATCAAAATCAAATTAAATATTCAAAAATCAGTTTCCATATAAATTTCGGCAATCGGTTATAGATTCTATATACATGTCCATCAAAATAACACATATTGACTGATCCTCCGAGACCCTATTTCGATTGAAAGAAAAATACACACAGTGATGTAAAATATCTGGGCTTAACCACGCCCACAAAGTCTAATGACTTGTTTTGATTGGTTGTGATACTTTAACTGGAAATGTCAAAATTTGTGTCTTGACCAAAAGATAAGAAATTAACACAATCTGACTTTATGACCTGTTTATTTATAACTGTTTAATTAGAGTGTAATTTTATTCTTAAACTTTTCGCAATTTTATTTATACATATTGATTTATATATTGCTTGAAAGCTGGGAATTTGCACATTATAAATCTGTTCGAATTTTGTTTTTAAGTTAAATAGAACTAAATATAAAAAATTATGAATGTTAAAATCGCTTATTTTCTACTAGGCGTATTTTCATCAGTTTTCGGTCTATAGCTAAAATAAAGATATTGTTAGAAAGCTGGTGAAAATCACATCATAATGTCAATTAGAATGTTGCCAAGAGTCTTGTTCATGAGATATAACCATCTGAAGATACGAGAAATATGCAAATTACCAATTTTTGGATCCCTATTAATCTAAATGTTCTAAAATTAGAAATCAAGGTATCATATGAACTTTTAGCCAATGAAGATGATTTTGCAGAAAAATAAAGGATGCATATAAGTAAGTTAGTCCTCTTCGTTCCTTGCGGAGAATAGGGCTGCTACAGACGTTCTCCATCTCACTCTGTTATGAGCTGTTCTTTTTGCTTCATTCCAGGTCTTGCCAATCCTTCCTAGCTCTTTCAGTCTTATTCTTTTCAAGCTATGTAAAGGTCGTCCTTGTCTTCTATGCCATTGGGGATTCCAGTCCAGTGCCTCTCTGGTGATGTTGTTTTGAGATCAAAAGGATGCATATGGTAGAGTTCAAAAGTTATGAACTTTCAAACGGAAGTCAGTTTTGAAAAACTTTGGCAGGACCTGGTCCAAAGACAAATTTGAAATTGAAAAATATGCCACTAGAGGACCTAGATAATTATCCAAATTATATTTTAAAACAAGTCTGAAAAAAATAGGATTAAAAATGGCGGACGAGTAGTATTTTTCCAATAATTTGCATATTTCAAGATGGCGATCAAACGGTTAGGAATTTGCATATACGGCATACATACAAAATGAAGATATTGATGGTACTGATTCTGTGGAATAATAAAATTGCAAGTTTGTGCAAAAATTTAATCCGAAAATTCCGATTTCTATGATTTTCTACATTTTTTTGGTCATTTTCGGACGTTTCCGGCTAATTTCGGAAAATGTTTTATCGGAATCTTTAATGATAATTTTTTGTCTACTCATCTACCAATTTTTGTGAAAAAATAAGACGTAAATTTAAAAAAAACACGTGCTTTTTCATAAATCACGCACAATTAATATAGAACTAAGAACAAAATTTTCAAATATTAAAAAGCGCAATTTTGATCAAAATATAAAGTGTTATACACCATTGGAAAGAATAAATTACGCGTAATAAGGACATAAAAGAAATTTTGACGTATGTAAATTAGGTCACGTGACAGAGCTCTTCGAAGTTAAAAAGTGCAATTTTCAAATAGCTGTAAAACCGGAAGTTGACATTGCACAACACAAATGAAGACATCAATGGATAGATCTCGACAAGGGCAACAACTTTTGTGCAGGTCACATGGTCACCAAAGGTCAAGGTCACGATATATGAACGTTGGAAAATTAGGCACTGAGTGAAAAAAAAGAACCGGAAATGAAAGGTAAGCTAAATCGAAATTCAAAATTCGGCTTCCTAAGAATTGTTAGCAATCGATTGAAGATTTCATAGACATCAAAATTACAATTGTCCGATTAACCCCTAAGGCCCAATTTTTCACTTTACAAAAGTAAGTGGTTTAATGATGGCGACTGATCTGTTACTTCCGGTTCAATTTTTGTTAATTATAAAATCATTATGGGTTAATAGTAACTAATTGCAAAAAAAAAAATTCAAATATCTTTAGAATTCCGGAAGTGAAAATTCGAAGTTTAGCGACGTATGACGCCGAAACCGGAAGTGATGTCGACATTTTGAAAACAGATTTTTCTTGACAAGAAAAATGTTTATCTAACTGCAAATTTTGATTTCGATCTAATCAAAATTGCAAAAGTTAGAAAAAGTGTTAAATTTTAAAATTCAAAAGTCAGCAACAAAAGTAAAAATTTCAAAATTTTTAAACTGCTATTATGTAAATCTAAGTTATAAGTAGTAAATAAAAAAAGTCCGAACCAGATTGGATAAAAATACGAGCCGTGAGTTAGTAAACAAAAATAAAATTTGTGACGTTCTACGTCATTTCCGGTAGAACAAAAATGCGTCATTTTACATTTAAACAACAACGAGCACTAGATTACGTTACAATATCACGCCAGATTGTGTAAGACATTTGCAGTTATGGCTGGGGAGCGTGACCAGAAAGAGACAAAAAAAAAAAAATAGTCATTTCGAAAACAAAGCAGTGCGTTCAAAGAACGCACTGCAATAATGATAACTTCATTAGACACCAAAATGCACAGGCCAATCTTCCCTGGAATCTTTCTACATAAATTTAAAATAACATGAAAAAATATCAGCAATCAATGACTTAAATCGATATAATTTAATATTATTAAAAATATGATACCATGTTAGATAAATTAACGGTCTTGTGATGTTTATAGGAACCGACAAAAGTTCTTTTATAACAATAACAAAAAATATATAAAAGGAAAAATATCAATCACGAATGAAGAAGCAATGAGATTTCTTGAAAAAAGTTAAAAAAAGAAAGTTTAATTTCGTGATTTAACATGGAAACATATGAATAACTGGACCTTATATCAGTCCTCATTTCAGGTCCGAGTTGATAAGAATATGTTCATCAGTTACTTCTCTTGAAGTAGGCTATAAAATTTGATCAGTCGTCAAGTCACCTTTTTTTCGTTTTTTCTTTTCCCTTCAGTGGCATTTAAGGTTTTATGTTTGTCAAATAAGAATATAAAATTCTTATACGATTTTGCCACATGCGAAACTATATATGGTCCTTACTTGGAAATGTATAATATTATAGTAATTGCTGCTAAAATTTGTGTTTGCTTTCCTTGCAAAAACTCCTTTGACGCTTCATAAAAGGCTTGTGACTAGTCTCGACAGTAGTCCCCCATTGAGACTGTCCTATTTGTACTACACGTCTCCACAGTAGTACCCCAGGTAGGTAGGTAGGTAAATGGCGAGTTAACGTTCGCTTCCAGCAATTGCTGATATCGCAAACTAGGTAGTTGTTGATATTCGTAGTAGTTGGTGGTTGGATTGGTTCAGATTAGATGGTTCTGTGCTGTTGGTTTGGTTAGGTTGTTGATAAATTTTCAGATCTGGTCGGGTCGAATGACATGGCGGTGTAACTCGGCCCTGGATGGTGTGGCGTGAATAACTCAGTCTTCTCATTCTTCCAAAACTCGTTATGATCATAATATTTATTATTGGTTGTTGTTGGTTTGGTTTGGTTTGGTTTGGTTGGGTTTGGTTAGATTATCTGTTCTTGATTGGAGGAGTTGAAGACCTAAAAGAAAGAAGAAAAGGAGATGTAATAAAAAAAAAGAGGTGGTAAAAGCTTTCAAAAAAAAAAAAAAAAATTGTTCTCTTTTGTCTCTGCGATGAAACTTATGTGGAGATTAATAATATAGTAATATATAATAATATAAGAGCAAAAAGAAACTTAGACTATCTGTTTAAAACAGAAGTGTTGATAAATTGGTAGATGAGTTCCATGATTTTATACCAGTGGTCCGTGGGTGGAGCCAAAATATTCTGTATGGTGATAGGTATGCCGTTGGTTTCCTTACGAGATGGTTTCAATTCGGTGCATTGAATGAGACGATGCGTCCTGGTGGCAACATGTCCGCATCGGCATTTAATGGCATTGAACTGATGGTCTCGCATGACATGGTTGGTGCGTAGTCTGGTTACCAGTTTGCAGATGGCTACAGATGGATGGTTAATTTTGGTTTGGTTTGGTATCTTCGGATCAATCTGGTATCTATCGGTGTTGAGGTTCCTTAGCATGTCGTCCCATTTCTGGTTGATCTTAGAGGACACGAGACAAAATTCTTCATACGAGAATTTTACAGGCTCGATATTCTCCAGACCCAAACTGTTCTTGGCAACACGGTCAGCTTGTTCGTTTCCCGGGATGAAGTAGTACCCCATTAAGACTGTTCTATTTATACCATATCTCGACAAAAGTCCCCATTGAGACATTCTATTTATACCACACGTCTCGACAGTAGACCCTATGGAGACTGTCCTATTTATACAACACGTCTCGACAGTAGTCCTCCATTGAGGTAGTACTATTTATACAACACGTCTCAACAGTAGTCCCCCATTGAGACAGTACAATTTATACAACACGTCTCGACAGTAGTCCTCCATTGAGACAGTCCTATTTGTACAACACGTCTCGACAGTAGTCCTCCATTGAGACAGTCCTATTTATACAACACGTCTCGACAGTAGCCCTCCATTGAGGTAGTACTATTTATACCACACGTCTCGACAGCAGTCCTCAATTGAGACAGTCCTATTTATACGACAGTAGACCCTATGGAGACTGTCCTATTTATACAACACGTCTCGACAGTAGTCCTCCATTGAGGTAGTACTATTTATACAACACGTCTCAACAGTAGTCCCCCATTGAGACAGTACAATTTATACAACACGTCTCGACAGTAGTCCTCCATTGAGACAGTCCTATTTGTACAACACGTCTCGACAGTAGTCCTCCATTGAGACAGTCCTATTTATACAACACGTCTCGACAGTAGCCCTCCATTGAGGTAGTACTATTTATACCACACGTCTCGACAGCAGTCCTCAATTAAGACAGTCATATTTATACAACAGTAGTCCCCATTGAGGCAGTACTATTTATACAGCACGCCTCGACAGTAGCCCTCCATTGAGACAGTCCTATTTATACAGCACGCCTCGACAGTAGCCCTCCATTGAGGCAGTACTATTTATACAGCACGCCTCGACAGTAGCCCTCCATTGAGACAGTCCTATTTATACAGCACGCCTCGACAGCAGTCCTCTATTGAGGCAGTCCTATTTATACAGCACGCCTCGACAGTAGCCCTCCATTGAGGCAGTACTATTTATACAACACGTCTCGACAGTAGTCCGCCATTGAGACAGTCCTATTTATACAACACGTCTCGACAGCAGTCCTCCATTGAGGCAGTCCTATTTATACAGCACGCCTCGACAGTAGCCCTCCATTGAAGCAGTACTATTTATACCACACGTCTCGACAGTAGTCCCCCGTTGAGACAGTCCTATTTATACAACACGTCTCGACAGTAGTCCTCCATTGAGGCAGTTCTATTTATACACCACGTCTCGACAGTAGTCCCCAATTGAGACAGTCCTATTTATACCACACGTCTCGACAGTAGTCCCCATTGAGACTATCCTATTTATACACCACGCCTCGACAGTAGTCCCCCATTGAGACAGTTCTATTTATACACACGTCTCGACAGTAGTCCCCCATTGAGACAGTACTATTTATACCCAAAGCACGTCTCGACAGTAGTCCCCCATTGAGACAGTCCTATTTATACAACACGCCTCGACAGTAGTCCCCCATTGAGACAGTCCTATTTATACCACACGTCTCGACAGTAGTCCTCCATTGAGACAGTTCTATTTATACAACACGTCTCGACAGTAGTCCCCCATTGAGACAGTCCTATTTATACCACACGTCTCGACAGTAGTCCTCCATTGAGGCAGTCCTATTTATACACACGTCTCGACAGTAGCCCCCATTGAGACAGTACCCATTTATACCACACGTCTCGACAGCAGTCCTCCATTGAGACAGTTCTATTTATACAACACGTCTCGACAGTAGTCCCCCGTTGAGGCAGTTCTATTTATACCACACGTCTCGACAGAAGTCCTCCATTGAGACAGTTCTATTTATACCACACGTCTCGACAGTAGTCCCCATTGAGACAGTCTATTTATACACACGTCTCGACAGTAGTCCCCCATTGAGGGCAGTTCTATTTATACCACACGTCTCGACAGAAGTCCTCCATTGAGACAGTTCTATTTATACCACACGTCTCGACAGTAGTCCCCATTGAGACAGTCCTACTTATACCACACGTCTCGACAGTAGTCCCCCATTGAGACAGTCCTATTAGTACAACACGCCTCGACAGTAGTCCCCCATTGAGACAGTCCTTTTTATACCACACGTCTCGACAGTAGTCCCCCATTGAGGCAGTTCTATTTATACCACACGTCTCGACAGTAGTCCCCCATTGAGACAGTCCTACTTATACCACCTGTCTCGACAGTAGTCCCCCATTGAGACGTCCTATTTATACCCCACGTTTTTCTATTATAGCACTCGTTTCGACAGTAGTCCCCCATTGAGACAGTCCTGTTTATACCACCCGTCTCGACAGCAGTCCTCCATTGAGACTGTTCTATTTATACCACACGTCTCGACAGTAGTCCCCCGTTGAGGCAGTTCTATTTATACCACACGTCTCGACAGAAGTCCTCCATTGAGACAGTTCTATTTATACCACACGTCTCGACAGAAGTCCTCCATTGAGACAGTTCTATTTATACAACACGTCTCGACAGTAGTCCCCCTTGAGACAGTTCTATTTATACCACCGTCTCGACAGTAGTCCCCCATTGAGACAGTTCTATTTATACCACACGTCTCGACAGTAGTCCCCCATTGAGACAGTTCTATTTATACCACACGTCTCGACAGAAGTCCTCCATTGAGACAGTTCTATTATAACACACGTCTCGACAGTAGTCCCCATTGAGACAGTCCTATTTATACCACACGTCTCGACAGTAGTCCCCCATTGAGATAGTTCTATTATACCACACGTCTCGACAGAAGTCCTCCATTGAGACAGTTCTATTTATACCACATGTCTCGACAGCAGTCCTCCATTGAGACAGTTCTATTTATACCACACGTCTCGACAGTAGTCCCCATTGAGACGTTCTATTTATACCACCGTCTCGACAGTAGTCCCCCATTGAGACTGTCCTATTTATACCACCCGTCTCGACAGCAGTCCTCCATTGAGACTGTTCTATTTATACCACACGTCTCGACAGTAGTCCCCCGTTGAGGCAGTTCTATTTATACCACACGTCTCGACAGAAGTCCTCCATTGAGACAGTTCTATTTATACCACACGTCTCGACAGAAGTCCTCAATTGAGACAGTTCTATTTATACAACACGCCTCGACAGTAGTCCCCCTTTGAGATAGTTCTATTATAACACCTGTCTCGACAGTAGACCCCCATTGAGACAGTTCTATTTATACAACACGTCTCGACAGTAGTCCCCCATTGAGATAGTTCTATTATAACACCTGTCTCGACAGAAGTCCTCCATTGAGATAGTTCTATTATAACACCTGTCTCGACAGAAGACCTCCATTGAGACAGTTCTATTTATACAACACGTCTCGACAGTAGTCCCCCATTGAGATAGTTCTATTATAACACCTGTCTCGACAGAAGTCCTCCATTGAGACAGTTCTATTTATACCACATGTCTCGACAGCAGTCCTCCATTGAGACAGTTCTATTTATACCAGACGTCTCGACAGCAGTCCTCCATTGAGACAGTTCTATTTATACCACACGTCTCGACAGCAGTCCTCAATTGAGACAGTTCTATTTATACCAGACGTCTCGACAGCAGTCCTCCATTGAGACAGTTCTATTTATACCACACGTCTCGACAGCAGTCCTCAATTGAGACAGTTCTATTTATACCAGACGTCTCGACAGCAGTCCTCCATTGAGACAGTTCTATTTATACCACACGTCTCGACAGCAGTCCTCAATTGAGACAGTTCTATTTATACCAGACGTCTCGACAGCAGTCCTCCATTGAGACAGTTCTATTTATACCAGACGTCTCGACAGTAGTCCTCCATTGAGACAGTTCTATTTATACCACACGTCTCGACAGCAGTCCTCAATTGAGACAGTTCTATTTATACCACACAACTCGACATTAGTCCGCCATTGAGACAGTTCTATTTATACAACACGTCTCGACAGCAGTCCTCCATTGAGACAGTTCTATTTATACCACACAACTCGACATTAGTCCGCCATTGATACAGTTCTATTTATACCACCTCGATAGCAGTCCCCCGTTGAGGCAGTTCTATTTATACAACACGTCTCGACATTAGTCCCCCGTTGAGACAGTCCTATTTTCATCATTAAATAAATAATTAGCTGTAACCTTATTTCTCTAAACAAGGGTTCCCTTATTTTCATATATATAGATATATGTACCATAATTGGACCGGTAATACTTATACCAATAGAAAGTAGAGGTGTTCTAATGACTGGGAAAAATACCAGATCGTCCCACAAGTCCTTAATTAACTCGTAATTAGGCTAATTATGACGGGATTTCCGTCGGTAGGGTACTACCATAGGTATGTACGTCAAGTCTCAAATGTCGTTGATCTTTTTTTGATCATCCAGTCTGTTAATTCGGTACATAACCGGACGCTGTGGTTGTTAAGTATGCACGCATGCGTACTTTCCCACATTCCTTAATATTTTCCACAACAACAATGGCATTTTGGTATTTCATTTATTATCTCTAGCAAAAAGCAATAAAACGTTTAAATATCACTTTGTAAAAACATTATGAATTAATTTAAATAAGTTTTAACTCACTAATAATAAAATACAAAATAAATTTTTATACACCTTCATTCATATGACGTCATTTGGTCACGTGAACAAATATGGAGTCTAAATTTAGCGTTTCAAAGCAGATCAGGGTCAAATGCATTCCACAAGCATTTCTACGTCCACATAGGTCTTTTGAACTTGAGAATACATGGATTATTCATTAGAAACCCCAATTAATCAATTAGTAAGCTTAATGTGGCTCCAATTAATGAGGCAACCAAACTTTAAATCTTGTATAAAAACAATATAAATATAATAAACATAAGATATAAACAATCAGTTTAAATAGAAATATGATGTATGATAACCATAATGGAATCATGACTCTGTCTTTTACCGCCCACTGCATCAGTACAGTTTTATTTTGTTCACTCAGACTATTCCTGGAACAGTTGATTACCTTGTACATTGTCCTAAATATTTTGTGCATTTTGCAATGATCTACGTTAATAATAAATAAGTCACAGTTTATACATGTGTCTAATATATCTTTATTTCGAAATCATTGTTAAGGGCGGTTTGTATATATCTATAAGTGGCTATCACCAAACATTTCTGGCTTTTATTTATAGCATTTGAAATTTCAGTAAGTTTGGAACGTCCTGGAAGAATATCGTCCTGTCCACAAAAAACTTTTAAATCTAACGATTTCATTATTGGAAGTATTTTATGCCTAATAAATGACCTGTCCTCGGAGGCACTGGAACTGGAAATATAAAGATGATATTGAATGTCTGGGTTAACCTCGATTCCAGCGAATGGTTCCTTACCAGACATTTTCACCTTACAATATAATTGATTTAATTTACAACTTATGTAAGGCCAAATAAAAAATTGTAGAATCCCGGTAATTACGAGAACTACTAATAATAAAATAATAATGTTCCTTATGATCAGATTTTCATACAGTATATTGCTATCATATATTGATACTACCAAAGAATTGATGTATTTACAGCTTTCAGGTTTAAGTTCTTCATCAGACCAGCAGCTCTCGTTATAAATATGATTTTCCTTGTAAGCTTTAGGTTTTATATACACCTTGGTGGGATGGACTATTTCTTTAATGTAAAATGAACCATCGGACTTGTAAACTTTTTCCTGTATTGTAATTTGATACAAACCATACATAGATGGAGTTAAACACGTGCTTATAATTCCAATACTTGCTTTCCAGGGGTCTACACTTGTAGCATTCACGTACGTTACGTTATTGTAAGTTATTGATATATCGTAAATGTGCCTTAAAAATGCATACACCTGAGCTGAGTATGAACATTGGGTATCAAATGACTGAATATCTTCACCACTTCGAGTAAAACGAACAGAAAAATCATCTATTTTTCTGAGGTGTCGAAAATACACAGACAAAGTTACTAAAGTTCCAGGAACTATAAACAGTCTTCTGATATGTGGTTTCTCTCGCAGTAGATGGAACTCACCAATCCAGTGATGTTTGTGTAGCATGTAATACAACAGTGCAATGTCCTCCTTGCTTAATTCTGGTGTCCTTAGAGAAGGAGAATTTAAACATTCGCCAATACAACCAGCACTTCCAGCATTTTCTTTCGGTTTCGGTGTTGTGTTGGATTTAGGTTCTGATGACTTTAAAGATAACACGTAACACTGATACATGCCAAAATCATCCTCAGTAACCGAGTAGATGGTCAGATTAGTGGTAACATTGACTTTACTTTCAGAATGATTTGAAACTCTCCATGTAATATAATGGTTAGTTCCATTTACTACTGCCTCATTGTTCTTAAGCCAAAGTACATGGCCTAATTCTGAATAGTCCCATTAATAATGTTTTACATGAAAACAGTGCATCCTCGCCATGTATCTTGTTTGGTTTTCAAGAATAAAGGTGGACCCTTCTCAGGATTAGGGTGGATTTCCAGACCGAATAGTATTGTGTTGGTTGTATGAACAAGTTGAAACTTTGGAGCAGCATCTGGGAAAAATTCATTCCATGAAACCAATTTGGAACAAAAATACTACACTGAAGACGAGAGTGTTGACAAAAACAATGAAGATGATGATTTTAAGCATAAAACAACACATGCTGGAAATAAGCTTCTTCATATTACATCTATTTTGTTGTATTTTCTACTGGACATGGAAACCAAAAACCTGTAATAAAAACGATTATAACTCTGTTTTAACTGTTATAACTATTGTTCGTTAAAGTTTATGTTTATTACAAATTATTTAAGTCATTGCTTATATTTCGGAGACATTGGTAACTTTTCTAAGCAACTTTTTGATATCTAGTCCAACGTCTCTTTATTCTGTATCCCAAATTTAATTGTATCGCTTTTATATGGATACTATTACCAACTAGGCGTGAATTCTATTGGTAATTAGAGCTCAGAATATATTAAATTTGTGTTTTGATTATGTTTGTCAGAGATAAAAGAGGTATACAGGCTCTTGAATGTCTATTAAGGACATTTATAGCTGTGTTCTCATGTGGATCCAAATGCAACACTGGGGTGAATTCGTAAATCTCTGGTATGTAATTTGGAATATGGGGGAAATTTGTTGATCCGCAGAATGACCTCTGGGCTGATATTTTCCACCATAGCAAAGCAAAGCAATAAATTAAATAGCATGACTCAGAAGTCTCAAATGAATACAAAATTTCGTGCGTTTGCATTAGGTAACTTATGCTAAATTTGTTTAAGATAGTCCAGATATGGAGAACTATGTATGAAATTATCCAAGCTATCTGTTTTTGTTACCACTGGGAAATATGGATAAATACGACTTCTGATTTGGTAACAACCATTCGTTAATTCAATATTTAGCGCTTACTTTTGTAAACAACGTGGCAGCCAAATTAGGAAAAGTCGACGTTTCGATATTTTTTCATTTAAAAGGGAAATTTTCCTTGGCCATAGAGGTTGAATACGAGATGTGTGTGATGTTTCAAGTAATGATAAATTTCCTGCAATAACAGGAAATACATTATACAGAAAACCTGAATGCTTAATGTAACCCTACTTTCGCTTTCATTGTCTCTGAAACTCTAGAGTTTTTTTTATGATTCTTCAACTTTTATTTAAGGCAATTTAACAGTGAAGGTCTATGACAATAATTTTCAATTTATTTGAAAATATTTTAAGTCGTACAGAAACCAAAAAACGGTAAAAACCATCATCATAAGCAAAACAAATATTTTCACAATAGCAGCCATGTTGAATTTCCCAGTTGGACGCCCGAGCAAGATATACCTCGTGTTTACCATTTCCATGTGGGAAACACCCCAGCAGTAATGAATACAGCAGTCACACGTTTTAAAATACCTGCTATCATTCTATGAATTGGGTCTTACTTTACACCTACAGAGAGTCTACATCGCTACGGTTTGTATATCTTTTATTATATGCATTTGCAAAACTTTACTTACCTCTACATAGTTTACCTAGCGATTAATGTAAACATTTTGTTGCCAAAGTAACCTTAGAATAACCTGTTTGCTTCTGCACTATCATTAGACATTAATTACGTAATTATTATTTTAAGCATAATATGGGATTGTATAATTAATTAGAAAGCCAAGGAACGCTCCGTAATTTTTACTTTAAATTTGATATGGACAATATTTTAATAGTTAAAGGGGAGTCGAGTAAATATTTGAGAATAAGTTATTTGCTATATACAGGCATATCAAAGTGTATGATATTATACGTAATTGATTGTCTATATATGCTTTCCTTGGGACCCCGTAATTTGTTAAATATTATCTACAATAGGAATTACAAACCTAAAATCTAAAGTATAAACAACACTGCCATTATTCCTGCAATGATTATAAAACAGTTGTTGGCAATATTTATAAATAATCTGCATGGAATCATAAATTTTGTTAATTTCCGGTCAATTTTATAGGGTTGGATTCATGCCGATAGTTCGACATTTGGGGTTGATTTGGGCCTCGAATACATGTGAATAATATAAATATATCACAGGGTCTTGAAAAATAACGAGTTGTTATTTCTACCTTAATATAATGTTTCTCCGATGGCCAATAATATAAAGGTAAAACATCTATTGGAGATAATTTAGGATTATTTAATAAGGTGACATAATTGTTTACTTTTTTTCAATCTTTTTTCTACTCAAGAAAAATCGGTAAGATAAGAAAGGGACATAACTCTGTTATTCATTATAATACAATCAGACTACATATAATCATGTGTGTGTAGAAATGGGCATCTCCTTCTTTCTTGCTAGATAAAAACATCATAATAATAACAACTTTAACATTAATTCAAAAATTATGCAGTTAACTCATGCAAACAGTTATTTAATCTTTTTTTATAAACAATATATTATTAATACATTAATAGGATTAGGGAACAGATTTACTTCTATATGACCCCTCTTCATCATAAAAAGCAAGTCTCTTTTTCACTTTTGGAGTCACTTTGAATTAAAATAGTACATAATCTTACATAATCTTACCTAATCTTAATAAGCGATTTTATTTTTATTTTATATTCTTTATGTTGGTTGATTATCACTTATTTTCCCTTTTCTAAAATTGGTCCTTGCAGTTCCACACCATTATTATTATATTCTCTCCATCTTCTCAATAAGATATCATCTTCATAATTTTCTGCAACAAATGCTCTTAGGCCTATTGCTCTGTTTAAAATTCTCGAATTGGCTTTTCGATATAAAGGAGTAAATCTTCTTTTGAGTAAATCCAAACACGTTTCCAAAGTTTCTGAAATCACGACCATTCAAGGAGGGACCATTGTCAATTTTGGATATGTCAGGTATGCCGTGACGAGCAAGTATTACATCTTAACTTGATATAGGCCCAACGTTATCAGGGAATTTACTCAATCAAACAGGACTATTGTTTCAGAGTTCAGAACGGGAGTTCGGAAAAACGATATGACTCAGTAGCACAGGTTCATAACTATGCAAATTAGGTAAAATGTAAATAATGTATTCATGCGACACTTTCCCATAACAACAATGGTGTCGTTTCTTGTTGGCGATAAAGGGCATGCCATTGTCAATCTTTCATCACATGAATGTGATATCCAGGTGAAATAAAAAATTATTGTTTATTATCTAGATATTATTTCGTACGAGCAATGATATTTCAAGATGGCACAAAGAGGTTGAAGTCAAAATGAAAGCCATTCTTTGAAACGGACATGAAAAGTAAACTAAATATGACTTTATCGATAGTTGTGTGATAAAAAGAATCTTAATCTCGTGCTTATATTAAATAAAAATTAATTAAATCCGTAGCGAGATTAAATATTTCCCTCAGCAAGGCTCGGTTAATAATTTAATCTGTCAACTCATTTAAGAAATATCATATTACATAAGCACTCGTTTAAGATCCTCTATGTATTCATCTATGGCTACCAATATATTTTCACCATAAGGGAAAGGACTGGAAAACTCGAACTATGTTTCAATATTATTTCTTCTGCTACTATAGTGTATTATTTGCTCATATAGTCTTGATCTGCCAGACACACTATAATAACAATATAATAGTGATACAAATAAAACTGCAGACTTCAAATATTTCTATGCCTTCGAGAAATACTATTTACTCTAGATGCACAGTTTACTATCATTTTATTGCAAATAGGCTAGCGCTACCTTATGGAATTGAAACATATTGTTGATGGGGGTTCTCTTTTCTGTGCTGATATTTCCAAATCAGAATACAATATATACAACACTTTATTTACACTCGATTACTAGGTCTGCACTAGAAGGCAAGATGTACCCTAAATCTCTCTTTACTCTCTAAATCCTACGTCTTCAAACCATAACTAAAGAATGCATGAATCCTACCCCTGTCCTGTATTTATCTCCATTCTTGTCCTAAGTTTCCTTTGTCTGTCAAGTTTAAATCCCAGTCCAGTCGTTACGTTTTAAATGAGACTACCCTATTGATTTCTTAAACCCTTATTGCCAAAGAAAGCTTACTTCCTAGTTGAATAAGCCCTATTGTTCAGAAATTCCTATAGTCTACTCCGCAGTCTGACACCTAAAGTTCTTAAACCCCTATTATCTAAAACTTGATTAACCCTTCTATACCTGTACATGTTCTGTCTATATTATTTGTCTATCCGTATTCTAGAATTAACATCTTACAACTAATGCAGACTTAATACATACTATTCAATACAGCAATGTTATATAAGATATTCCCCCAATGTAGAAATTCATAAACTATGATTTTCTGGAAAACAAAATCTACCAACAAGATACAATGGCTGAGAATTTTTTTTTTAGCAATCTGTTAGAACAACCGAAAAGATTCCAAAATAAGAACAAAAAATAGATGTCCAGAAATGCAAATTTAGAGAGAGCTCTATAAGACGATAAGAACTCTCTCTAAATTTGCATTTCTGGACATCTATTTTTTGTTCTTATTTGTAATCTTTCTTGTTGTTCTAACAGATTGCTAACAAAAAATTATAGACAGAACATGTTCTAACATATACCCGGACTCTGTTATACCTATTCCTATTATTTAACTGTTAAGCCAACTGTCTGTCTCCCCTCTTATAGTATAACACCTGTTTTATCGTATTATATATCTGAAACTTAAATAACTCTTCTATAGCTGTAAGATTTAGTTGTTTATATTTTCAGTCTATCCCTATTCTAGAATTTACCTCTTACGACTAATGCAGACCAATACATTATATACAGTACAGTAATGTTACATTATTAACAATTGGTTTTATCTTTATTAAAAAGGAATAGATTTATAGTTATCATGTAATAAAAGATAGTCATGATTAAATTTACTCTAAAAAGCCTTCCTAACTTTGATAGGAATATTTGAGTCATTTCTATGTATTTTACCGCCCACTGCATCAGTATAGTTTTATCTTGTTCACTCAGACCATCCCTTGAACAGTTGATTACCGTACATTTATCGAATTCTTTGCTAATCGGGCAATTATCTACATTAATGATCGACAACTTACTATCAGAAAATTTCCCTAAAATACAGTTCATTTCAAAATGATTTTGAAGTGGAGTTTCTGTATATTTTTTAGACACTATCACTAAACATTGCAGGCTTTTATTTATAGCATTTGAAATTTCAGAAAGTTCAAAACCGCCTGGAAGAATATCGTCCTGTCCACAAAAAACTTTTAAATCTAACGGTTTCAGTATTGGAAGTATTTTATGCCTAATACATGACCTGTCGTCGGAGGCACTGGAACTGGAAATATAAAGATGATATTGAATGTCTGGGTTTACCTCGATTCCAGCGAGTGGTTCCTTGCCAAACATTTTCACGATACAATATAATTGATTTAATTTACACTTTATGTAAGACAAAATACAAATTAGTAGATACCTGATAAAAAAGAGAGATGCGAATGGATACAAAAAGATCAATTTCTCATACAGAAAATTGCTATTATAATTTGATACCAGCAAAGAATTGATGTATTTGTAGCTTTCAGGTTTCTGTTCTTCATCGGACAAGGAACTCTCATTATATTGAGTTTCATTGTATGCTGTAGGCATGATGTTCACCTTGGTAGGATGGACTATTTCTCTTATGTAAAATGAACCATCGTCCTTGCAAACTTTTGTCTGTATTGTAATTTGATAGACACCGTACATAGATGGGCTTATACAGGTCCATATAATTCCAATATTTGCTTTCCAGGGCTCTAAACTTGTATCGTTCAGGTACGTTACGTTATTGTAAGCTATTGGTATACCATAACTCTGTAGTATCCATGCAAAAGCCCTAGCAGAGTATGAACATTGGGTATCAAATGACTGAATATCTTCACCACTTCGAGTAAAACGAACAGAAAATTCATCCAGTTCTCTGATGTGTCTATAGGAGACAAAAACACAAGCCAAAGTTCCAGGAACTACAAACAGGGTTCTGGTTAGAGGTTTCTCTGGCAGTAGTGCAAACATTCCAATAAACTCCTGTTTAAACTTCTTTTTAAACAGTAGTGAACCATTTTCCTTGCTGAAAACAGGCACCCTGGGAGTATATTCATTTTTTACTGAGTACACGTAGCAGTCATACATGCCAAAATCATCCTCAGTAACAGAGTAGATGGTCAGATTAGTGGTGATGTTGACTTTGCTCACATAATGGCGTGCAACATCCAATATAATACGAGATGGGGTTCCATTTACTGCTGTCTCATCGTACTTGATCCACATAATGTAATGTTCTTCGGATTCCGACCCATTGAATGGCATTTCACATGAAAATATAGCATCCTCTCCAACATATCTTGTTTGGGTTCCAACACAATAGGCTAACCCTTCTTTAGAATTAGGGAAATATTCAAACCTGAATAATTCGTCGGGAGTATAAACATGCTTGTAACTTTGAGTCAGCATCTGGAAGATATTTATTCCATGAAACCAATATGGAAACAAATATACTACACTGAACATGAGATAGATGACAATAACAATGAAGATGATGATTTTAAACAGAATATAAAACATGATGGAAATAGTCTTCTTCATCTTACATCTATTTTGTTGTATTTTCTACTGGACATGGAAACCAAAAACCTGTAATAAAAACGATTATAACTTTGTTTTAACTGTTATAACTATTGTTCGTTAAAGTTTATGTTTATTACAAATTATTTTAGTAATTGCTTATATTTCGGAAACATTAGCAACATATGCACCTCTAGGGTGAATTCGTAATTCTCTGGGATGAAATTTGGAATGTAGAGGAATTTGGTGAAGTTATAGCAGTTCCAAAATAAAATCGTTGATCCCAACAATGACCCCTGGGCTGATATTTTCAACCAGGAGCAAGGCTAAGACTAAGAAGTAATAAGTGATAAGCACGAAATTTCGTGAGTGTACATTTACCAATTTAGGCTTAATTTGTTAATCTTGAAATGTGGCGAACTACGTATGAAATTAACCAAACTATTACATCACATCTACGCTAATTACAACCTAATAGAGGATTTATTAGACCAACTGCTATTTTCTCCGATCATAAGAATATCTCTACTTTCGATTCATTTTATTATTAGCCCTCCAATTTAAGAATATATATATATGAATAAAGAAAATAAGGGACGTTATGCCATTCTTCATTATTACAACTACGGGAGACTCAAAATATCTAGTGGTTTTTTTTTGTATTCATGTCACATCAATAAGCCCAATTTTTTGCGAAATTCAGGTTCTGGTAGTGACAGTATTGCGAGAAGTATTTAAATCAAAGCAGAAATTGTCAAACGTTTTAAAACACCTGTTATCATTCTACGAATTGGATCTTACCTTTCAGAGAGTCCACATCGCTACGGTTTGTATATCTGGTATATTACGTATTTAGAAAATATTACTTACCTCTACAAAGTTTACCTATCGTTAAATGTTATTTGTTGCCTAGCTGGCCCGAATTCTTAGAAAAACTTCTTTGATTCTCAACTATTATTCGGCATTATTTACGTAATTGTTATTTTAAGCATATTATTGGCTTGTATAATTAGAAAGCCATCGAAAGCTTCACAATTTGTTTTTTTTTTACTTTTAATTTGATTTGGACAATAGTTTAATGCAATCAAACAAATGAAATGAATATGAGACGTGGGTTGCTAAGCAATCATTTGTCAATGACTATTCGCTATATACACGATCATATCAAAGAGTATATTATTATAAAACATTTATTAACAATACACTATTATATAAAGTTAGATAAATATATGTCTATTATACTTGTCTTAAGATCCAGTAAGCTGTACAGTCGCGTTTGTTGAATACCCTTTACAAATAGGTATAAATCTAAAGTTTAAATAACACTGCTAGTTTACCTGTCATGATTATAAAACAGTTGTATGGATTATGAATAAATTTCATTCCATACACTTTCAGGTAACATTGACATATTTAAAATATTAAAAAATATAGATTCATGTTAATACATGGTGTGAACGTTTAGAAAATTAGAAAGTTAATTATTTATAGAATATGGACAATAACAGCTTCCTTTGAAATATATGGTTCACGTCTGTGGTTTCTGGCAGTGTAAAAGCACACGTTCAAAACCAAACATTTATTTATTTAACTGCTGGCTTGTGATTGTAATGGCAACGGCTAGAGCCTTCGGTAGAATCGGAAGAATGAAAACCTTGATAGTCAACTAATGGTACCTTCAATTAATAGTTATCATGGATTTCTCCTGATATCTAGGAATCATAGATTTGAGATTTTAGCTGTTACTTATTATATCTTACACATAATCGGATCCTATAAGAAATTTAGATGATTGTGCGAATAAAGAAGATCAAGGAGCTTTGAAAGTTCAAATTATAACAGTTTGCAAGCAGCTAATAGTAGATAATAATCACAGAATGGTTTTGGTTTAACTTACATATTTTCTGAAAGCAGAAATAAAATTATCCCGTTTCGGTCTGAAAGAGACCCTTGGTAATATTCTATAGAATATAGAAGCAGGAGCATAAACATTAAAAACACAGGATATATAGTTATATTACTTCTAGGTTTATTACAAACCACATTTCGTAATACATACAGGTAACGTTGGCAAGCGTTATAACGTTACCTGTATGTGTTTCGGAACATAGTAGTATGTAATAAACCTAGAAGTAGTATATCTATATATCTTGTGTTTCGAAACATAGCAGTATGTAATAAACCTAGAAGTAGTATATCTATATATCTTGTGATTCGAAACATAGCAGTATGTATAAACCTAGAAGTAGTATATCTATATATCTTGTTGTTAGAAACGTAGTATGTAATAAACCTAGAAGTAGTATATCTATATATCTTGTGTTTTGAAACATAGTATGTAATAAACTTAGAAGTAGTATATCTATATATCTTGTGTTTCGAAACATAGTATGTAATAAACCTAGAAGTAGTATGTCTATATATCTTGTGTTTTGAAACATAGTATGTAATAAACCTAGAAGTAGTATATCTATATATCTTGTGTTTCGAAGCATAGCAGTATGTAATAAACCTAGAAGTAGTATATCTATATATCTTGTGTTTAGAAACGTAGTATGTAATAAACCTAGAAGTAGTATGTCTATATATCTTGTGTTTCGAAACATAGTATGTAATAAACCTAGAAGTAGTATATCTATATATCTTGTTTTTCGAAACATAGCAGTATGTATAAACCTAGAAGAAGTATATCTATATATCTTGTTGTTAGAAACGTAGTATGTAATAAACCTAGAAGTAGTATGTCTATATATCTTGTGTTTTGAAACATAGTATGTAATAAACTTAGAAGTAGTATATCTATATATCTTGTGTTTCGAAACATAGCAGTATGTAATAAACTTAGAAGTAGTATATCTATATATCTTGTGTTTAGAAACGTAGTATGTAATAAACCTAGAAGTAGTATATCTATATATCTTGTTTTTCGAAACATAGAAGTATGTATAAACCTAGAAGTAGTATATCTATATATCTTGTTTTTCGAAACATAGTAGTATGTAATAAAGTAAGAAGTAGTATATCTATATATCTTGTGTTTTGAAACGTAGTATGTAATAAACCTAGAAGTAGTATATCTATATATCTTGTGTTTTGAAACGTAGTATGTAATAAAGTAAGAAGTAGTATATCTATATATCTTGTTTTTCGAAACATAGTAGTATGTAATAAACCTAGAAGTAGTATATCTATATATGTTGTTTTTTTAACCCTTGGTAATGTTTGGTTGATTTTTATTGTTCAATTATGGTAGGTCTATATTATTGATTAGGGTCTGTATTATTGTGCCTTTTTACGAGACAAAATCGAACACACTTTATAGAACAAGGGTAATAACTCATATTAAATATAATTTGATATTTTTGATTTTCAATAGGGTTCATCCTTGGGTGATATCAAACAATTTCAGCGAATTTCGTCAAAACTGGTAAAGAATTGCGCCTTCTGGAAAGTTTACGAGCCAAAAATTAAACGCGTTTTAATAAACCATTGCAAAAACTGATACACAATATTAAGATTTATCCGTGATAAAAAATTACTCACACCAAGTTTCATCAAAATCCGTCAAGAATTACACGTTGTAGGGTGTTTAAGAGCATTTCAAGAACAAGGGCAAGAACTATACTAAATATTTTTCGATTTCGCTGATTTTCGACGGACGGACAATAGTGACGACAATATACGACCACATTATTATGTGGGTGTATAAAAACGCATAATAAATTAAAGTGTTTTTCAATTACTTAGTTTTGTGAGTATTACAGGTATCACTGTAAAGTAATTTCTTGATAACTATAATATATCACAGGAAATAGCGATTGTTTGAATAATTGGAGAAGATCTATTTAAAGCTATATGTAATGTGCTTCTTCTGTTGCATCACAGAGTACATTCAATGAAGGTTCAGCTTCGGAATTCTTGCCTCAGGTCTTTTACATATAAAACCGGTTCTTCAATTCCAAGGAATTTCGATTCTGTTTCACTGAAAAAATAATACATCTTCAGAATTAATACGCTTGCTCGATAATATTTTATCATTGTAGGCGGATCTTGTTAATTCTGCTTTCTCCTGGTGTGTTCTCCTCATTCTTTTGTAGTTACTTATTTACTTTCTAAACTCATCAAAATAAAAACTTAACTGAACATTTGAACAATAGGTTTGAAATAACAATTGTATTCGATTCTCTTGTCATTGTTATAGCATACAGCTCATGGTTGTCAAGGAATAGGTTCCACCGGAAATGCGACGACAATATCTATGATCAAAAGCTGTAAGTCACAATTTAATGAAATCCTGTCAATATCGGGTGTGTCCTCCATGGGCGTTCACTACTGCGATACATGCGTCTAAACACTGCATTGGGAATGCATCACAGCATTTATGTGAGCACTGGGCTATGGGGATAAGTATCAAATGCTGTTCACAGCTTTAGTGATTTTGTTGGGTTCATATTGTTTGTCTTGTTATATTTTTTTAATTAGGCTGCCTTTATGAGCATTAGAACCGATGAGTTACTAATGTTAGAAATAGTATATCTATATATCTTGTTATTTTCTATATCGTAATCGAGTTCTTCTTACCTTTATCATTAGTTAAATTATAAAACTCTTTGCCGTTATTATTTGTTTCATCACCGTTTGGCTTGGAAATATAAGATTTATTTTTAGCAGAGTCAGTATCAGTACTATTCTCAGAACTGTTTGTGTCAATAAGTTCCAGTGTTATAGATAATAATTCTATTTCAGATGTTGATACACCTAATGGTGTGCTTGGTTTTGGTGGTGACACACTTTTACTTCCTGGAAAAAAAAGCGGAAAGCTGGACAAAAATTAACCTAACCTAACCATTCATTGACATACAAGTTGTATGGAATACACACTTTATAAACTTGAAGGTTTATTACAAAAAGGTAACTCAATTTACCCGAGATGTACTTAATATAATCTGAACGCATACTTCTCTGTATATATGAGCAACCATGTTAGATTCAAGGGAATGTGTGAAACATCTGAATGCCAACTAAACCTTTCGTTATGAGTTTGATACTGGATAATTTTCTGTGTTTTAAGTGCATATTTATTCTTTACTATATATGAGAATGTAATGTAGTTAGTTATTTGAATGTTTTCGCGGACGTTTAAGGTAGAAGGTAAGTTCCCAGAAGTAAACATATTGTACATTGTGCAAAATTAATTAAGCACTTACCTGGTATTGCAGATTTTGATTTCTCTGAGTTCTTGTACCTTAAAAAATAGTCAGTTAATACAGTTTCGTAGTTTGGATAATATGTTTTACATGGTACGTGAGTAAAAAAAAAGTAAATGATATCTTTAACCTGGTGTTAGCATATAATCCTGTCCCAATTCTGAGGAGGTAAAAAAAGGCGGGCAGGTTTAATAAATCGGGGACAAATGTCGAGATTGAGTTCCTAAATTCGAAGAGAACCACGGACATGAGTCTCCCGTTAAGAGTCTGAGAGTGTTCTCACCTCACCCTATCCGAATAAAAGCCCAACACCACCAGCTTGCGTTCAAGTGTTTTTACCAGAGAGTCAATATCACTACATGTTATTGACATATCTTAAAAACAATCAACACTGTACAGTCTAACGGCATATTCAGAAGCCTCATACTTGAGAATAATTATATCATGTAAGGTACTCACCTCCAAATAACGACCACAACAATGACGATAATGATGTACAGAAGCAGTAAACATACGACAACAATCGTTAGTATTCCATACTTGGAGTGTATAAAACTGTCCTCTGGTTCTTTAACATCTTCAGTATAAGCATTGGCCGCTGTTATTTGATAGTTGTTTGACAACAGCGTGCTTTTTGGTGTTTCTTGATCAGGATTAGCTCGAATAATCTGACATACAAAATCAATAAAGAGTTTATTATTATTATTATTATTAATTGTATACTTTAAAATCAGTGGTGTGAACTAAACAATAAGGTGGGTAATGTGAGTATTTATGTAGGGATATTCATTGGTTGACTATTGGAATATAGTATTAATCATATTATTGAATCGTTATGTGGATTGTTGGGTATACATCGTGTAACGATTGATATGTCTTCATACCACTTTAAATAATAAACTAAAGATACACACTCACAAATCAAGTTGTGGAGCAATGAAATTATTAAATTGAGTTCAGACGAACGTTGATTCGATTGGGTTAGAACTTATCATAATCAATGGTAACCAATCAAATACTTATACATGTACTAGTGAGCTCGAATAACTAGTAAATGCTGTACAATGATTTACACCTAATTTCACCCATGTGGTGGCTAAGGCTACTACTGGGCAAAGTATGATACGTATGTGATTTTAAACTTTTCACTGATGTAAAATTTATACAGCAAATTCTCTCTTCCTCACAATTATACCAAATAAAGTATTATTATACTCACCTTTAGTAGCGCGTTAACATCCTTAAATGTCTTGGTAGTATCAACAAAGGTGTTATCATCTGCAGGTTGACCCTCAACAACATAAATGAGTGTTTTCGAACTGAAAATGAATGTTTATTTTGAAAATGAACACCAAAAGGAAAAATACAGATATATATTGAGTTATGACCTCTGCTATCTAAATTTAAACTCGTTTTCAAATCAATAAAGATGAACGAAATTTAGAAAGTATTTTGCTAAACTTGGTTATTCAGCCCTACTTTGATCATCATAGGTTGCCCTATTCATACTTTACAATACTTAGCACACTAAACTATAAACAATATAAGCTCTTCCTCTATTCGAAGTTCGAAAATCTTACAAAGCAAACTATAAATTATTAAGACAATTTCCCCAATAGTAAAATAGCAAACAAGTACAATGAAAACTACCAATAACAAGTGAACACAAAAGTGTCGAGATAATACGAAAAGAAATATTGAGTTTTGCTCAATTAATCTAAACGTGAGAATTTCTAACTAATTGTCCACTCCCCACCAAATATGCAAATATGTTCTCTGAAATATTAACTATGTACTCAAACGTACCTTGACGTCAATAACTTTCTTCTTGATGGACCTCCCTGTTGTTGAATTTTCCAAATCTTTGGTTGATCATTAGGAAACAAAACCCAAGCTTCTGTTTAAGTTCAATTCTAAAAGAAAAAGTTTTTTTTCCACTACCATTGTGATACAACACTGGCTAAATTTAAAATGTGTCATCTCTAATGAGGTGTCATCATGGTGCGTCTGAGATTGCGAGAGGAGGGGGGGGATTGTTTCCCCACCACCACTAGCTCTGTAACTGACTCGACGGAAGATTGATACATCTTCAAAAAGATAATGCAATGGAACTTGCCTGTTGGCTTCTAAAAGGTTGACATCTGATGAAGATTCCAGGGAAACTACGTGTTCATTTGGATGAAACGTGTCAATTCGAAGTAAGCCAAGAATACTTTTCTTATCACCACTATTTTCGGCTGTGACAACAATCCATACAAAGTACTTCGTATTTGGGTCTAACATTCCCCTCTTCTGCACGGTCACCACACCATCTTCTGCTACAGCAAATATACCCTCTCTGTTTAATGATTTAAACGAAAACGGACCAGTGTTGGGATCCATTTTGTACTCTGCCGATGTAACAGTCGTCACAACTTCACCATCAGCTGCATAAAAGGATGTTTCACGAGATATATACACCGAAGGAGCTTCACGAATATCCAAATATACAACATCATCATCAACATCAATGACATTCACATTTACTTCTATACTAGCGGTACGCTTTCGGTTACCGCGGTCCACGGCCAGAATCTGGAAAGTTATGGATTTTATTGATTCATAATCTAAAGTTTGTTTTATCTTCAATAAATTACCATCGGTTTCGAAATACGTTCCTGCAGCTAAGGGTTGAGTGGGTATTTTCAGATCAACCATTCCATTATCACCATCATCCAGATCATTTACAGTAAACCTTGCAACCATATGTCCAGCAGGTGTATTTTCTACTACGTTAATATTAGTATCACTAGTTGTTATAACAGGGTCATTATCGTTAATATCTAGAACCTCCACTATGATTATGTGTGTATAATCAACAGAACCAGAATCAGCCACATGAACAGTTAAAATATAGTTTCCATATTCTTCACGATCCAGCTTTTTGGCTGTCGTAATCTGTCCAGTTGACGGATTTATATTTAAACTGTTTTTATAGTTGCCACTGATGATTTGATATTTTACAGCTGATGTAACAGTATGAGTCGGAGAAACCGAACCAACCGATACTCCAATATTTATATCTTCATAAATTTGCATTGTCTGACTACTGGGTGCTGAAGACAGTTGCGGTATGATCTTGATGTTAACTGTTAGTGTCCCTGATCGGGTTGGGATGCCTTTATCTTTTGCAGTTATTACAAGGGTGTAATCGTTTTTTGCGACCGACAGGTTAGCATCGGTTTTGATATGACCATCAAAGATGTCTATTAAGAATAGTCCATCTTCATTACCACTGGTTATTTCATAAACTATGACTGCATTATCTCCAAGATCACCATCAGTAGCTGTCTTTGAAACAACTGGTGTGCCAGGTAGTGTGGATCGGCCAATTGTAACATCTTCAATAGAGGAGGTAAAGGTTGGATTTAAATCATTTACGTCTGTCACATCTACAGTAAGTGATAATGTACCGGAAAGAGCTTGTGGTGAACCTCTATCTTCAGCTCGGATAACCAACTCAAATCTGTCATGAGCTTCTCTGTCCAGGTTTGAGACAATTGTTAAAGCTCCAGAATTAGGATCAAGTGCTAGTTGATTACCAGAGTTACCAGAGACGAGAGTATACTTGATTTCCCCATTGGTACCAGTGTCTAAATCATTGGCGTTAACAGTATAAAACGTGTTCCCTTTACCCATGGATTCCACAACATCTACGTTGAAAGAACCTGTAAATAGTAACCTTTATTAATTTTTTATCTGATCAATGAGCCTACTGATGGTCGCTTTTAACATCAAACCTCTCCGAGTCACATGCTCCTTGGACTAACCACTATATCATAAAGTCTATTGTACTATAATGAGTAATACTTACTGGGTGTAAACGTAGGGGAATTGTCATTGATGTCGTTGATTCTAATGATTATCAACGAGAATGTTTGATGAGCTCCATCGTCAGCTATGACCGGTAAACTGTAAAACTGTTGAGTGATAAACGATAAGATTTTGTCAACCTTAATGTTACCGACATTGTCAATAATGAAATCTGTTGAACCAATCGCACTACCTAAATTGTATGTAAATGAATTAAAGGGAGATTCATCTGCATCTGTTGCAATTACTGCTCCGACAAGATCTCCAGTAACGGCATTTTCATCGACATTAAAATCATAAAATTGTTTATTGAAAATAGGACGGTTATCATTAATATTTCGTATAGATAGTGTTATTGTTGATGAGGAACTCAACAGAGGGTCTTCTTTACTCTTTGCTAGAATTACTAATTCATATGACTGTCTATGCTCAAAGTCGATTTCACTCGCTATTGATATGATACCAGTTGTTTCCGAGATGACGAAATCGTTGTCTGGGTCGCCACTTTGTATGACATAGGTTATTGTTCCTGTGACACCTTCAGTAGCACCATCTGACGTTGCATCCATATCAAATATTGTATCAGATGAGACGACATCTTCTAACACGTCCTTGTTATAAGTATTAAATATGAATTTGGGTGGTTTGTATTTTGGAAGAACTTGGATATTCACTCTAGTGTAGCCTGACCTTCGTGTGAGTCCATCGTCAGTTGCCTTAAGAGTAAGTTTATATAACTTATCAGTACTGTAGTCTATCTGCATATTCGTAAATAATTTATTATCGTCAATTTTAAAATGATTATTAGGATCTCCATCAGTGATAGTAACACTAGCAATATCAGCATTATTTCCGCTATCTGCATCCTCGATTATAAACTCTTTTAAAATCTGATTTACCGGACCTCCGTGTGTCACTTCGAGATGGTATACATCCTGATCAAATTTCGGATCATTGTCATTTACATCAAGTATGTTTATTACAACAAGCGCCGATACTGTTTCACTATTTTGAGTGTTTATTTCTACAGAAATATTATACTGAGGGGTTGTTTCTCTGTCCAGAATAGTCGCCAGAAAGATATCTCCAGTTGACTTATCAATTACAAAAGCATTATTGATATTTCCAGCGGTTATTGAGTAGGTAAGAATAGTGTTAATGTCTTTATCTTCTGCTTCAATTTTAAAGATAGGAGATCCGAATGCCGAATCTTCCGAAACATTAGAAACAGCCATTCCATTTCACATTTAAAATTTGAGGACTAAATCATTTAAAATTCGATTTAGAAATGTTTATTTCAATTATCAAATAAAACAAAACCGGAAGTTCTATCTCTGACAGGAAGTGAGAACCGGAAGTTCAGGTTTTTTTTGCTTTAGCAAGTTTATTTTCAGTTCGATTTTGACCGGATTTTCAGATTTGAAAACTTCAATGTATTTGTCAACTAACAATTATAGGTTTTATGCAATTAGGTTAAATATTTTACCCACGATTTGCAATTCAATATTCAAGGGTCATCGGCAAAAATTTCAGACCGTGATTTCTCCTTTAATATAAATGGTAAAATTTTGAAACTTTCCCAGTTGATAGGCGATATGTTTATAATTTTTAAAAAAATGTGAAAAAAAAATTCCCACTTCCGGTTTAGCCTCAAATGACGTAATTACGTAACTTCCGGTCTATAAGTGCTAGGTGAAAAGTGAAAACTGTTTTATAAATAACTTGTCAATAGTAATTGATTTGACCTAAATAATTAGGTCAAGCTGCCATATCGGCCGCCATTTTGAATTTTTGTTACAATTCTTAAATCCGAAATTCAGACACTACTGATAGACCGATTTTGATGAAATTTAGCACATAGATACAATGGATCATTATCTACCTTTTCTTGGAGACCGATTTTCAAATTTCGTATTTTCTTTCGAATTATTTAAATTTCGATTTTTTCAAAATTAGGTCACTTTAACGGGTACGGAAGGTGTGACCCACTTAATCTATGACCTTGAAAATTAGGTCAAATAATATTCAATATATTGTCTACGAGTAGATATTTTTTAATTTGGCTTACTTAAAAAATTCATAGAGATAAGTGTACTTAAATACAGCAAAAATTGATAATTTTCATATTTTCGCCATCATTAACCGTTACGGAAGGTGTGACCTAATTATTTTATGACTTTGAAAACTAGGTCAAATGATATTCAATATATTGTCTAGATGTAGGTAATTGCAAATTTAGCCTATATAATATTTTAAGGCTCTCGAAATACGTTCATAATTGTAAGCAATTCTAGTTTTATTTTTTACGTATTTCGACTTTGGCGAAAACGTATTGTAATCGTTCGGATTATTTTATTACGTATTTCGACTTTGGCGAAAACGTATTGTAATCGTTCGGATTATTTTATTTTTTTTTTTTTTTTTGTAATTCTTGGATGAGTTTGCAGACAAACTGGTAAAAGGTGCAGAAATTCTAAATCTACAGTTGATCTTAGAATGATTTCTATTATCAAATAAAACAAAACCGGAAGTTCTATCTCTGACAGGAAGTGAGAACCGGAAGTTCGGGTTTTTTTTTGCTTTAGCAAGTTTATTTTCAGTTCGATTTTGACCGGATTTTCAGATTTGAAAACTTCAATGTATTTGTCAACTAACAATTATAGGTTTTATGCAATTAGGTTAAATATTTTACCCACGATTTGCAATTCAATATTCAAGGGTCATCGGCAAAAATTTCAGACCGTGATTTCTCCTTTAATATAAATGGTAAAATTTTGAAACTTTACCAGTTGATAGGCGATATGTTTATAATTTTTGAAAAAATGTGAAAAAAAAAATTCCACTTCCGGTTTAGCCTCAAATGACGTAATTATGTAACTTCCGGTCTATAACTGCTAGGTGAAAAGTGAAAACTGTTTTATAAATAACTTGTCAATAGTAATTGATTTGACCTAAATAATTAGGTCAAGCTGCCATATCGGCCGCCATTTTGAATTTTCCTTACAATTCTTAAATCCGAAATTCAGACACTACTGATAGACCGATTTTGATGAAATTTAGCACATAGATACAATGGATCATTATCTACCTTTTCTTGGAGACCGATTTTCAAATTTCGTTTTTTCTTTCGAATTATTTAAATTTCGATTTTTTCAAAATTAGGTCACTTTAACGGGTACGGAAGGTGTGACCCACTTAATCTATGACCTTGAAAATTAGGTCAAATAATATTCAATATATTGTCTACGAGAAGATATTTTTTAATTTGGCTTACTTAAAAAATTCATAGAGATAAGTGTACTTAAATACAGCAAAAATTGATAATTTTCATATTTTCGCCATCATTAACCGTTACGGAAGGTGTGACCTAATTATTTTATGACTTTGAAAACTAGGTCAAATGATATTCAATATATTGTCTAGATGTAGGTAATTGCAAATTTAGCCTACATAATATTTTAAGGCTCTCGAAATACGTTCATAATTGTAAGCAATTCTAGTTTTTTTTTTTTTTTTGTAATTCTTGGATGAGTTTGCAGACAAACTGGTAAAAGGTGCAGAAATTCTAAATCTACAGTTGATCTTAGAATGATTTCGATTATCAAATAAAACAAAACCGGAAGTTCTATCTCTGACAGGAAGTGAGAACCGGAAGTTCAGGTTTTTTTGCTTTAGCAAGTTTATTTTCAGTTCGATTTTGACCGGATTTTCAGATTTGAAAACTTCAATGTATTTGTCAACTAACAATTATAGGTTTTATGCAATTAGGTTAAATATTTTACCCACGATTTGCAATTCAATATTCAAGGGTCATCGGCAAAAATTTCAGACCGTGATTTCTCCTTTAATATAAATGGTAAAATTTTGAAACTTTACCAGTTGATAAGCGATATGTTTATAATTTTTGAAAAAATGTGAAAATAAAAATTCCACTTCCGGTTTAGCCTCAAATGACGTAATTACGTAACTTCCGGTCTATAACTGCTAGGTGAAAAGTGAAAACTGTTTTATCAATAACTTGTCAATAGTAATTGATTTGACCTAAATAATTAGGTCAAGCTGCCATATCGGCCGCCATTTTGAATTTTCGTTACAATTCTTAAATCCGAAATTCAGACACTACTGATAGACCGATTTTGATGAAATTTAGCACATAGATACAATGGATCATTATCTACCTTTTCTTGGAGACCGATTTTCAAATTTCGTATTTTCTTTCGAATTATTTAAATTTCGATTTTTTCAAAATTAGGTCACTTTAACGGGTACGGAAGGTGTGACCCACTTAATCTATGACCTTGAAAATTAGGTCAAATAATATTCAATATATTGTCTACGAGTAGATATTTTTTAATTTGGCTTACTTAAAAAATTCATAGAGATAAGTGTACTTAAATACAGCAAAAATTGATAATTTTCATATTTTCGCCATTATTAACCGTTACGGAAGGTGTGACCTAATTATTTTATGACTTTGAAAACTAGGTAAAATGATATTCAATATATTGTCTAGAAGTAGGTCATTGCAAATTTAGCCTACAAAATATTTTAAGGCTCTCGAAATACGTTCATAATTGTAAGCAATTCTAGTTTTTCATCTGATCAATGAGCCTACTGATGGTCGCTTTTAATATCAAACCTCTCCGAGTCACATGCTCCTTGGACTAACGACTATATCATAAAGTCTATTGTACTATAATGAGTAATACTTACTGGGTGTAAACGTAGGGGAATTGTCATTGATGTCGTTGATTCTAATGATTATCAACGAGTATGTTTGATAAGCTCCATCGTCAGCTATGACCGGTAAACTGTAAAACTGTTGAGTGATAAACGATAAGGTTTTGTCAACCTTAATGTTACCGACATTGTCAATAATGAAATCTGTTGAACCAATCGCACTACCTAAATTGTATGTAAATGAATTAAAGGGAGATTCATCTGCATCTGTTGCAATTACTGCTCCGACAAGATCTCCAGTAACGGCATTTTCATCGACATTAAAATCATAAAATTGTTTATTGAAAATAGGACGGTTATCATTAATATTTCGTATAGATAGTGTTATTGTTGATGAGGAACTCAACAGGGGGTCTTCTTTACTCTTTGCTAGAATTACTAATTCATATGACTGTCTATGCTCAAAGTCGATTTCACTCGTTATTGATATGATACCAGTTGTTTCCGAGATGACGAAATCGTTGTCTGGGTCGCCACTTTGTATGACATAGTTTATTGTTCCTGTGACACCTTCAGTAGCACCATCTGACGTTGCATCCATATCAAATATTGTATCAGATGAGACGACATCTTCTAACACGTCCTTGTTATAAGTATTAAATATGAATTTGGGTGGTTTGTATTTTGGAAGAACTTGGATATTCACTCTAGTGTAGCCTGACCTTCGTGAGAGTCCATCGTCAGTTGCCTTAAGAGTAAGTTTATATAACTTATCAGTATTGTAGTCTATCTGCACATTCGTAAATAATTTAGTATCGTCAATTTTAAAATGATTATTAGGATCTCCATCAGTGATAGTAACACTAGCAATATCAGCATTAACTCCGCTATCTGCATCCTCGATTATAAACTCTTTTAAAATCTGATTTACCGGATCTCCGTGTGTCACTTCAAGATGGTATACATCCTGATCAAATTTCGGATCATTGTCATTTACATCAAGTATGTTTATTACAACAAGCGCCGATACTGTTTCACTATTTTGAGTGTTTATTTCTACAGAAATATTATACTGAGGGGTTGTTTCTCTGTCCAGAATAGTCGCCAGAAAGATATCTCCAGTTGACTTATCAATTACAAAAGCATTATTGATATTTCCAGCGGTTATTGAGAAGGTCAGAATAGTGTCAATGTCTTTATCTTCTGCTTCAATTTTAAAGATAGGAGACCCTAATGCTGAATCTTCCGAAACATTAGAAACAGCCATTCCATTTATCACATTTAAAATTTGAGGACTAAAGTCATTAAAGTTCTGTATGTTTATGATAACTGTTGTCATACTGCTTCTGGGTACGGAGCCCTTGTCGGTGGCAGTTATTTCAAGTGTATACTGAGAAACTGTTTCAGCATCAAGAGACGATGTTACTGACAAGTCACCCGATGCGTCTATCCCAAATTTGGTTGCATAACTTATACTATACACTATTTCACCGTTCGAACCGCTATCAGGATCCATGGCTTTTATATTCAAAACAGACGTCGATGGGGGTGTATTTTCAACAACTGAAATCTCTTGGAAGGAGGTCATAAATTTAGGAGAGTTGTCATTTGAATCTTCAATATTGACATTTACAATTTCCTCGACTACAGTGTATGATGATACAATGCAGGCACGAATTCGGTAACTGAATCTTTGCTTTTTTTCATAATCAAACATTCTTCTCAAGATTAATTTACCAGATGAAGGATCTAGGACTACATGCCCATCTTCGTTACCATTCAAAATTTCATACTTAACGTTTCTCGGAGTACAGCAGGTTTCAATATCAATTAGTTCTTCATTGGGTAATGTATCTTCTGGAACGTTAATTATTGTAGGTAACTGAGTAAAATTAAATTGAACTTCAGCAATAATGTCAAAGGCGATAAGAACACTGCGTTGTGGGCTACCTTTATCTTTGATTTGAATAAATAACGTATATCTTGTTTCTGTAGGTGTCTTCAATAGGGTTATATCTCCCGAATATGTATCAACATCAAAGGCTCCTTTGATATCCCCAGAAAGTTTAGTAAAAGTAAACTCTCCATTGCTTCCGCTATCAGCGTCTGTACAGAACATAGTAGCTAAAATGGTGTTAAGTTGGTGTCCTGGTGGTATATTGGTAGTAGATAATGGATTACAAATCGGACTGTTATCATTAATGTCCAAAAGATTAATGGTTACGACAGTTGTTGTGTTTTTAGGATTAAGTGCAGAACCATCTGTTGCAACGATAATAATTTCCCAATATGACTGATCTTCTCTATCTAATTGGCTTGCAACACGAAATACACCAAGGTTTGGGTCTATAGAAAATGGAGATAATTCTGTCTGTATTGAAAACGTCACAATACCATCCATACCATCATCCATGTCTGTGGCATCAAAATCAAAGAGATCAGTTCCTAAAATAAAAACATAAACATATACTAAATTAGTTTTGTTACAAGGTACTTCCAATCCACAGTTTTAATGTTTAATGTGAAAATGTGCTTATGCGATGTAGGAGTTGTCTGAAACATTGCGCTGTGCATTACCCTCCTGTTTCTAGAAAATGAAACTTTATTCGAATGAAATATGAAAAGATATTCTACATAATTCATCATCTGAATTATGATGTAGATAATACAATGAAAATGACACTTTTTTTAGTTTATCAATATACCTGGCCATGTATCTTCGGAAATATCAATAGGAGACGTTGGTCCAATTATAATTGGATCGAATTCGTTAACTGGATTAACATTGATGAGAAGAAAAGCATAACCAGACTGTGATGGTTTTCCCAAGTCTCTTGCCTCGATTTTTAAAGAATGGACAGTATCTGTTTCATAATCAAGGGATGCTTTAAGAGAAACCTCTCCAGATGTTAAATCCACCTGGAACAGTGGCGCTGAAATTCAATAGTTTATAAAAATTCTATAAATTATCTTTCTTCACAATAATCACCAGAATTATCAAGACCAAATAAATTCCCTATATTTTTGTAACATAACTATATCGTCCACACAAATCAATATTAACTTCGAATTCTCTCAGTTACAATTCCAATAGTTAAAAGTGTTCAAAAGTCGAATAAAGTTCGATTTAAATACTAAATTGCAAGTTTATATAATATAATAAATGATCTCACAGTTAAGGAAATATCTAACTTCACCATTAATACCATATTCAGGATCTACTGCACTAACAGTTAAAATATATGTTCCTACCACATCATTTTCTGTTACATTTCCTTGATAAAACACCTATAATAAAACGAACGATTAAGAAGATAAGGATTCTACACAACTAGTCCAATCGTGGTATGCGGTTATTTTTTTATTTTGATATTTCACTTTGCATTTGTCGAAATAAAAATACCGAATGGCAGACTGAGAAATCTCAGGGTTCTATGTCTTTACATTTGACATAATATATCCATATTTTTAGCCAGTTAATCGATAAAACTATAGATTACGTGTATTATTGTCAAATTAAATTTTTAGATACCTCTTCAAATGTTGGAGAAACATTATTTTCATCGACAATAGTAACATTAACTGTAACCTGGTTGTATCCTATAGATTTATCTGAATAGGCGATGACATTCATAGTAACCCATGATGCTGTTAATCTATTCATAATAGACTTTACAAAAACAACTCCTATAATAATATTTTTACAACCATTAATTAATAAAACAGCTCCTTACTTTTCTAAATGTCCTAAACGGTTATATTTTTTCGCACCGCCTAAATTATTATAGTCCATTATGCAACTGTTTTACACATCTTTCATACACAGAGTCCTGACTCTGTTGGTACGATAATCTTTCTACCGTAAATAACAAAAAAGTTTTCTCAATTGCTCATTCATGCAGTTAACTAACCAGTACAAAATGTAAATCACTGAGCTTAATCTTTGAAAGTCAATTAGCTAAGAAAATGAAGAAACTTCTCCATGACTATACACATGTTTTATCTGAAAATGCCCCTCTCCACTGGCCAAAGATTCCCTGCTTCAGAAGCAAAATGCAATCGAACTCTTTTCTTCCCTTAAGAATTCACTTGTTACATTCCTAAGGCAGATCAGGAGGAAAACATTGCTTCAATGATTAAAGATAGCCATGCGAATAAGATGATACACGTGTTTGTTTCCTGTTTGTTTTCATGTTGTGTATCATTGTGTGTGTTTCATGTTTGTTTTCATGTTGTGTATCATTGTGTGTGTTCCATGTTTGTATTCATGTTGTGTATCATTGTGTGTGTTCCATGTTTGTATTCATGTTGTGTGTCATTCTGTGTGTTTCCTGTGTGTATTCATGTTGTATATCATAGTTTCTTTCCTGTTTGTTTAAATGTTGTGTATCATTGTGCGTGTTCCATGTTTGTATCTATGTTGTGTATCATTGTGTGTGTTTCCTGTTTGTATTTATGTTGTGTATCATTGTTTGTCTCCATGTTTGTATTCATGTTGTGTATCATTCATCATTCTGTGTGTTTCCTGTGTGTATTCATGTTGTATATCATAGTTTATTTCCTGTTTGTATTCATGTTGTGTATCATTGTGTGTGTCTCCATGTTTGTATTCATGTTGTGTATCATTCTGTGTGTTTCCTGTGTGTATTCATGTTGTATATCATAGTTTGTTTCCTGTTTGTTTTCATGTTGTGTATCATTGTGTGTGTTCCATGTTTGTTTTCATGTTGTGTTTCATTGTGTGTGTTCCATGTTTGTATTCATGTTGTGTATCATTGTGTGTGTCTCCATGTTTGTATTCATGTTGTGTGTCATTGTGTGTGTTCCATGTTTGTATTCATGTTGTGTATCATTGTGTGTGTTCCTCTGTTTGTATTCATGTTGTGTGTCATTGTGTGTGTTCCATGTTCGTATTCATGTTGTGTATCATTGTGTGTGTTCCATGTTCGTATTCATGTTGTGTATCATTGTGTGTGTTCCATGTTCGTATTCATGTTGTGAATCATTGTGTTTGTTCCATGTTTGTATTCATGTTGTGTATCATTGTGTTTGTTCCATGTTTGTATTCATGTTGTGTATCATTGAGTGTGTTTCATGTTTGTATCTATGTTGTGTATCATTGTGTTTGTTCCATGTTTATATTCATGTTGTGTATCATTGTGTGTGTCTCCATGTTTCTTTTCATGTTGTGTATCATTGAGTGTATTCCATGTTTGTATCTATGTTGTGTATCATTGTGCGTGTTCCATGTTTGTATTCATGTTGTGTATCATTGTGTGTGTTCCATGTTTGTATTTATGTTGTGTATCATTTTGTGTGTTCCTCTGTTTGTATTCATGTTGTGTATCATTGTGTTTGTTCCATGTTTGTATCCATGTTGCGTATCATTGTGTGTGTTTCATGTTTGTATTCATGTTGTGTACCATTGTGTGTGTTTCCTCTTTGTATTCATGTTGTGTATCATTGTGTGTGTTCCATGTTTGTATTCATGTTGTGTATCATTGTGTGTGTTCCTCTGTTTGTATTCATGTTGTGTATCATTGTGCGTGTTCCATGTTTGTATTCACGTTGTGAATCACTGTGTTTGTTCCCTGTTTGTATTCATGTTGTGTGTCATTGTGTGTGTTCCCTGTTTGTATTCATGTTGTGTGTCATTGTGTGTGTTCCATGTTTGTATTCATGTTGTGTATCATTGTGTGTGTTCCTCTGTTTGTATTCATGTTGTGTATCATTGTGTGTGTTCCATGTTTGTATCTATCTTGTGTATCATTGTGTGTATTCCATGTTTGTATTCATGTTGTGTATCATTGTTCGTTTTCCCTGTTTGTATTCATGTTGTGTGTCATTGTGTGTGTTCCATGTTTGTATTCATGTTGTGTATCATTGTGTGTATTTCATGTTTGTATACAGTGTGTGTATTCCATGTTTGTATTCATGTTGTGTGTCATTGTGTGTGTTCCCTGTTTGTATTCATGTTGTGTGTCATTGTGTGTGTTCCATGTTTGTATTCATGTTGTGTATCATAGTTTGTTTCCTGTTTGTTTTCATGTTGTGTATCATTGTGTGTGTTCCATGTTTGTATCTATCTTGTGTATCATTGTGTGTATTCCATGTTTGTATTCATGTTGTGTATCATTGTGCGTGTTCCATGTTTGTATCTATGTTGTGTATCATTGTGTGTATTCCATGTTTGTATTCATGCTGTGTATCACTGTAAGTGATTAGTATTTGTACTTATTTGAATTTCGATCTCTCTTTGAAAAATAATATATATCTTTGAACCATACAGCCCGTGATCTATAACATAATGTGTGATAAAACAAAACAAAAAAAATTCTCTACGCGTATCAGACCGAGACATATTTTCAAATTATAAAGAGATTTTCTTACCAGTGTAAAGGTCAATTTGAAACCAATCTGGATAAGGTGGTGCCATCATTTCGTATTTAATTTTTGACGCATCAGTATTTGCTTGGTCGCCGTCATTAGCTGACAGAGTTAGCACAATAGAACCTGGATGAGATAATTCACTTACATCTGGAATAGAAACAAATTATTAAGTGGGGTTCATTGATGACTTATGTAACATTCATAGCAGCTAATATTTCTCTTTAATAACCAGTTTCATTATAAATCAAGTAAGTCTTGAACAAAAACGCGTAGTAATACAAGGCTGTGAGGCTGTGGGTTCCGGTGTCGATCGCCGTCGCCGTGTGATAGTGTGATAACCTTGAATAGTACGAATAATCCGGGAAATACCAATGCCAAAAGGTTTGTCTTAGGGTCAACTGTTAAAAAGGATCCTTAACTATGAAGTTGTTATCATAGTAAAATATAGTTGTTTCTTTCTTTCTTTCTAAATAGATAAGCCTAGAAAATTTCATAATAACCATTGAGTACATAATTAATTGATCTTTCATGCCACTGCGTCAAGATAGAGAAGCTCAATGGGTATGGACACTAAATGAAATATTTGTTCCATCCTATGCCTATACATTCCAGAGAATCAAACCCAACCTTTCTGAAACTAATAAGTAAGGGTACCTACCTATAAAAATAGGATCAACAGACCATGTTGGAATATTATCATCAACATCATTTACAATTATACAATATACAACAGTTGACGTGAGACGTGTCGACGTTGACGAGTCTGCAGCCTCTACTTTTACTTCATAGGCCTTTTTGATTTCATAATCAACTTGAGATTTTAAACTAATGTCGCCTGTAGTGTAATCGACCTGAAACTTGGCCATTGTCGTCGCATCATTAGTTGCTGAAAAAGAATGGTATCTCAGCATCTCCGTTAAAAAAGGTTTCCTTTTCAGTGTTTACATTTGACTGTATTTATAATTTCGATGAACCATAAAAAAGGGGGGACAAAATTTTATGTTATAAAAAGATTGTGGCTCCTCGGGAAATTGAGCTATTATTTAAGTTCAAAAAGCTTTGGGCTCGTGTGTACGAAGACCCTTTACACACATTAGTCTGTGACTCGACAGCGTTTTTCGAAAATCGTCAAGCAAACCTGATAAAGAATATGTGACTCCACCATTTGTACCAGAATCTACATCAGTACAAGTAATACCGTCTATTACAATTCCAACACCAAGATCTTCTCGTAAACTGACCACTTTATAATACCTCGTACAGACCTGCGATAAAAGAAGGTGTATCCTTCAAAACAATAGCGTTCTCCTTTTTGTTTTTGCATGCGATTTCAATTAAATTTATTGAGAAGTATCGTATCGTATCAGTATTAGGATCTACATACCGGATAATTGTCATTAACATCATTAATATTGATAACTATAGTTCCAATTGAAGTTCTAGGTGGGACACCAGAATCTGCAGCTAGGATTGTTAGAGTATATGATGTTGTGGTTTCATAATCAAGTCTCCCCTTCAAATAGAGATCACAACTCCCACTGTCTAAATACCAAACATCATCTTTCGGTGATACTAAGGAAGCAAACAAAAATCTGAACTATAATTTTTCCATGGATGCGATTTTTATTACAGAATTTCATTTTCACTTGTTTGGATAAAGTCGTCGTAAAAACGATTTCAACTCAATAATAGCGTGAGATGAAATTACTAGTTTGGACTTTGAATAAACCATCACACAGTGATACCCGATAATGTGGATATCGGAAATGTTTTCAGGTAAGAAGGTTAAAATCATCCATAGAGAGAGTCCTGACTGTTAAGTAACATGGTGTTGAACGCAAAAGAACTGTACCTAAGGAATGTTCAAATTGAGCTCTATAAATCGTTCATATGCATATTACTTAAATAGAAAAATTAACCAGTTGAGAAGCAATACACATGTACCTTAGCCTATATATTCCTGCCTGTCTTTGTCTGCGTCTACAACGTTTATGGTGCACATGCACTACATTTGTTCAAAACACCATCATACATGGGTATGACAATATTTTGAACAAATGTTTGATCTTGTAGATGAGCCTTTAGCGGGATTGTATACTTACTGGGGTTTAAAATAGTGAAATACGATACATCCGTTCTATCTTTATCTCTGGTGAAACAGGAACTGACTTTTTCTCCAACAGGCATATCTTCATATAAACTCACTGATGATGGCAACTCCTTGATGAATGGGGCGTTATCATTAACATCTAAAACTTTGATACCTAAGTTAATAATTTCCCTTTCCGTTCCGGTAGAAACTTCTATATCCATCTACAACATTTAAATCAACTGAATGGTATTAATGGTTTTGATGGCTCGGTTTTTGTCTGGTTTCTACATATGATGAAATATTGCGATCGAACACAGGATTTAACACATGCACAAAAGGTTTTCAGCTCGGACAGAAATCATTAGTGCAATTTTTCTTAAAGACGATGGGTTCCGAGTCAGTCTAATTAAAATAGACCTAAACATAGACATAGAAAGAATAGACTGGCCAATGACGTCGCTCAGCACTAGTGCGTGTGGAAAATTTGACGCCATCTTGGAAGTTGTAACATCAGCATTCGACTGCATTGACTATGGCGACCGATGTACCAAATACAACCAGAACTAGAGCTGTGAACAGCACTGAGCGTGGCCCGTGATACTTTGGATCATGGCTTTGAAACCTTTTGGAACTTCAAACCCTCTTACTTACACATGCAACCAACAATTACTTAAAAAACTAAAACGAGGCCTCGTAACACTCAAAAGTAGATCCAACAATTACTTAAAAATAAAAAGAGGCCTCGTAACACCTCCACGTGCAACCAACAATTACTTAAAAATAAAACGAGGCTTGGTAACACTCAAAAATACACCCAACAATTACTTAAAAATAAGTAAGTAATAGAAGTAATAATTCGATTCTGGCTAATTCACGAATGTAGATTTTAAGAGTAACTCCCAATGGAGGGCAGCGTCGATATTATCGAATTATCGAACATTAAAAAAGAGGCCTCGTAACACTCACACATGCAACCAACAATTACTTAAAAATAAAAAGAGGCCTCGTAACACTCACACATGCAACCAACAATTACTTAAAAATGAAACGTGGCTCAATTTTGGGTCATGACCTTAATTTCACATTTCGGAAGAGGATTGATCGGATTGTGCATAAAATATTTTTATCGTCTCTGTAATCCGTTCAGAATTGTGGCAATGAGTGGCACTGGCGCCATTCTGCCTGTCTCAGTTCAGGTGTTTCTGTAGAATTATATTATCATGACCTTATTCTGAATACTATCCCGAATAGAATTTTTCCTCAATTCACAGCTTTCTTTATTTCTTTTTATAGCGCTTTATTTGTGTTTTGATATCATATTTCCATTATGTTGTCCAATCTTTTTTTCAAATTTAAACTGGGATGGTATTTTGCATCGGTCGCAGACAACACAAAGCCAGATTTATAGCAAGATTGCTAATAATTTATATCAGACTCAAAGGTGCCTCTTTTCTCTTTTTCTAACGATATGTGACATGGATGGTTAAATATCAAAATTCAAATACTTTGACAAAAGTTGTTATTTGTTTTTAAAATTCCCCGTGAAATAGAATAATAAAAGAATTTAAATTGATTGACAGGAGGTGTGAAAAGACGGTTAAAGGGTGATTTGAGTTATAATTGTTTATGACTTGTCTGCCAGAAACAGATTACTTTGATTATGTAATATTTTAACTCTTTAATAAAAGATACAAAATTATTCAGTTTTGATATACGCTTTAAAACTACCCAACAAAGTATCTGTAGAACACTAACATTATTTAACAGAGTATAAGTCGTTTTATTTTAAAGCATAATTGGTTCGCTGAAACTCGTGTCATGTAGATCGCCCAAATGCATAATTCAACAAACAGTTTTTAACGATGAAATTCGCAATTTTCAAATGGTGATAAAACGGAAAGTATACATCGTACATCAAAAAATAATATATCAATGGATAGATCTTTTCGAGAGCTATCACATTTGTGCAGCTCACAAGGTCACCAAAGGTCAAGGTTACAATATACGACCATTCAAAGTTTTTAAATATTACTATCAGGTAAATATCAAAATCAAAATCCAAAAATCGGTATCCAAATATAATTCAGCAATCGATATTACAGTCTATAGGCATCAAAATTACACGAATCGGAGCATCTCCAGAGGCCCCATTTCGATTTAAAAAAAATTACGCACAGTTAGTAGAGAAGAAAATACATAATTTTCAAATACTAAAAAACGCATTTTTGGTTGAAATATGTGGTTTTATATATCATTACAAAGAGCAGATAAACTGTAAAAAGATCCAATATGAATTTTTGTTAATTATAAATTAGTTCACGTGACACAGCTCTTTAAAAATAAAAATTACAAATTTTAATCGGCTATAAAACCGGAAGAAATCATCGGACATCACAAATGAATATATCAGTGGATAGATATCATCAAGGGGAATAAATCGTGTTCAGGTCACAAGGTCACTTAAGGTCAAGGTCACAAAATATTGGCCTTTAAAGTTTTGGTCATTACCAAAAAGATTAAAATGAAAATAAAGGAAAATCAAAATTCAAATATCGGCTCCCAAATATGATTGCGCAATCGACTCTAGTCATTAGATAAGAAAAAATAAAGAAAATCGCTTTATCCCCTGAATTTGAATTTCAAATGTTATAAAAGTTTGGCATTTCAATATGGCGGCTTATTGTTTGCTTCCGGTCCGGATTTTTCATCTTCGTTTTTTTTTATGACTATTTCTAGCATATTGCAAAAAGAATTTTTGAAATATCTTGACAATTCAGGAAATTGATTTTTAAATTTTAAAAGCGAATAACTTCAAAACCGGAAGTGATTTCGATGAACGCACTGCAATAAAATAATCCGAACAATTACAATACGTTTTCGCCAAAGTCGAAATACGTAAATAATCCGAACGATTACAATACGTTTTCGCCAAAGTCGAAATACGTAATTATTAGTCTATACTAGCCTTATTGCATTGAATTGAATGAAGAATAGATTAGTCTAGTCTAGCTATTATTACTATTAGTATTATTATTGAGTGGCAAATTAGAAATTTGCCACTCTTTGTTTTCAATAGACTTTTTTTTTTCGGGAAGCTCCCTAGCCCAACTCGAAAATGGTATAGAAATTTGGTAAAATACGATAAGATACGTACTGGAATAGAAAATGAATATATAAAACTATAATTTTTACGCATCAGTAGTTAGTTATTGCATGATAATACTATGCATAATTGCATAACTTTGGTGCTAATTATCCGATCGCTTTGAAAATTACAGAATATAGAGAAGTCGCCTATAGGAATAAAACCGCATCATAAAAAAATGTCTACCACTTCCGGTTCTTGCGTGACAACTTCCGTTTTTTTTAGAACCGCGTTGGGTCACCCAGCTTCCGGTGTATGTAAGAAATCAGTACAAAAGCTATACATATATACTATCAGGCATAATTAAAACCCTTTTAGAATAAAATATCCAAACCGGAAGTGATACTTTATGTGTCATCACAGAACGGTAACATTCAGCAAAATATTAATAAGTCCGCTAATTTTTATCCGATTTGTCCGATTTTGGTGTTTTTCGAAACCTTGTTACTTTATCTAAAACTTGTTGGGAACAGAATTTTGATTTTCTAATTTAAAAAATATTTTGTAAACAGAAATTGCAATTTCTAAATATTAAATGGGTTATACAACAATGAACAAGTTGATATCTGATTATGTAGTTTTTATTTTAACCTAACAACATCTATCCATGTTAGATCTAGTAGATACATTTCAACCTCTTGTTTTATTCACAAAAATAAATATTATTGACAATTCTGACCTTAAATATTCTTATGATGGAACCTTAAAAACTTTCTCATTAGTATGCAATTAACTGTGGTGTAACAATATTACATAATAAAACTTCGTGTATATTTTTTGTTTGCCACTCTCGGAACTGTTCACAGTTCTAGTTATTATTATTATTATGTCCATGACTGCCTTTGCGTTATCTAGCTATTTGCTTTTATTTCCTATTCAACACTGTCACTACCTAATCCAAGTTATTAGTTATATAGACCTAGGCCTACTATGCTTTAATTTTGAAGATTTCCAAGAAGAGACAAGTCACCTGAGAGGCATAGATTGTGGATCAGGGAATGTCGGAGGACTGACACAAGCCCCACTTACAACTCCCTTGTGTGCAGTGTGCACTTCAGTGGGAAGCAGATTGACCGAACTGGCCAAATTGTCCGCCTGCGAAGTGGAGCCGTGCCGAACTTGGTTACTTTGCCATCACATTTTCATTTATAAGCGCCTAATTATTCTTTTAAAATTTTCTGCCATTATTGATACACAGATTTCCTAAACTCAGACATCCTACAGCCCTAATATTATCCTAAACCTAACCGATCCCAACCCTACTCCAATTCTAATTTTAACCCTAATCATGCCCTTATACATACATTAAGCCCGAATTTTTCTGTGTACTCAAAATTCTTTCATGGAAATACCCACTTTGAATGAAATATATACCTTATTAATTTCCAACAAAATTGTTGTATGTTGCAGAAAAAACCTACATCTGTAAGGCACACAGCTACATCTCAAGCTGCACTGGTACCTTTACCAGTTGCCTTTGATGATCCTCAACATTTAATAATCAAGGTATGTATGTGACAATGTCAATTATCAACCTCTATGTGTTAGGTGTATCATTTGTATGCATCCTGTATCAATGGCAAATATGATTTTTACTCATCTGTGTCTTTAAATGCAGTTTTACAACCTTAGGTATCCAATATCATGAATATTATTGGCATCCGTAACGTGTTAAAATCTGAATTTAACATAAAACATATTTATTGCAGGAACACTCCTACACATCCTCAGATTCTCCTGGAAAGTTAAAAAGAATTCTCCAATACAAGGAAGAGCAGTTGTCTGTAGCCAGGAAGAAACGAATGCAGAGAAAAGGGAAGCTTATGCTAAGGATTATTCTTCTCAGTATGTAGAACAGCTTGAAGAATTGAACCTTATGGCTGAGCTCCGTCTGCAATTAGAGGCTTTTGGAGGTACCATAGATACTTATTTTACCTAATTAACACGCTAGGTCTTTGCAAAAAGGTCAATTAGACTTAATATTCAGGTCGGAGGGTCTGGCAAAGAAAATGCTATAGTCTTTCAGATGAGACAAAAAAAAACATTTTCAGAGTGCACTTTAAAGATCCCTAGACAGTTGAAAATTTGGAAAATAGTAGAATAATTCTTTTGCTGTCTTGCAAAAATTTCACTCATTTCATATTGACTCAGTATGAAATGAGTGATATTTTTGCAAGACACATGGCGTTGACCTTAATAGTGCATAAAATTGGACGTAAAAGAGCTCAATCAATTAAACAATGTATATATTTTCCAGGTATCTTCCAGTGGCGATTGTCGTCCTCTTGGGGCCACAGGTGTTATTCAGCTGGACACCTCGACATACTGTCCACATGTCACCGTTAAATCCATTTTGTGCAGAAGAGTTGGCTATTCTGGATCACTCATACAGTACCAACAGATTGGATTCCTTAGTTGAGAATGCTGTAGTATACATTGCTGGCCGGGTGGTGCGCAAACGGTTCCGGACTCTTTTGTGTACATCGTGCCAAGCATCCTTAGTGACTAACACACCATCTGCAGAATTTAGTGGGTGCTATACGCTGCTTTTATTGCAACAGAAGGGGGCCTTCTTATGCCTTCAAGGTCCTGCATTACTGTCATAATGTCAGCGGAAAAACACCTACGCCGATTGTCGAACATTCAGTCTGTTGACAGACACCTTAATCTTCTCAGAATTTCTGAGTGTCGTTATGGATGTTTCAGCCCATGTCTTTCAAAAAGAAGCTGTACATATGAAAGAATGCCAAGATGCCATAAACAGTCACATTTTTTTGTTTATTTAAAGAACTAGTGCGGGTATTTTATCATCTGAGGCAACACCAATTCCAACAAGACTATTTTATTCAAAGGCCAATAATTCAGAGAAAGGGCTTCCGTCTGGATGTCTGTTTTTTCAAAACAAATGAAAGGAATTAAATGAAATTTTAGATTATGATAGATTAATAAATGGATGAACAAAATTGTAATGAGTCACCTTGCATAAGAGATAATTGCATAATTGTCGATAAATTTTTAAAATATTAACATAAAGGCTGAGTAAAATGGTTTAAATTGATTATCGAAAACTGAATTTGCATCATCAAGTCATATTAAAGCTACTACTGATATTTAATATACAGTTGCAACAGATGTTACTAATTACTGAGTAACTACCATAGGCGTACGGGAGGTTTTGAAACTGGGGTGCGGGAGAGATGTGTACCAGAATTCTTCTAAACGCGGTGCCGTGTCGGGCCAAGCCCGACTACGAGAAGCGCTGAAGGCGCGATCCCGCTGTAGGGGGCGGGAGGTCCTCCCCCAGGAAATTTTGAAAATCTACATTCAATCTGTTGCATTCTGACCTTTGAGACATAATTGGGGGTTGATTATTGGACGAGAGGGATGAGAAAAAAACATGTAATATGCTCACAATGTCGGAATTCATGCACAATAGTGATCATGAATGGTTACTTATTTGATACTCCATGAGAATATTCATCAAAAACGATTTCATATCCATTCAAATATCACCAACCCACAAGCTTTCCACACGAATATGCCGCCCATGTTTATTTTCCCAAGGGTAAGAATGCTTCTAATGTTAATGCGAGGATCTCCACCACAGTCTGTTGGATATGCAAGTCCATCTGGGTGGACAGACTCACACCTCTTCGTAAAATGGTTGGAGCACTTGTAAATTTTACAAAAACATCCGAAGAAAATAAGAGCATCATTATTATGGATGAGCATCACAGCCATAAAACACTTGAGGCAATTATTTATGCTAGGGACAATAGTATACATCTCATCACCTTACCACCAGATACGACCCACAAACTACAGCCTTTAGAAAGAACGTTTTTGAAACCTCTTAAAGAGGCTTACAACAGGCAAGCTTATAGTTGGATGTCATCGAATCCGGGGAAAAGAATATCTTTTTACGAAATGACTTAGATATTTGCCAAAGGATTTTTACTTAATGCAACCGCAGAAAAGGCCGTTCGAGGGTTTGTAACTTGTGGATTATGGCCATGCAATAGGGATATATTTTCAGATGATGACTTTGCAGCAGCCAATGTAACCGATGAACAAGAAACACCAAATTCTGATAACAAGGAGCGACCCGCTGATAGTCCTACAGACAAGAACAATGGTGAAGATGTAACGAATATTGCCCACACGCCCACACGAACGCTGTCCTAGAAGTGAATGATCACAACAACAACAACAACAACGCATGAATTTAAATTACATCCCAAGCCCACTCAATTAACTTTCAATCAAGCTGCTAATTCAGTCAACCAACCATCATCATCTAATCCTACCACTTCCGATAAAATTTTATCCATTTCTACTTTGCCGAAACTTAACGAAAAATGGAAGAGGTCACGAAAAACTGAATGCTCAACTATTATAACAATTTTCCGTACAAAACATTAGTTGAAGAAAAATTGAAAAAAAACAAAGCCTAAAGGTTCGTCAAAGACAAATTCTGCTAAGGGTGAAGGTTTATCAAAGTCTTGTAAAAAACGACGAAATTGCTCCGTGTCTGACAGTGATGATTAAATGTGGCCACGCATCATATGCGGTGAGCCATTTGCGAATTCGAAATCTAGAGAAACGTGGTTACAATGTAGTCAATGTCAAAAGTGGGCCCATGAAGCTTGCACTTCGGGATCGGTTTTCTTCCTTTGTCCAAATTGTGAAAGTGACGTATCGGATTAATAGGCTATAGTTGTAGGCCTAGACTTGTATCTTTTGTTAAATTGATGGAATTACAAATGTTTGAAAAAATTATTGTTGGATTGCTACTTTTCAAAGATTTTGGGCAAGGCGCCCATGGCGTATTGCCCTACGCAAGTGGGCATTTTGCCTCAGGGGTAAGGTAAAACGCCCACTTTGGAAAAATATTTTGGAGTGTGATTGCAGTCTCAATTAAGTCAAAATCTAATATTTAGTATTACATGAAGATGTAGTGAGGTAACATCTATTTGCATTCCAATTTTCACATACTCTTCCCTATTCATTAAGTTGTGACGCCATTTTCCCCTTAAGGGGTGCGTTTTGCCCCACCCTACCCTATTTTGAGAAAACAAACAAGGGAAGAAAGCTTAAGATTGAAATAGATGTAGATTCGGGGCTTTATTTTGCTGTGAAGTAACGTAAGTAGCAATTATAGAATATTTGGCTTTCTTCTGAATTAAATCGTGTTTTTCTTGGAAGATTATGTCGCCCCCTCCCCCCATATTTTGGAACAAATCCACACCCATATAATATATAAGACTGGACTGGACAGTCAGAACTGACAGTTGAAAAGTTGTTTATTTGATCATTTACGTGAATATTAGGCTAAACCGCAACTTGATAGACATAAACTGTGCGTAGATTAACGGTGTTTACAATACAAGCGAATGGGGTCACGTGACATGTTACAATTTCTAAGATGGCGTCAAATTATCCAAAGCGAATCGGCCAATAGCCAGTCTATTCTTTCTATGTCAATGGACCTAACCTTCGTTCGTATTTTATTAGTTTCGTTTCGTAGGTAGTGGTTACGTACAAAGCCAATTGTTAATAAAAATATTCGAAACGTAACTAATAAAATACGAACGAAAGTGTTGTATTTCTTTCTCGAAACTCGTAGAATAGAGACACACAGATCAAAACACTGTAGATTTATTTAATCCAATAATGAATGCACAATATATTAAAAGTCATACATACAGTAAGTAAGCCCCTCAAATGAATCCCCATAGGCATTAGCTACTAGTCGATTTATATAAAAACGTATACTTCTAGAACAATCAAGATAATCTTTAAAGTTCTAGAATAATCTGGGTCAATACCACAACAGAAGATTAGGTCTATATTTTAATAGACTGGGTTCCGAGTGTGGGTAGACTTTGTGTTTGGTAAAAAAAAAATTAAAAACATGTAATAATTTAAGTAAGGATTGAAAAAAATCTTATGTGCCTGTGAACAACAAAACAAAAAAAAAGGAAAACTTACAAGATATTTGTATATAAAATCTGCATTTAATAAAGCTTTGATTCTCACAGTTCCATTCGCATCCATCTTAAATTTTTTCTTAACAAACTTTTTTGCTATTGGTTTACCACGTATAACAGTATAAGTTAAAATTCCACCACCGGTGTCCAAACACGATGGTGTAAATAATACAGTATCAATTGGTTTATTTTCAGGTACGGTCACTACGGCGGCATATTTTGTGCACAAAAACTTACCATGTCCTGGATGATAAACATATTATGTAGAATAAGAATTATTGTGGTTACATAATTTCAGTAATGTCGTGAACCTTTGTTGAATTTTGCCATTTGTATGATCTTAAATTTTTAGAGTATTTATAAGTAATGGTTAAAGGTAAAATTTCGATAGTTATTTGATTATGATTCACCATTGGCTGATAATCAATTATAATAGATATTACTGTGATAAAAATAGTATGTGCTCTGGCTCCGAACCTGGTGTGCTCATATCACCCATGGCCCTCTTTACACCTAAGAATACTGTGGTGACTCAGAGGGTTAGACACTTGTCCGGTAACCTGAAGGTCCCCGTTTCAATCCCGGCAAAGGTCGAGATTAACCTTCGGATTTTCAGCCCGGTTTCCTCTTGTCAGTGATGCAGGTCGGAGGGACTGACATGGAAAAGCGTCGGAAAGTTCGGATGGGACAATAAACCTAGGCCCCGTGTGCTACAGGCTGTGCACGTTAAAGATCCCTCGACAGTTGGAAATCGAAAACGAGCAGGCTAATGCCACTGTCCTGGCAAAGATTTCCCTCATAGCACACTGTATGGTGTTGCCCGTCTTCATTAGTCAAGAAGGTGCAGAAAAGTAGGACGTAAAACTCCATTCATTTCATTTCGTTTCATGCACCTAAGAATAAAAGAAAGTGTTTTATATAAATCAGTGGTTTATTTCAGTCGTCTATTTGAACAATTCAGTGTTCTTGGTTGAGGTGTTAATCGGTTGAAATAATCCTAGAATATTTCTTTATTGGACATAAATATACATGTAGTATATACTTTACCCCCTGAAGTAAATACCATCAAAATCACAGAAAACAGAAAAAGGACTTTAATCTCCATCAAAAAAGTTTCAATGATTCTGTAGTGTACTGCTTTCATTTATTTCAGTACCAGAACTATTTATTTCACTATCACTCTGGAAAAGTCGAACACAAACTCGCTAAGCAAAATGTCCTAATTTTATAAAATTTTCTATATACATTGTTTAGTTTTAAATTTCCATTTATTTTATATTATATCTCTTTAATTAAGAAATTCAGAAAGTTGCTTAATTAACAAAACATCATCTATCGCATTACTTGAGATCAATATTATTATGAATTTAAAAATTGAGAATCTCCCGAATAGCTGTTCGGCTTATAATTGGACATTAAATGATGAAAAGTTCATACCTTTAGTAATTTGTCTTCTTGTGTTCACATATAAAATTTATATTTACATTACTCCTGGTTAACCATTGCATAAAATGAATCGGTCGAAGAAGTATCGTAGTAAAACCGTTTTACAATCTATGTCAATAGGATAGTTATATTATCGATTTCAAAGGGGGGCTTTCAAAAAGGATATGTAATAAGTAGTAAAGAAATGTCTATTTGGCATTGACTAAAGAAACACTGGGCTATAAATACAAGTGTAGCATTCGAAACAGAATAACATACACCCAATCATAAAGCCATAGGCCAATTATTGGCTTGAAGCTATAAACTTTGAACCGAAAAGAGACATAGCTAAAAATTTTGATAACAAAAACATTCATATAAATCTCGGTCCAAAACATATTCACTTTGGTTATCCAGCTAAATCTCATTTCAAAAACGATTCCGAATTTTTATTTGTAAACCACATTATTTTTTTTTTGACAAAATATTTTCTCTACTAAACAAAGCTTCAAATTCAAATACCAACAATAAAAAAATGACATTTTATACCGTCAAGAGGTGGCTCAAACTGATCAGCTATTGTAATGCTACCTTAACTTTGTATTGTAAATATACGATGATGTTAATGTTGTGAAATATATTTTTTGCAACAAAATTCTAATAATAGTACTGTTTGTCCGTTTTAAAAATCATATAACCAAGTTAATGCCGGACTTTCTAACTCTTTATGCATATTTAAGTCCCGGTTGACCAGTTGATGACGGGTTTTATACCTAGGATTACTGATATGCGAATTCAATGTAAAAACAGTCCGAGAGCAATACATATAGCCAGTTTTCGGCTGAGAAAGAAAAAAATGTGTGACAGAGTTGTAACAAAAGTTTTTACAACCGAACAATCACTACATATAATAAAAAGATATAATATTTAGTCATTGGTACAATATAAGCTGTGACAATAAAAGTGAACAGGAAGATATTAAATTACAATGATTGTTACTTGCTGATATTTTCTTTAGAGGTTGTTAAGTAACCTATACAACAGATTTGTGAAATATAAAGAAAGTGGCACACAACCAGGTAAAACTGATTGTCTCCATTCAGATAGCGGATTTTGACACGCTAGCATTGACCCACCATTATATCTTGGAAATATAGTAGTAAGAGTTCTACACTTGCGGTTGAAGGAAGTAAATTTACATGATTCAATCACTGAAACACAAAACAAATATAAGACATCCTATAGAAAAATGAAGAAAGATGTCACCAACATCATAGTAGCAAAAGCTGACCTGTTATCACGTCCACTTTTTTTTTAGCAAAATCAGAAATTAAAAGTAATGAACTTTTGTTTTTATAATGGAATTGATTTATTGAACACTAAATATACATTCACTAATAACATGTTGAATGGCTTGCCTTTGGAAAGGTGCCTCTAGCTGCGACATTGTTGAGTGGTTTGTTTTTCTCTTGTATCAATCGACAAAGTTCACAATGACTAAATATTTTAAGATACGATCTGACAGGCTTGGTTAATAGATAATATGTTTCTTGTGTGCTATAGATTTATCTTCGTCTTACTTTATGGGGACAGGTTCGCCATTATTGGGGATTAATTTGTTTCTTGAATATATGTAAATTGTCTTCAGAGATAGTAGAAATACACATGCATTAAGCCCGGTAAGCCCCTACCTTTAAGTATTGTACCTACAAAATAAAAGTTTGAACTATCTTTAAGGGCGAGTAGTATTATACTACTGCATAATTCTGAAACAAGGTACTGAAATGGCGGCTCGCATTATGAAACAATAATTCCAAGATTTGTATATGTTTTTATATTACGTGAATTGTAAGCGATCTTATAAAGAACTTTATTGAAAATACGAAAATGATTACATAGAACATTACCCATCAATATTGTCTTTGACGCAAATATTATGAAACTCTTGTTGGTGATGAATGGCCACATGCAGTTACATTTTTCATTTTGTAAGTTTCAGTGGTGTTTGTTGACCTTCAAATGGAACAATACTTCCCATGTCCTCTTGGAATCTGGTAACGAGTTTACTTGGAGGATAATGTTGAGGCCGAATAAACATTTGTAGGTCCTTCTAGAACACTTGCTTACTACCAAGCATCTGAATCAAAGCAAAACAAGTAAATTTAATCTCACTTCACATTATAAGAGTAGATGAGTGTGGGAACAAATTTATTAATTACAATCAGCACAAATTATAAAAACTAAACTAGAATTGCTTACAATTATGAACGTATTTCGAGAGCCTTAAAATATTATGTAGGCTAAATTTGCAATGACCTTCATCTAGACAGTATATTGAATATCATTTGACCTAGTTTTCAAACTCATAAAATAATTAGGTCATACCTTCCGTAACGGTTAAAAATGGAGAAAATATGAAAATTATCAATTTTTGCTGTATTTAGGTACACTTATCTCTATGAATTTTTTAAGTAAGCCAAATAAAAAAATACCTACTCGTAGACAATATATTGAATATTATTTGACTTACTTTTCAAGGTCATAGATTAAGTGGGTCACACCTTCTGTAGCCGTTAAAGTGACCTAGTTTTGAAAAAATCAAAATTGGAATAATTCGAAAAAAATGCGAAATTTAAAAATCGGCCTCCTAGAAAAGGTAGATAATGATCCAATGTATCTATGTGATAAATTTCATCGAAATCGGTCTATCAATAGTGTTTGAATTTCGGCTTTAAGAATTGTAACGAAAATTCAAAATGGCGGCCGATATGACAGCTGGACTAAATTATTTAGGTCAAATCAATTACTATTGACAAGTTATTTATAAAACAGTTTTCACTTTTCACCTAGCTGTTATAGACCGGAAGTTACGTAATTACGCCATTTGAGTCTAAACCGGAAGTCGAAATTTGTTTTTCAAAATTTTTCAAAAATCATAATCATATCGCCTATCAACTGGTAAAGTTTCAAAATTTTACCATTTATATTAAACGAGAAATCACGGTCTGAAATTTTTGCCGATGACCCTTGAATATTGAACTGCAAATCGTGGGTAAAAGATTTAACCGAATTGCATATAACCTATAGTTGTTAGTTGACAAATACATTGAAGTTTTCAAATCTGAAAATTCGGTCGGAATCGTACTGAAAATAAACTTGTTAAAGCAAAAAAAACCTCAACTTTCGGTTCTCACGTCCGGTAAGAGATAGAACTTCAGGTTTTGTTTTATTTGATAATAGAAATCATTCTAAGATCAAACTGTAGATTTAGAATTTATGTACATTTTACCAGTTTGTCTGTAAACTCATCCGAGAATTTCAAAAAAAAAAAAAATAAAAAAACTAGAATTGCTTACAATTATGAACCTATTTCGAGAGCCTTAAAATATTATGTAGGCTAAATTTGCAATGACCTACATCTAGACTATATATTGAATATCATTTGACCTAGTTTTCAAAGTCATAAACTAATTAGGTCACACCTTCCGTAACGGTTAAAGATGGCGAAAATATGAAAATTATCATTTTTTGCTGTATTTAAGTACACTTATCTCTATGAATTTTTTAAGTAAGCCAAATTAAAAAATATCTACTCGTCGACAATATATTGAATATTATTTGACCTAATTTTCAAGGTCATGTATTAAGTGGGTCACACCTTCCGTAGCCGTTAAAGTGACCTAATTTTGAAAAAATCGAAATTTGAATAATTCGAAAAAAATACGTAATTTAAAAATCGGTCTCCAAGAAAAGGTAGATAATGATCCATTGTATCTATGTGCTAAATTTCATCGAATTCGGTCCATCAATAGTGTCTGAATTTGGCTTTAAGAATTGTAACGAAAATTAAAAATGGCGGCCGATATGGAAGCTTGACCTAATTGTTTAAATCAGATCGATCACTATTGACAAGTTATTTATAAAACAGTTTTCATTTTTCACCTAGCTGTTATAGACCGGAAGTTACGTATTTACGTCATTTGCGACTAAACCGGAAGTAGAATTTTTTTTTCAAAATTTTTCAAAAATTATAATCATATCGCCTATCATCTCGTACAGTTTCAAAATTTTACCATTTATATTAAACGAGAAATGACGGTCTGAAATTTTTGCCGATGACCCTTGAATATTTAATTGCAAATCGTGGGTAAAAGATTTAACCAAACTGCATAAAACCTATAATTGTTAGTTGACAAATACATTGAAGTTTTCAAATCTGAAAATCCGGTCGAAATCGAAATTAAAAAAAAAACTTGCTAAAGCAAAAAACCTCAACTTCCGGTCATAGATAGAACTTCCGGTTTAGTTTTATTTGATAATAGAAATCATTCTAAGATCAACTGTAGGTTTAGAATTTCTGTACATTTTACCAGTTTTACTATATTTTAAATAAATAATTAAAATAATCCGAACGATTACAATACGTTTTCGCCAAAGTCGAAATACGTTAAATGCAATTATGTATTTGCAATGTTTCTGTTAGACGTTGAGAAAGGTGTTTGAAAATACGTCGGAAAAAAAACCAATTCGTGGAATAAGGGACATAACACCTTATTTGAGATTATAATTTGATTTCGGATTTCATTAACTTTCAAGATCGTTAATATTTTTAATCTGTTTATTTATCACTTAACATCTATCTTCGTAAGAACATTAGATCCTGCAATTTGTGGCAAGTTGCCATGGTATAACATAGAGACATCAAATTAACAGCGCGGCTTTACATCTTAAGAGTGTATTTTATAGAGTTGCGTCCCTTAGACCACTATTCCACTCAACTGTACATTATTGTTGCTTAATAGATATAATTTAAAATCCTAAAGGTTGTAGATCGCCCAAATGCAACACAAATTAAACAGATTGTTTTATAGGGAAAATTCGCAATTTTTAAATGGCGATAAAAGCGGAAGTATACATCTTACAATAAAGCTTTATATATCATTGGATAGAACTTCTCAAGAGCTATCACATTTGTAAAGGTCAAAAATTCGCCAAACGTCAACGTCAGAATATACGATCCTTCAAAGTTTTTAATAAATGTTAATCGTAAAAATATCAAAATCAAAATTCAAAAATCGGTTTCCATATATATTTCGGCAATTGGTTATAGATTCTATATACATCAAAATAACACAAATCGAATTATCCCCTGAGACTCTATTTCGATTTAAAGAAAAACACGCACAGTTAGTATAGAAGAAATTACAAAATTTTGAAATTTTTAAACGCGCAATTTTGATTAAAATACCAAGTAAATAAACAAAAAGTAAAATCGAAATTCTTTTTTGCGCAATCGATTGTCGTTTAGAGAAAATATAAAATTATGCAAATTAGATTTAACTAATTTAACAAATTAGATTATAATGGTTAAATCTAATTTGCATAATTTTATATTTTCTCTAAACAACAATCGATTGCGCAAAAAAGAATTTCGATTTTGCTTTTTGTTTATTTCCGGTAAAAATTTTTCAGTAAGCATAAAAAATTTAAAAGGTCATATTTCGTGACCTTGACCTTTGGTGACCTTTTGACCTGAACAAAAGTTATTGCCCTTGATTATATCAACCCAATGGCATCAGTTCAAAATTTTGAAAGTTTGAAAGTGCTATCTTTTTAACAAAGATTAAAAGTAATAAACAAAAAAAATCGCAATCCACATTGATTAAAAACTAGCTTCGCAAAGGAACGACGGTATGACTAACTTTAGGGTTTTTTCTCATTTGCGAAAACATTTCGAAAACGTTCGATAGAACGCACTGCAAAAAAATATAATAACCAAAGTCGAAATACGTAATGATTTACTTTAACCTCAATGAATACAATGATTTACTTTGACCATAATGATTACAATAATTTACTTTGACCATAATGATTACAATAATTTGCTTTGACCATAATGAATACTACGATTACTTTTACCATAATGATTACAATGATTATTTTGAAAATAGTTTACAATGATTTACTTTGATCACGACGATTATTTTAACCACAATGATTTACTTTGACCAAACGATTACTTTGATTTACTTCGATCACGACGATTATTTTGACCGTAATAACTACAATGATAAGAAAATGTCCCTTAAACGCGTGTCAGAAAAGACAAACGAGCTGTAAACCAAGATAACAGAAGTCAACCTTAATGCCTTGTGGACATTTAGAAGCCAGGTTATGAATCATCATTGTAGTTGCTTTAGATTAGAAGAAAAGATCTGACCAATAACATGATCACGGGGGACCGATATTGTGGTATAATAATAAGTAGGACTATTACGATATAGAATTCTATACTGAGGAAACAACTGATCATCAGAGGACTACATTATGACTCCATTATCTGGGGAAATATCAGATTTACTTCATCATCGATATAATAAATACATATAAATAAATGTACAGACGGATGGTATTAAAGTTCGTATTCGATAGAAGTGGGCAAACGGATTTACTTCATAATCGAATATAGGTCTTTACGTTCTGACAATATAAATACATGTACAGACGGATGGTATTAAAGTTCGTATGCGATAGAAGTGGGCAAACGGATTTACTTCATAATCGAATATATATATATATCCTTAATAAGTCATAAATAAAACCCACCATTCACCTTGCCAGTATTTAAAATCCGCGTTGTTTAAAATATTCAGGTAAAAAAATCGACTAAACGAATACTGAAGTTGTTTATATTGAGGTTGTTTTTTATCAATTACATTTATGACCCATTGTACAAAAGATTTACTTTGCAATTTTGTAAGCTTTCCAATTTATCATTTTGTCGTAAACAATGTAAGACGTATCGTACATTCGGTTTTCAACGTCGTATTGTAGATTCTACCTCGTTACAGGTTTTGACATATTTTCTGTATGTTGGGTTACCTCCGTCGAAATTAGGGGTTTTTTTAACCGTAAAGTGATCTAGATTGTAGAACAAAGAATGCTTTTACTAAATAACCTACCAATTTGAAAAATATTTATACTAATATACATATACAATTTACATAATACAACTTTCATATAGAGTTTTAACTATGACATGTTTATCTTCCTTTACACAGTAACACTGCCAGCCAGGAAAACCAAAGATGAATGCCGTACATCTATGGAAACCTGTGTCCGACCTTATGCAATAGTCACCTCAGAAGCTATACTCGGACGTATATAGAAATGCATAGTGATGTCACGGCGCATAAGGATTTATTCCCAATGTATACATTTACAAGATAGCATGCGAAGCCCTTTTGTAACTAGTCAAAGTGCAATCTCACACTCAGCCCTACGGTACCTGTGTTCTTTGTTGGCCAACTAATCTCGTTCATAGAAACCTAACAAAACGAGCCTAATCACCCTAACACAAACAAAGTAGTCCCTAACAGCCCTACCACGACCCTAACCAAAACTCCACGTGAACCCTACTCACATCCTAACCTTAACAAACCTAACAACCACTAACACAATGGAGTGTGAGATTACTGTAGTCACAAAAGGGTGAACATGGTTATACATGCAGATGATAATTACAAATAAATCTTTAATTACCACAACATCATAATATGAGATGGATTCTTCTCTGGTGTCTGGTAGCATAGCGTAGATGGTGGCTTGAATCCGGTAGAACCAGCTGAATCCTGAAATTCAGCTCAATGTCATAGTTAATATTATTATTGAAATACATGTATATGAAACAGACACAAACACAAGACGAATCTTGTGAAAACCTATGTCTGATCTAATGAAATGGTCACATCTAAAACGTAGTGAATATCTATATACACAATATATATATTAGATAGTCTTACAATCGGACAAAAATATGGATACAGCAGCTGACATATCTCTACTCTTCTTCTCCATCTCCTCTCTTCCTCTCCATCTCTTCTCTGGTAAAAAGTCAGCCCCCAACATCTCAAACAGATATAACTAAAAATATCCGGGAGGATATATTTAAATTTTGAACCTGGCTTAGTCCCAGACCTGAACCTCTCACGTCCCTAACGGGTCCCTAACAGTCCCTACTTATTAATTAGAATAATGACGGAAATCAAATTATCATGTTGCTGGCCAGCCACCCTTAAAAGAATTATCACGTCCACCCTAACAGGACACCTTAGGAAACCTAACACAAACCTAACACGTGAGAGATACAAGTGTGGGAGGCTGCAAGGTTTGCTACATCTGAGCTATTAAAGTATGAAGTATACCCATAAAAGACGAGGTGGACTGGACTTCCTCTAGATCACACCATTTCTTCTGTCGTTGTTCACCATTAAATCTATCCACCATAGACCATCAATTTCCAATATTTTTGTACCTAGGAATAGATGCAAAGGGGGGTCAGCACACCGTGTACCCAGTAGGTGAAATTTGGGGACAGAATCGAAACCCTAACATCGAAACGACAAGCAAAAAGGGAAACCTGCAAACAAAATTGTAATTAGTTTTATCTGAAAAATAAATATATGATTAGTTACAATGGATGGGGGGGGGAAGATGGGAAGGGGTGTGGTTTAGTGTTCAGAGTAAGCATACCCTGCAACACTAACAAATAGTGAGCGTCAAGTATGCTCTTCCTCTAGTCTTGGCCATGGAGGGAGGGGGGAAAGAGTCACATTCTTCAATCATAAGCATGTCCTTCCTGCAGTCACCATCAGAAGCTGAAGAAATGCATAGTGATGCCACAGCTCATAAAAATTCATTTCCAATGTAGTCATTTACAAGTATAGCATGCGAAGCCCTTTTGTAACTAATCAAAGTGCAATCTCACACTCAGCCCTACAGTACCTGTGTGACCCTAACCAAAACTCCACGTGAACCCTACACACATCTTAACCTTAACAAACCTAACAACCACCAACACGGTGGAGTGTGAGATTGCTGTAGTCACAAAAGGGTGAACATGGTTATACATGCAGATGCCAATTACACCTCCGTATAAATGGCGTCCTATGCATAGAACAGCCATTGCCATGCCACCTAATAGAAAAATAAAGATATCATTAGTAGTGAAACATAGGCAAAAATACATCACAAGTCATGGCAGCTCCGTGCCACATCCATTGACTTCAGCACATGCGTGTGCTGAGAGTCAATAATAAATATACACACATTCAGGCACACACTATCACACACATTCAAAACAATTTCCTAACCCCATCCTTACACAAATTCGAGTCATAGTCTCCAGTGTACGTCCGTCCTTCATCATCTCAATATTCGGAGCCTTACGGTCCCACACGCGTGCCTCTAACGCCCCTAACGTTAACAAGATAGCCTAACACGGAATCGATGAAATTTGCCGGCCAGCAACCTTAAAGATATTATTAAACCTACATGAAACTTAAACGAACCTAACACAAACCTATCTTGACGAGAGAGACACGAATGTGGGTGCAAGCATATGGGATTGAGATGATGCCCTACCTAACGATTATTAGCGAAACCATGTCTAATAATCAGACCCTAACACCTACTCGAGCCTAACAGCACACCTAACACAAGCCCGGAAACCCATATCCCCGGCATGCATTAGTCCAGTTCCACGACCCTTCTCTAAACCATCAACACCAGTGCTGGATACAAGGCAGTGAATCGTACGTCCACATCCATATCAGGTAAAACAAGGGTACCAGCTAAAACACGTCACCGGTCGATACCTAAGATGCGAACAATGGGGGCAAGCACCTCATACAAGCACACACTCATCCAACGTCCACCGTCGCTTCCCCTTTCCAATACATACCGGAAATATTCCTACACGAATCCAACCAACCTACTCGACACCTACCTTATTATAAGACTATCGTCGCCTTTGGTGACCATTTCATTTCCAATATTGCAAACATTACGTTTGCCATAGACTTTTGGCTACCTCCAGTCTTATAGACTATTTATTTCCATACCTAGAATTAGAAGCGAAAGGGGTTAGCACACCATGTACCCAGTAGGAGTAAAGTGGAAACATGGAAACCCTAACATTGAAACACCGGAAATATTCATACATCAACCTACCTTATTATAAGACTTTCCCCACTTCTAATTGATTTCAATAACCAATGCCACTCGGTCCCACCAGTCTGAAATATGGAAAGAAGACACTGTAAGTATAATCGGCTAAGAGTCAAGATTGTAATAGTTGTACACTGTGAATATCGGTGAACGAACGTTTACATACATACAAAAAGCAATGAAGAAAGAATTACCAAGAGATCGCTAGCAAGGGGTAGGGCAATTCCCAAGAAAAAAGTCTCAAAATATATAATCAATCATATCAAAACGGCAAATAAATACTACCCTTTAAGAATTTATAACATGGCCCGCGAACAATTAAGTTTGGCTACGTGCCTTCTGATCGAACGTCGATTTCCAAAGATCAGTTTGTTGAAAATACCTTAGTCAATTGTGACTATTTCAATGAATAAAAACAAATATTAAGTAAAAACTACATACCTTATAATTATAAAAGGCTCTCCCGGTGAAGTCCTTTATCCTACGACTTCGTCTAACAGAATGAATCCTTGGTTGCAAACACAGGTATTTTATTTTAACCCCTGATTTCAGCTCACATCCTAGTTACCATTTCAAACAAAAGGAACAGGCTTTGTTCAAGGTTTGATCGATTTGCCGTAGCGCACTTTCATAATATAGCCCTAATAGAAGAAAACTCTTGATATAGACAAATTAAACCCACCGTATCAGAAGACTCTCTGACTGACGAGAAATCATCCCCTAATCAAGACCTCGAAACAAAAGTTTTAGTTTGCGAGTTTAAACCTCTATTGTACTATACTGAGCACTATTCATCCCTTAACCACGACTTGTTGCTTTATGGCGTTTTATACTGTTTTTAAAAAAAAAGGTGGGGTGGGGCTATTAATGTTTGATAAATATTGCCCCTTTCTGTCCAGAGATATTGCTGGTACATAGTCGACTCTTATAAGAACAACCAAAGCAACAATAAAACGAAATTGAACCCAATTCGTTCTTATTAATAAGAGATAAATTAAATAGATAACCCAAACGCCTTCAAATGTCTATAATCACAATTGCAAGGCACAGTTCCTGCACCAAGAATCCACAGTACGGTGGTCTAAATAGAGGATTTAGCTCAATACGATACGACAATGTAAATTGAAATAGATTGATAGTAGATACGATTGAGGAGAATGAATGAATGAACAAATGAATGAAGACAATGTAAATTAAAATAGATTGATAGCAGATACGATTAAGGGGAGTGAATGAATGAAGTCGGCAGTTAATAACTGGTAGAAAGATAGTAAGTAAAGCTAAGAATGAATGACAATATTTAAAAAAAGGAGAGATGGAAAGTCTGAAGAGAATCCCGAATGAATAAAAACTTGGGTGTAAAATTGAACCAATGAATGGATGGAAGAAGACCTTAACGAAAGAATACAAGAATGAATAAATAATAGAATAAAATCTCGTATCTCGTATTCACCGATCTAAATCTTCTATTATACCATGCCATTATCACCAACTAACCTGGCTTTTAAAGGATAACCATAATGTCTTATATAATGATTTAGTTTCGCGACACTTGCGGGAGAAATGTTAACAGTTTGTACGTGGCACATGTAGATTTGGCTGGGCGCTCTGAGCAGAATTCGACAAAAAAAAAACATTTCGAAAACAAAGTAGTGCGTTCCAAAGAACGCACTGTAACCATGTGGGAGGGTGGGGAACTCTGCGGAGCTTCGAGGAAGCGTGACTGCGTGGAGTCCACTGTTGCGGCAGCAGAAGGGACTTAACTAAGACGAAATAGTGCATGTTCGTTAAGTGTAAGATTGTAGGTTATGATCGGTTCATTTAAAACTAAATTAATAAATTTATTCCCACCTCAATTTGTTTTACACTGAATAAGTTGTATTGATCATAAGAAGATCAAAAGCAACAATGCATAATAATGATGTATTGGTTCTGTTTCTGACTTGGTCTGTGTAAAAAGCCTGATGGTGCACAACTCCAACCACATTACGATGATATACGACTTAGTCCAGTAAATTATTCTATGCTAATGATTGCATTTGTATACGAATTTTTTCCGTTAAATATATATAAATCTTCCATCTCCCTTCCTTTTTGCATGCCCATTTTTGACTAACTTTTGGTCGAGATTTGAAATTTGATGTCTGAAATTGCATTTAATTTCATAATTTCTGAGATAATGAGAAATTTAATCGGCGGAAGGTTATTTCTAAAAATAGTGGTTTTGTGTGCAGTGACAGTCAAGCGGATGTTGACAAAATGTAGTGGTTTACTTTCATTTTGATTAATTCAAAATTTTCATAGTCATGCTATATTGAATTTTATTTTTTACAGAAACCAAGTTTTGGTGACATTTTGGAAAGTTTTCAACCAGATTTCTGGAAACAGTTATAGTAGACTGAATTCAGTGATTTAACCTCGAAATAGATGGCATATGAATTAGCGATCCACTTTTGTAGCGTATTGGCCATGTGTGTAGGCGTATTATTGGGTTATACGTGGCCTATGTGTATAGCGAGATACTATGGTGTGTTTATTGAGCGTATAATGTACACCACCCCGCTCTCTAAGATAGTTCGCAGACATGGCCTTGATTTTCATCTATATGCTGATGATACACAGTTATATTTGTCTTTTAAACCCTCTGTAAATAATAGTTTTAATCATTGTAAATCCAAAATTGAATGTTGTATCGAAGATATCCGATCTTGGATGAATAATAATTTTCTTAAACTTAACGAAGATAAAACAGAATATATTCTCTTGGGCTCAAACAATCTTATATCGAAAGTAATCCAAACTGTTTCTTTATCTGTGGGTACTCATGTAATAAACCCAGTTCCATCTGCCAGAAATATCGGAGTTATCTTTGATCAACATTTAACCTTGGAACCTCATGTAAATAATGTATGTAAATTGTGTTATTTTAATCTCCGTAAAATCAGTAAAATTCGCAGGAACCTTTCTACTTCTTCAGTTAAAACTTTAGTACAAGCTCTGATTACCTCCCGTTTGGATAACTGTAATTCTTTATTAATTGGAATTCCATTACGTATAACCAATAAACTACAAAGGGTTCAAAATGCAGCAGCAAGACTTATCTCCGGCAAAAAACATCACGAGCACATCACACCAATTTTATTAGACCTACACTGGCTACCTGTTGTTTATAGAATTCAATTTAAGATCCTACTTTTAACTTTTAAATGTCTTAATGATACAGCACCTTCTTATTTATCTGCACTTATTGAAATTTACACACCAAGTCGAACCCTTCGTTCTTCTTCGGACAACTTTTTACTAGTTCACAAATCATCCAGGCTTTTAACTTACGGTGAACGCTCTTTTACCGTCCAAGCACCCAAACTGTGGAATATTTTACCTTTTGATTTAAGATGCTGTAATTCTTTATCTAATTTTAAATCTCTTCTTAAGACGTTTTTGCTTAAGAAAGCTTTTAATTTATAGATAGTTTTAGTTTGACTTTATTTATTTATATTTTATACAATTTACATGTCCTTTTTATCATATACATCCTGATTGTTTTATCAATGTTATTGTACAGCGCATCTGAGCACGTTTTTGTGAAAGATGGCGCTTTATAAATGTCTTTATAATAATAATAATAATAATAATAATAATAATAGAGGTCATCATAACCTTGATTTAAACATCAACTCTAACTCACATCAAAACACTATAATCTCCCTTGGTACATAGAATATGCAATTTTTATTGTTAGTAATACACAGATCTTCCGAGATTTCATCAATATAAATAATTACAGCAAATTTATAGAGTATTAAGAGTGGCAAGAGTTAGTGCCTTGGTAAAAACTAAGCAACACGTTTTGAGGTAAGGGTCCTTTAGCCATAACTGGTATGACAAACAGAGAACAGACTAAACTCAGGGTCAGAAGCAATCCGTTCTTTCCGAGATGAGAATTCAGTATCTGAGATGGCTTGCTTAACTATGCGCTTCCACAAATTTCGTTTCATAAAGATTCCATCCTCTAGAAATGTATCTACGTTAAGCCTCAGGTGGTACTTTTCTAAGATTCTGAAAATATCAGTTAAAAAGCATTGTGAAGAACAAAGATCATACTTAAATTCTAATAATCTATTAACTTAAAATTTGCGTGGCAGCTCTGTAGGGTTTAAACATAATAGTTGAGACAGGAAAAGTAATTTTTGAAAATCAATATACGATTCGATATAGAGTTCCAGGCTAATAGGCTAAGACACAATGTCAGATCGAGTGTGAAAGTTTAAACCTTGAATAAGTTTACAGGCATACTAGTACCGATGTGCCCGTTCAAGCATAGATATCTCGTTTGAGGATCAGTTAGACCATAAGTGACATCCATACAAAGCTTTAGTATACACACAAGTAAAAACTAGTGATTGGGTTTAAACATTGACTGAGGACACCATTACGAATAAGGCTAACAGTGGAAGCTCTGTGATCGTTCAACCGAACTGAATGATGTACAAAGTAAAACTCCTACATGTTTCACAGAATCTACAGATGGGAGTGGTGATCCAGATAGAAATACAGGATCAAACGCTTCTAAAGACCTATTCTGATATTTGAAGTGCAGTATTACACTTTTTGATGGTGAAATTTCAAAGCGCATCTGGCGACTGTACCGTTCACATAAATGGAGAAGATTTTGGAGACCATTGACGCTATCACTGACTACTGCAATGTCATCAGCTTGCGTGGGGCAACATACTGGTAAGTTTAGAACTCTGGCACCATTGGTACTGTCAGTCAACTGGTTTAGAAGATCATTGATAAATAACAGATACAGTTTAGCAGACAAAACGCCACCTTGCCTAACTCCACGTTTTAATATGAAATTTCGTGATAGTTTGTTGCCTAACCACACACAACTGTTCATTCCAGTGTATAGATTATCTACCAATCGCCAAAGGTAGCCTTCGGTCCCGGAATCAAATAGTTTCTTTAGAAGTCCATCATGCCCAACAGAATCGAAAGCTTTAGTGCTGTCTAAAAGGCTACATGGACGTTACTGGATCGCTGGAGCTAGTGCTGAATGGTTTCTAGAAGATTGAATGAAGCATGTATGGAAGACAGATCTCTCTGGTAAGCCATTTGTTGTGGATTAGGGAAGTCATTTTGATGAGTGAGTTTTAACAGACGATATTCTATCACCTTCTCGAACACGTTTCCAATTGTTGGTGTTAATGATATTCCACGATATGAGTTAGGATCAAGTTTATCTTTATTTCCGCCTTTGAAAATAGGAACAATAACACTCTGTCGCCATTGATTCGGGATGATATTAGTAGCAAGGATTGAGTTAAAAAGGTTAGATAGATGAAGGTATAATGTTTTATATCTAAATTGTGGAAATTTTCAGTTTGGAATTAAGTTACAGCTCGTCTGAGGGCTCTTATAAATCTTGATTTCAGTTTTTTATACAGTACAAGTGATTGGTAATTCTCATCTCTGGGTTTGTCATCGTTACTACTGAGAAGTTAATGGAGCAAACAACTGGAAGATGATCAATGATATATTATAAATACATGTAGTGTCATTTGGAATTTCACAGCTGATAACTAGATACAAAAGATCCCTTGAGATAAGTATGTGATCAATGAAAGTTGAAGGACCGCTTTCATATGACTTGGAGGACCATTTTGGTCCTGTACAGAGCGGTAGACAGTTCAGAGACAGCTTGAAGGGTCCTCGATCTTGTGTCATGATTTTAGTCGAGGAATGGGTTCTCAATTACAGTATTGAAATCACCCATCAAAATCAGATGGCCCTAATCAATAATATAGACCCAAATCAATAATATAGACCTACCCTAATCAATAATATAGACCTAACTAAATCAATTATGTAGACCTAATCGATTATACAGATCTACCCTAATTAATAATACAGACCCAAATCAATAATACAGACCGACCTACCCTAATCAATAATATAGACCTACCCTAATCAATAATACAGACCCTTTTCAATAATATAGACCTACCCTAATCATTATTATAGACCTACCCTAATCAATAATATAGACCCTAATCAATGATATAGACCCTAATCAATAATATAGACCCTACCTTAATCAATAATATAGACCTACCTTTATCAATAATATAGACCTTATCAATAATATAGATCTAACCTTATCAATAATATAGACCTACCCTTATCAATAATATAGACCTACCCAAATCAGTAATATAGACCCAAATCAGTTATAAAGACCCTAATCAATAATATAGACCTTAATCAATAATACAGACCTAATCAATAATATATACCTACCCAAATCAGTAATATAGACCCAAATCAGTTATAAAGACCCTAATCAATAGTACAGACCCTAATCAATAATATAGACCTTAATCAATAATACAGACCTAATCAATAATATAGACCTACCCTAATCATTAATATAGACCTACCCTAATAAATAATATAGATCTACCTTGATCAACATTATAGACCTACCCTAATAAATAATATAGATCTACCTTGATCAACAATATAGACCTAACCTAATCAATAATATAGATCTACCCTAATCAATAATATAGACCAACCCTTATCAATAATACAGACCTACCCTAATCAATAATATAGATCTACCCTAATCAATAATATAGACCTGCCCTAATCAATAATATAGACCTACCCTAATCAATAATATAGATCTACCATAATCAATAATATAGACCTACCCTAATCAATGATATAGACCCACCCTAATCAATAATATAGACCTACCCTAATCAATAATACAGACCCTTATCAATAATATAGACCCTAATCAATAATATAGACCTATCCTAATTAATAATATAGACCGTTATGAATAATATAGACCTAAATCAATAATATAGATCTACCATAATCAATAATATAGACCTACCCTAATCAATGATATAGACCCACCCTAATCAATAATATAGACCTACCCTAATCAATAATATAGACCTTAATCAATAATATAGACCTAAATCAATAATTCAGATCCTAATCAATAATATAGACCCTAATCAATAATATAGACCCTAATCAATAATATAGACCCTAATCAATAATATAGACCCTAATCAATAATATAGACCCTAATCAATAATATAGACCCTAATCAATAATATAGACCCTAATCAATAATATAGACCCTTAATCAATAATATAGACACTAATCAATAATATAGACCCTATTCAATAAAATAGACCTATCCTTATCAATAAAACAGAACCTAACCAATAATATAGACCTACCCTAAACAATAATATAGGCCCTTATCAATAATATAGACCCTAATCAATAATATAGACCTACCCTAATCATTAATATAGACCCTAATCAATAATATAGACCTACCCTAATCATTAATATAGACCTACCCTAAACAATAATATAGACCCTAATCAATAATATAGACCTACCCTAAACAATAATACAGACCCTAATCATTAATATAGACCTCACTTAATCAATAATACAGACACTAATCAATAATACAGTCCATAATCAATGATATAGACCCTAATCAATAATACAGACCCTAATCAATAATATAGATCCTTATCAATAATATAGACCTATTACATGAAAAAAGAAAGATACATATATTTCAAAAATAAAATTAGCTTTCCTCTGGGAAAAGTGATCAATATGTGGATACTAAAGCGTTCTGTAAGCTTTGTTTATTTAGTAAATTTACCAAGCTTATTTATTTCAGCAAATCGAAACAAGCTAGTCTGATTTTGCTCTTATTTACATCAGTAAGTTTGATAGTCATATTGGAGGAATTAAGTAAAAAAACATAAAAATATAATAGATGCGGGGGGTTTAAAACTAGATTTAATAAGATGAATAACTTAATTTCTTACAAATGTTGCCAGTTTCCATAACATTGGAACAACAATAATGTATATATGCCGATGATACATGGCCTGCAGCTCTCAATGTGGACAATGCAGGTTTAAGTAATTTGGTAAATGTTCTTGGACAGAAAAATAACCCATTAGGGAAACATGTGTATATTTTCCCAACAAAATTTAAGGTATTTTTGATAAGAATGATCTATCTTAACACTATAATAGGCATCTTTTACATCTATGGAGCTCATGAAGCAATCTTTTTCAATCAATTTAATAAAATTATCTATGGTATCCATTTAAAATGATTGTATTCAATACATTTGTTCAATTGTTTTAAATTGAGTGCCATTCTAAAAGTTTCATTGGGCTTTCCTCTAGGGAATATGGGTGATATAAAATCATTGTCTTCTTTCAGACACTCATGAAGAACACCCTTAGAAATAAGCTTATCACTTTCGGATTCGACAATTTGGATCTCATCTGCACCAAAAGCATTATATGGTAAGGTAAAGGAGTAAAGGAAAACTTATTTTGTGCCCTTTACCATTTCCAGAATTTCTGATCAGTTGTAATTTTTCGCCATTCAGCAAGATATTTATGGAGACAGTCAGCTTGGAAATTCTTAACATCATAATCTAATAATTCTAGTAATTCTTTACAACAAATATCTCAATCACTTACCTTATAAATATTTGTTATTATGGGTGATTCAACTTTTTAATTTTTTTTGAGATGTTGATTTCTTCTTGTTTTAATGATTTTACTTGTCCTGACTTCTATATTTTGTTATATTTTTGGGGTTTTAGAAGTTGTGTTTGCTACCCTTGTCTAAAAATTTACTGTTGTAAGTTCTGTCATAACTTTTATTAACATAGAAACTCCTTTGAGGTCCAGGTTGTTTTATTTGGACATGTTTGCTTAGTCTATTGGTTACTTGTATTGATACGAGTGAGTTTTGTAAATTCTAGCCAAACAGTTGATTATCGGTTACAGATTCAATCTTTGAACATAATGAACTGAATTCCTTATTTAGGGATGGTTAAATTAAGTCCCTTCTTTTATATGAAATGTCTTGAGAGGCATTACCCAATGAAGACATGGAATCTACCAATTGTGTAATAATTTCAGGGTTTGTATTGCTTTTAATTAGCTCATCTACCGAAATGCATATGGCTTTAAAATCTTTTCTATTAGCTTTTTAAATTCCAACCATGTGCAAATCTTGTGTGTTAGTAAATTTGGATAATTTTGCCCAGATTTCTAGATTTACAGTTGAAAAAGCAAGCTGTTCACAGTTACTGAGTCTGTAATATTTTTCAGTTTTTTCCTTCATTTTCTCATCTGACAACTTAGTAATGAAACGTTTAATTATAATAGAAAATATGTTATATCTTTAGTTCACTATCTTTAAATAAAATCTGTCAAGAACGTTCCTTGATACCAGACAAAACAACTTGTCACAAAATAGAGTTTATTTCATTCAAAGTATCTTATTAAGCTTGTTTAACAAACAGCTTATTCTACGGGAGCTATTCTAGAGAAGCACGCCATAAATAAACTGATGTCTACTGTGCATGCCTCATCTATCATGGAATCCGTAGTGACCTAGCAATAGCGTGAAGTAGAATTGTGATATACTATATACAACGATATCCATACCTATATCTATATATACACTTTGGTTTTTCCTGAATATCTATATTTAGCTACAAAATTAACAACCAATCGTAACAAGCCACATAGTCTAAACTACTGAAAACTACTGAATTTCATTGGCCCTCTTTTTATAGCATCCAATGAGATAATATTATTTAGGTGATATCAAATATTTTCAATCAAACATGTCTTTCTCAGAATTGAAACTTGTCAACAAATATAGAAGTTGAAGGCTGTATAAAGAAAGATAGGCTATGCATCGGTAAGTTATGCATTATCATTATACCGAATCAAACAGTGAGGTCTGTTGAATCTCTGACAGACAGATATTCAGCTGGCTTGGATGGTATCAAGCGTTCAGGGTCGTAGAAATTTCAGAAAAACACAGTCGAGAGGCATAAAAAGAAAATTAGCCATTTTATTTAGTATTGATTCGGATTGCCACAGGCGCCTCGTAGTTGTATCGTGCTCGTTCAACGGAGAGGGTCTCCTAAGAAAAGTTTGAAACCTGCAAGAATCTGAGGTCGTTCTGACCAGCAATCTCGTTTCAATACAAGATGGCCAGGTTTATTTGACGAAAACAGTTAGTATTATGTGTATATTTGACATATGACTAACGAGCGTTGATAAAAAACAGACTAGCAGTCATTGGCGAAAACTTAGGAGTAATTTAAATCAAATTGGATTACTAAATATGACACTATTAGATATTAATATTAAACGGGTTACACAAGCACATTTAACACTAAAATAACTTGAATGCCAGGGTTGAGAGATCTTTACCCCTAAGAAAATTTTTAAGATAATGTTTGATTTGCTTTCATCTGAGGCAATTCCATACAACATTCTTTTTGACAATTTACACCGATCGTCCCTCAAGTAAATATACAATTAATGGGAATCGACCTAAAACTTGCTCGGAATTATTACATTAATAATAATAATAATAATCAACTATTTATTTTATATGGGTCAGAATTAGATCAAATACACAAGGACGTGGTCCTGTCTAAGATTTAGTTCATATATACAAGCATTGACCCTTTATTTTACATGGGTCAGAATTAGGTCCAATACACAAGAACATGGTCCTGTCTAACATTCAGCCCATAGAGACAAACATAGACTCTTTATTTTACATGGGTCAGAATTAGGTCCAATACACAAGAACATGGTCCTGTCTAACATTCAGCCCATAGAGACAAACATAGACTCTTTATTTTACATGGGTCAGAATTAGGTCCAATACACAAGAACATGGTTCTGTCTAACATTCAGCCCATAGAGACAAACATAGACTCTTTATTTTACATGGGTCAGAATTAGGTCCAATACACAAGAACATGGTCCTGTCTAACATTCAGCCCATAGAGACAAACATAGACTCTTTATTTTACATGGGTCAGAATTAGGTCCAATACACAAGAACATGGTCCTGTCTCACATTCAGCCCATAGAGACAAACATAGACTCTTTATTTTACATGGGTCAGAATTAGGTCCAATACACAAGAACATGGTCCTGTCTAACATTCAGCCCATAGAGACAAACATAGACTCTTTATTTTACATGGGTCAGAATTAGGTCCAATACACAAGAACATGGTCCTGTCTCACATTCAGCCCATAGAGACAAACATAGACTCTTTATTTTACATGGGTCAGAATTAGGTCCAATACACAAGAACATGGTCCTGTCTAACATTCAGCCCATAGAGACAAACATAGACTCTTTATTTTACATGGGTCAGAATTAGATCCAATACACAAGAACATGGTCCTGTCTAACATTCAGCCCATAGAGACAAACATAGACTCTATATTTTACATGGGTCAGAATTAGATCCAATACACAAGAACATGGTCCTGTCTAACATTCAGCCCATAGAGACAAACATAGACTCTTTATTTTACATGGGTCAGAATTAGGTCCAATACACAAGAACATGGTCCTGTCTAACATTCAGCCCATAGAGACAAACATAGACTCTTTATTTTACATGGGTCAGAATTAGGTCCAATACACAAGAACATGGTCCTGTCTAACATTCAGCCCATAGAGACAAACATAGACTCTTTATTTTACATGGGTCAGAATTAGGTCCAATACACAAGAACATGGTCCTGTCTCACATTCAGCCCATAGAGACAAACATAGACTCTTTATTTTACATGGGTCAGAATTAGGTCCAATACACAAGAACATGGTCCTGTCTAACATTCAGCCCATAGAGACAAACATAGACTCTTTATTTTACATGGGTCAGAATTAGGTCCAATACACAAGAACATGGTCCTGTCTCATATTCAGCCCATAGAGACAAACATAGACTCTTTATTTTACATGGGTCAGAATTAGGTCCAATACACAAGAACATGGTCCTGTCTAACATTCAGCCCATAGAGACAAACATAGACTCTTTATTTTACATGGGTCAGAATTAGGTCCAATACACAAGAACATGGTCCTGTCTCACATTCAGCCCATAGAGACAAACATAGACTCTTTATTTTACATGGGTCAGAATTAGGTCCAATACACAAGAACATGGTCCTGTCTCACATTCAGCCCATTGAGTTAAAAGTGATTAGGAAAATTTTGCAATGAAAGTTGAGTTGGTCACTAGATATTAAACTAAGGGGGGATACCATAACAAAATTAAAATGAAGCATCACTCTTCCGGCTAATTAACTTATTGTATTTGTAATCAACATAAATCCTTATAGATATATAATCCATATATTTGCAGGTGAAAATAGTGTTTTGGATTCAAATTCAAGTTCAACCCTTCCGATGTAACATGAAGAAACTAATTTCCAGAGGATGTCGTATTTTATATACAACCATCTTCTTCGTTGTTATTGTCATCGGTGTCACTATGATTATATTATATTTGTATCCAGATCGGTTTCTCGGAAAAGACTTTGTCAAGATGGTCAACCAAAGTGTCAGGCTCGTGCATACCAGTAAAAACGTATTTTTGAAGGAAATCACCCTATTCCTAATAAGGGGCCACCCTTTGTTCTTGGAAACCAAACAAGATATATCGGAGAGGATGCCATGTTTTCATGTGGAATGTCATTCAATGGGTCGGTATCTGAAGTACATTACATACTTTGGCTCAGAAACAATGAGGCAGTAGTAAATGGAACTAACCGTTATATAACATGGGGATTTGCAAACCATTCTGAAAGTAAAGTCAATGTTACCACTAATCTGACCATCTATTCTGTTACTGAGGATGATTTTGGCATGTATCTGTGCTACATAATAGCTGGTAAAACAGTAGTTAAACCTGAAAGCGACACAAAACGGAAGCCTAAACCTACTGGACGGACTGGACATTTTATCTGTTGTTGTGTATGTCCTAATTCCGTGTCTGCAAGGCAGCCAGAATTAAGCAAGGAGGATATTGCACTGCTATATTATGAACTATACAAACATCACTGGATGGGTGAGTTCCATCTACTGCGAGAGAAACCACGAATCAGAACACTGTTTATAATTCCTGGAACTTTAGTAACTTTGGCTGTGTATTTTCGACACCTCAGAGAAATAGATGATTTTTCTGTTCGTTTTACTCGAAGTGGTGAAGATATTCAGTCATTTGATACCCAATGTTCATACTCAGCTCGGGCGTATGCATCTTTAATTCACACTAGCGGTATATCAGTAGCGTACAATAACGTAACCTACATGAACGATACAAGTTTAGAGCTCTGGAAAGCAAGTATTGGAATTATATGGACCTGTATAACCCCATCTATGTACGGTGTGTATCAAATTACAATATTAAGAAGGGTTTACAACAAGCACGATGAAATTCAATGGATTGAAAAAATAGACTATCCTACCAAGGTGTATATCAAACCTAAACACTCGTCAATTGTTACTGAAAATATGTCTATCAATAAAAATCGGGCAGTCGTTGTTTATAATCAGAGCTGCTGGTCCGATGAAGAACCTAAAACGGAAAGCTGCGAGAACATCAATTCTTTGATAGTATCAAACTTTCATAATAATATCCTGTATGAAACTGGGATCATAAAGAACATTGTTATTTTATTATTAGTAGTTTTCGTAATTATGGGGATTCTACTATTATGTATTTTTCCTTACATAAAGTGTAAAATAATTCAATTATATTGTATGGTGAAAATGTCTGGCAAGGAACCACTCGCTGGAATCGAGGTAAACCCAGACATTCTATATCATCTTTATATTTCCAGTTCCAGTGCCTCCGAGGACAGGTCATTTATTAGGCATAAAATACTTCCAATACTGAAACCGTTAGATTTAAAAGTTTTTTGTGGACAGGACGATATTCTTCCAGGCGGTTTAGAACTTACTGAAATTTCAAATGCTATAAATAAAAGTCTGAAATGTTTGGTGATAGTATCTAGCTCATATACAGAAACTTCACTTCTAAATCATTTTGAAATGAACTGTATTTTAGGGAAATTTTCTGATTGTAATTTGTCGATCATTAATGTAGATAATTGCCCGGTTGACAATACGTTCGACAACATCTGTACGGTAATCAACTGTTCAAGGGATGGCCTGAGTGAACAAGATAAAACTGTACTAATGCAGTGGGCGGTTAGACACATCCCAACTATGACTCTGAAATCTTTGTTATCAATCATTATGAGGGTTTTTATATATATATTTAGATGGATAATAAATACTATTTGAGGCATGGACATTGTATTAATACCGAGTATGATCTGTTATAGATATCAGTGCATTTCTGCGAAAGATTCAAAACGTAGTCACTTTCAACTAATAAATAGCTTAAATAACCAACTTTTATCGCTCTGACTTAACTAACAACATGAGGTAAAAGAAATTCAATATTCTGGTCTACAATAAAGAATGTACAAAATTTATAGTATAGGATTGTATTTGACTCTTGGTAATGCAATATAAACCTATTTAGTTTCTTTTTCTGATATGTACACAAGTTCTTCCATGTATGTTTGTGAAACGTCAAGTTAATAAATGTTAGAAATGATATACGGGTATCCATATAACTTGTGCTTCCTTACCTATACAGATTGTTATTTTTAATAAAATGTTTGGAATGAATAAAATATTTTCACAGTCTTTATGATTTCGTCTTTCTTTTTAAATGAACATTATGTCTCAATGTTTAAAATTCATCCAAATGCAATTCGTTGGATTTGTATGCTCTTGCAGGTCCCCGGCCTCTAGGGGCTTCAGCCTTCCAGGCCTCGCCGCAGAAGGATACTTCACAATATTATTTTGTTAGAAGCGTATAGCTTCCGTTTTACTATAAAAGTTTCTAAAGGAATTATGTTTTTGTATTTGATATAAATGTCTATATCTACTCGATATATTTATTGTAGAACGATATAGGAATATTAAAATAAAAGTGACATATTGAAGATCCCACAGCGCGAAACACTGGATAACAACATGTTTTAACCTCTGTTTGAATATAATTATGTACGATAATAAAACAAAAGCCGATACCTACTAAATATAGTATATTGTAGGCTAAGTCAATAGTGCGAGCTGGATTTATTTTATGACCCACAGTTATAGCGTTGTGTAACAAGTAAAATAAATCAAATATTACATTGGTTCCAATCTATGCTCTGATAGCAGTTAGAGGATGACAAAATGACTCCCTCTTGTTCCCTGTACATTCGGACCTAAGTAATATCATGTTTGAATTAAGTCAATGATAGATGGTAGGAGGTTATAGCTGTTGTATACATTTTTTGTCGTCTTAGGGCGATTTTGTATAGCTATTTGCATTAATTATATAAATCGTTATTCCCAGTTCAGACGTACACATATGATACCGTATTATTGATATTGGCTGTAGGCGGTTTGTTTGGTCATGGTCCTTTGATAATGACTGTAGGCGTACAAAATAAAACTTTATCATGAAATATCAAAATAAGGTACAATATAATACACCTTTATAATATAATAAACAAACAAGATGTTACTTAATATCGATATCTCATCAAGTCATTGATTTACTCTACTCAAATTCTAGTCGTACATCCACAGGTGTCAAAATATTTGAATACACATTTTGTTCATTTCGGACTGGAGTCGGACAACTTTTTCACAAAACAGTAAGTAAATTTAATTTGTCTTATATTATATAATTTCAGTCCTATTTATCAAGCTTTTATGCAAGAAATGTCTATATTGATAATCGCGACGTGTCACATATTCAGTTTCGACGTTTTTATACCAGTAACATACGTATAAAATATTGATATAATACCACAATAAAAACCACATATGCATGATTGTTAATTGGAATGGTGCATTAATATCAGCAGTGTCCAAAAAATACATATAAAAATTGTCCTATATACATATTTTTAACTACAGAATACGATATGTTTCATTCAATATGATTCGCTTCCTTGAATATCAAAGGCTCTAGACTTAAAACAGAAGTTCAATTTACACTAAAATAAGGTCATCTATTCAGGTTTGAAACATTTGAATTGAAATCTACTTTGGTATAGAAATAAGGTAGTGAATACTTAATATATGGTTATACTTGTGATAGCTGTGTATGGGTAATTGTTTGTTTAATAACGCTTTATGGATTATCAAGTATATGAGTGACTGTAAGGAAATATACGTGTACAAAAAACCACAAGCGCTGTATCCATCTTTTTATTAAATTTATGATGATATAAAGATTGTGAATTTAATCAGAAATAATCACCTAGAGGCAAGAGTCGAGGACCAACAGAATATTTATGACAGTAATCTTTATCCTATGAAATGTCGATGGAAAATATGTGAAAATGGAGGCCACAGATAGTCAAAACGAAGGTAATGGAGTATAACACCAAGAGATAGCTATTTATAGTTATTTTGAACATCTTTATTAATCTAGGAAAACGACACTTTATTTCTTTATTTCATTAATTTCAATGGGAGTCTAACAGGTCCATTGGAGGTAATGTTTACAAGTTGTCCATTGAAGAAATACTCGCATGACTGAAGACTTTGCTACTTTAATCTTTCCACTTTCACGCGGCGTATTATTTACATATAATGTTCGATATCCGACTACAGGTGCTATTGAACTGTATTGAACATCGTCTTATGATTTTCAATTGTTTAGCGTTGTTTATCTTTAACAACACAGAGCAAAGTTCACATCCTCTGAGAGTAGCAAAACATCGGATTACATTAAGGTGAATGCATGTAAATTAAGGAAACTTAGGTTATCTTAAATTATGTTTGTTTGAATTTTGAATCGATCTCGAAACAATTTAACTATTTTTGTTATTTGTTTGACAAGTGGACCTCTTTAGACAATTTGACAATTTCAGGCTGAAATAGAATGGTGTTTTTAACTATAAAAACTAAGGTTTGATAGGTAGAGATCTTTAGACTAGACACCTATAAATCGGTCGCAATATTAATGTGGTACAAGTAAAGTTAGATCTCAGCGTCTGTCTCCTTTGAAATAATATAGGCCTATAAATTTTCAGAAGATTGAAATAGTTTGCTTAGCTTCTAGTTTTTTAACTGTGTATAAAACACTTGCTGTTCTCACCGAACCTTTAATTTATTTGGGTGTTTATGTACCTTGCCTCACCGAGAGTATAGTTTCATATTGTCCAAATAGCCATACCTTGGTATATATATTCTCTTGTCGCTACCAAAACTGTTATAGTATTTACATACAGTACTTTAGGATCAAAATAACAATATGTAAATGTAACAGTCACAGAGTTTATTGATGCAGAATTTTTTAAAAAGTCGATAAACATTTCAACATTTGGATATGTATTCAAGTAACAGCTTGGTAAGATAAATTTCGCATGCGGTAGAATGATTATCTTATATAATAGATACTCTCTCTGAACGGACTGAGAATATTGAGAGGTATTAAATCATACGTCCAATCTAATAGACCAAAATAAGAGTGGAATATCAGCTGCAGGAGAAGAGAGAGAAGAGGAGGCAATAAAAAAGAAATCGGATGAATATATGCTTTATACAAGATGAGATCTATGTATTTATTTAATGTTGGATTATATGTCACATCCTATTCTGGGTACCACGTCTCAAATGATGATCCATCCCAAGCTAAACCTATTTAATCTTTTTTTATATTTCAGATTCGATGAATTTGAGAAGTCCACAGACTCAGTTTAAGTTATATATCGAGAGAATGTAAGTTGTAAATTGTCTTCTCAAGGAAGGTTGACCAGGATTCACTTTGTTTCAATGGCACCTTGTATGCCCAAATATGTCCTACAAGCATCCCATTATGTCTAAACCATAACTCCATTCGCCATACATCCTCGTGTAATAAATATGTGAGGACAATTATGTATTCATTGCTGTATATTTTCCAATCAAATTTTGCTCAAGGATATTCTTACGAAATCTCAACAAATCAAATCAAATTACTTTTTATAGACGTGTTGTTATCATTTATAAGTATATACACTACAAAGTGTAGTAGTCTTAATTTAATACGAGTTGATTTCAAAATCTATACTAGGGATACGAGGCTGGAATCTTTTTACGACGGCTATCGAGTTTGATGGAATTAATTATACATGAAGCGATAATAGTTCAAACAAAGCCAAACCAAAACAAATATGCAGTTGATGTTTTGTCTTGATCTGTCTCATCAGGAAGTACACTATCTCTATGTAATACCTATTCCTATTTATTTAAAGAACCTATTTTAAGTTTACAAACAGTACGACTTTTCATTTCAGGGAAACATTACGGAAGCGGTCATGGGAGTCATTGGGAACTGTCTCAGGCTTGATAGTATTGTCCTTGTTTACTATGATCATGAGACAAGAAGCTTCTAAATCAGTTGCAAACTTACTGGTACTGGATACACACAGCAACTTTTCCATTTGGGTTCAATTATGTGTGGCTCTAAGCGAAGGAGTGATCGTTGCGGCTGTAATTAAATTTCAAAGCAACAAAGAAAATCAATCGTATCGAGAACCACTTGTTATATTCGCCATAGCTCATGCTATATATGCTATGGTACAGGGGTATATAAGTATTATCAGTGACAAAGAACGGACGTCGGTAATGGTTCTTGTGTTATTTGAACCGGTGATATCAGCCTGTATAGTGTACTTCTCGACTAAAAACAGCATGTCGAAAATTTCAAATGTGGCCATATTAGTGACGTGTTTGAGTGCGGTCATGATGGTTTTTCCAGTGCGATATCTTTTCGGAATCAACAGAAGTGTGTGTCTGGCGATTCTTTGTGGTATTTGTTTGTCTGTTAGAAACGTCTGTTGCCATTACGTCAATAACGAACTTTCGGCGGTTATTGTCGTCAGGAAAAGGGCCATTTCCGCCATTTTTGTGTCTTCTATTTGCAGTATTCCCGCGTGTTTGTGTTTTTATTTCGGTATTAAATGGATTGTTCCGGCTATATACTATGTGTGCGCAGTCGCCGGTTCTGTTGGTTCCGTTGTCTTTTTAACACGTATCTTAAACCATTACAGTGTGGTATCGATAAGTTTATTTAATTTATGGGTATATATTGGGTACATTTTATTGCTTTCATTGGGTATTCGTCACGACATAGTATTTTTTTGCCTATCCTTGGTTGGTCTGGTGATGTCACAATTAATCTATATCAATGACAGAAGGGACAAAAATGGCGGGCCCGCTTTGTGTTTCAATCTAGGTAAGTCAATCACTTACGTTGTAAGGTTTTTACTAAGATGAAGAATCTTCAGAAAAATAGATTAGATAGAACGACTGCGCTGTGTCTTTGTTGTCTTCCTTACATTTGTGCAAAGCGAGAGTAAAACATACCTACTTCATGAAAACCCTTTGTCTTTAGGAATAGTGTTTAATTTTTTTGAAAATTTAAAAGCTTAAACCTTTTGGAATTTTGTTCCGATCTTAATTAGAGCTATGCCAATGTTTCTATGGAAATATCACTTATAAACCTAAAACCAAAATTTCCAGGCGATACAAATAAGTTGCATAATCTAATATGTTCCATCCATAAAAAGTATAGCTTTAGAAATATATTTCTTTGTTACTCTTTATCGCATTATTTGTGAATGTGTTGTAATTGTAACATGTTTTAATTTTATTTACAGTATCATCAGAAGAGTTACAGACTCGGCTACTGTTTCTGTTATTTATTTCTACCGTAGGAACCTTGATCCTATATGCTCTAACACCCAGCTTGAGTCAAAGAGATTTAAACACTTTAAGACTCGTTGGATTAGATGGTGTTTTGAGACGATTGTTACAAATCAAGGACTGAAGGGGTTAAATATTTAAAACACAATATGTAATTCTAGGACCTGAGCCCTACTCGGTACAACAAAACAGTAAAGGGGTAATGTATATCGGTAATGTGTTTATGGTTTAGTTTTGTAAAGAAGTCAATGTTTTGCCAAACTTTGCTCTTGTTCATAATGAAAATGGTTAGAAACAACTACAAACTACAAAAAATAACATTTCATGATCGGCCATAAACCTAACTGATGCTGATATTCCATCCGTATATTAAGACCGAAGAGCTGATTACTCGAAAGCCCACTTCTAACTGGCAAGCAAAGTCGAAGAAACTGACTTCCAGGTATACCTATGTTCAATGAGTATAAAGAGGGAAACTCTGATTATTCTGTGTATATTTATTAAAATCGTGATGGTTCATTATTTACTGTGATACCCCTTTCAATTTTGAGGGCCATTTCACATGTCAGTACATCAGTCACTTCCGTCACTCCGTCGCTGAGTTCATCACCCCATCAATGATCCGTATGTAAGCCCTGTTACCTTCGCGATAAAATCCATAATGAGCCTGGTTAGGAAAAGTATTTGTTGTCATAAATTGTTTTATGTGCCCATTCCAACAGGTCCAGAGTCGCTAGACAAATGCTGACTAGACAAAATAATTCTCACCGAATGGATTGACTAAAATGACGGAATTATGCCTATGACTTCTCTCATCTCACCATATATGCAAGAAACTATATAAAATGTATAAAATGATCAAAGAATGGATCAAAATAAAAGTTTGACAAGGTAGTCGGATTCCAGTGAACCATTTACCTAGTCTTACTGACATATTCATCTGCCATAGGATCTGAGAAACGCCATGCTCCCAAAGCAACGTTTGGATATATATATATGAACTAACCGTTGCTTTCAAAATCCCAGATTCCTTGTAAATTCTCGACCAGTCAAAATTAATGACGAGAACCTGGGATTGTGAAATCAACTTTTGCCGAACCTTGTAACAAGCTATTGCGGGAAAACGTTTGATTGACCAGACGTAAGATCTTTAGTTACAGTTTTATTCTGGGATAATCGAATCAACAAGATCAAGGCCGTTTTATGAAAAAAATGGCTGACCGTGTAAGCTTTTGCCGAGTATGTAGTGGAGTGATCCGTATAAAAAAGTGACGGCTGATATTTTCTCCGGCAATTTTGGCAGGTGATTTTTTCTGGCTTTCCCTCTGACATTCGATAGAAAACTTCTTTTAAATTAATGAAAACAATGATTCAATGGAGGCTGCCATTTTGAATTAGTCCAAATGTTACGAGATCAGTGATTGGATACATTTATTAGTGACGTATGGTTTGCTAAGGGAGATTATTGGTCTCTAATGAATCTGGGATTGTGAAAGCAACGGTTGGATCATGTATATATGTACAATCGTTTTGATCACCCCAGCAAAAGTGTGATCCCCCTAGCAAAATTGTGATCCCCCCAGCAAAATTGTGATCCCCCAGCAACCCCAGCAAAATTGTGATCCCACAGCAAAATTGTGATCCCCCAGCAAAATTTAAGTTAACATCAAATTTAGTAGGATTTGAAGACGAAAATTAAGTCAAAGTATTCACTTTTATGAATAAATGTTTGTGGTCTGAATTATACATAATATACAAGAATTGTGTACCTTACATGGTAGTAGTAAAACCATCAACATGCACTACTTTTAAAAACAATATAAACATGGTAGAATAACAACGATTCTTCTAGTTAAGTATTTGCACAGGAACAGGTAATTCAATTGTCATCTCTAACAATTTTTTCAGTAGAAAATGGAATGTAAAAATGTCAGTCATGTTCCTAGTTAAATACAGGACTCGGGCGTCCAATTCATTTGCCATCTGTTTCAATGTTAAATCACGATATTCAAAATTCTATAACATATTTTAGAAATCTCGTTGAAAACTTTCTAATATGTCACATGAAAGCCTAGTCAATACTTGGTTTCTGTACAAAAATTCAAAATAGCTTGACCTAAAAAACAACTAGTCAAAAATGAAAAAGTAAACATTTTATCAACACCCGCTGCTGTCACTGCACACAAAACCACTATTTTTAGAAAGAACCTTCCGCCGATAAAATTTCTCATTATCTCAGAAATTCTGAAAGAAAATGCAATTTCCGACATCAAATTTCAAATCTAAACCAAAAATTAGTCAAAAATAGGCATGCAAAAATTCAAAGATAGCACGGACTAAATCATACAATCATTAGCCTAAAATGTTTTACTGGGCTAAGTCCAATATGGGATGCCGGGGGAAAAACACCCGGTTACCGTTCCTAGCTCCTAATATAGACTTTCGCACCTTCATTCATATACAGGTTCACGCTCCAGTTGACGATTCTGGTTTTAATGGAATTGAGATGATATAATGTGTTATTGATTGAATAATGACATGCAATGCGCAATGGTAGAAAATTTACCGTCGACCCAACTCGACCACTGTTGTTTGTTTTGAGACTGCTAACATTTGGAGATATCTTGTATCGCTGTATCTATGTGAAATAAGAAGAATTTGTAGGATATGCACATGTATTGCTTGGCTGGGTATAGTCGAAATCATCCGAGTACAAGGATAAGGCCAGTTGCTTAGTGGAATAACACTCTTGGTCAGAGTTGACCTGACAAAACCGAAAATCGAAGATAAACAATGGCATTTAATTGGTTTCCGTTGCATTGAACTAAATAAAATTCATTAACTACCATATTCTACCAACCTGGGCCGGGGTTAAATAACTTAGTGTCCACGTAATTTCTATGCACATCATTCTCTTTTAAATCAGACTCAATAACGGTCAAGATCTGATTTCTTAAGATTTTACATGCAAACTGAAGTTTTCAGATCTATTTAATGCGATAGCATCTAGCACATCGTGACTAAGAGATGTAGAAGAATTCCATTCTGTCTACTGACACTGGAAGCTTGTCGTGTGAGGAGTAGGTCACACCGTTCGCTTATTATTGCGTGATTCACATGTAAACCGTAATATCAACTGTATAATAACAATCAAGCCTTCCATAGGCTTAGTTGGTTTGAAATATCGATAGACTGTACATCCTAAAATATTTTCGTACGAGGATAAGATATTTAATCATATATTTAACGGACGTGAACTGGAGTAATGTCTAATCTGAAATAAACAATAAGTCGAGGTAAGCTTCATTTTTGTATCCTCTTATTCAACTATCTCAATGTATCTTCAATGAGATACTGTAATGTTGTCTGAACATCGCCTTACATGTGTAACAGCACGTTTCAGGTTCTGTTTTAATATTTCTATATCGCTCTACATATTCTATTGAGGAGTATTTTAACATTGAAAATATTAATGGTTTTTGCTCTACATTATCATAGCGTACTCTTTATACATAACATATTTTATGAATCAATCGCTTAGCTAGAGTTTCATATCAAACGGATGTAATGCTTTCTATTAGATACTATAGCACAATTGCCAGACTCGCCCCGCGGGATACCGTCTTATCAATCGTTTACTTTATGTAAATAAATAAAATAAAACAAAGCGTTATGTCGGAGTATCAAACCCACAAGAAGGTGTAATGGTTTACCAGGTTGTATTTAAAATTATAACAACATGGCCTATTCAGTGTACTTTAACCGTCTTCATTAGCTTCAAGGTGCAGAAGAGTAGGAGGTAAAACTCCATTCATTTCATTCCAATGTACTTTAATGGATTGAACTGATGACAGATCAGCATCAGATTTTAAGGCTTTTCGAAGGATGATTCTTGGTAATCTTTCATTAACATAAGCATACTTCCTGTTACACGGGTATTCTTTTCACCAACTATAGGCTTACTTGCTGATGGCTATCTTAACAATTGTGTTTCTCCATGATTTAATGATTTAAGTAATTTATTAGTTTTATTTTTCCTTTCGCACAGGTATATCACCACCAACAATTCTATTTTGGCCTAACTTGAACCATTTTGATAATCTAAATTATTACTGTCGGGGGATGAGTAAACATCCTTAAAGCTGGTCTTGAGCATGGACAAATCCTACCTCCCCCTCCATAGAAAATAAGAACATAAAATGGAGTAGGGTTGGGTAGCCCGCTCGCAGCACATGCACTGACGCTTTGGCAATTCTTTTTTTTTTTTTTTTTTTTTTATATGTATGTTTGATGTCTGATCGTCTCATGCAGATGTACTTGTCTATTCCTTGGTTTTTGTGGTCATGTACTTGATCGCAGAATGATGAATCTGTCCATTTTATACACATGTACTTGTGTATTTTAAAACTAATTGTACATTGAAATGATATATGGTTTTTGCTGTCATGTACTTGATCGCCGGAAGATAAATCTGTCCATTATTTACACATGTACTTGTGTTTTGAAAATAAATTGTACGTTGAAATAATACGTGATTTTTTGCGGTCGTGTGCATGGCCGCGGGAACTATATATTACATCCATTTTATAAACAAATTGTAGGTTGAAAATATATCCATTTAATGTACATGTACTTGTGTATTTTTAAACAAATTGTACGTGGAGTATTGTATATTTATTTTGTGGTCATGTACTTGATCGCCGTAACATATATCTGTCCATTTGATACACATGTACTTCAATAAGTTAATTTAGACCGGGAAGATATTTACTTATTTTATTTTGTTTTTTTAGTTTTATATCTTTTTTTTAATTTTCCTAATCACGTTTAACTCAATGGGCTGAATGTGAGACAGGACCATGTCCTTGTGTATTGGGCCTAATTCTGACCCATGTAAAATAAAGAGTTTATTATTATTATTATTATTATTACATATTCAAAAGTACAAATAAATCTATTAATGAACCAAGAACTTTCATTTTTCATATTGTATAGGATACGCCACACCACTCTAACAATATTTGATCATAAAGATAACGACGATTTTTACTCTACGCGGATATTAACCTCTATCAACCTAGATGTATACAGATACAGTTTTTATCGACTTAGATGAATCTAAAATATCGGGGATATAACGTATGTCGACCACGTTGTAACCGTAGATATTGAAGATAAAACCTGGCTGTATTATAATGATTATTCGTATATCGATACAGCTATATCTATAGAAGACGCGGATATAAACCCCGCTAACCTAGTTGTATCTATAGAAGACGAGAATATAACCTCCCTCAACCTAGTTGTACCTATAGAAGACGAGGATATAAACTCCCTCAACCTAGTTGTATCTATAGAAGACGAGGATATAAACTCCCTCAACCTAGTTGTATCTATAGAAGACGCGGATATAACCCCCGCTAACCTAGTTGTATCTATATAAGACGAGGATATAACCCCCGCTAACCTAGTTGTATCTATAGAAGACGAGGATATAACCTCTTTCGACCTAGTTGTATCTATAGAAGGCAATATGACCAACGTCAACATAGTTGTACCTATAAATGACAAGGATATAACCTCTGTCGACCTAGTTGTATCTATAGAAGGCAATATTACCCATGTCAACATAGTTGTACCTGTAGATGACTAGGATATAACCTCTGTCGACCTAGTTGTATCTATAGAAGGCAATATTACCTACTTCAACATAGTTGTACTTATAGAAGACGAGGATATAACCTCCCTCAACCTAGTTGTACCTATAGAAGACGAGGATATAACCTCCACTAACCTAGTTGTATCTATAGAAGACGAGGATAAAACCTCCCTCAACCTAGTTGTATTCTAGAAGACGAGGATATAACCTTCCCCAACCTAATTGTATCTATAGATAACAAGGATATAAACTCTCCCTCAACCCAGTTGTATCTATAGAAGACGAGGATATAACCTCCCTCAACCTAGTTGTATCTATAGAAGACGAGGATATAATCTCCCTCAACCTAGTTGTATATATAGAAGACTAGGCTATAACATTCCTCAACCTAGATGTATCTATAGAAGACGAGGATATAACCTCCCTCAACCTAGCTGTATCTATAGAAATCGAGGATATAAACTCCCTCAACCTAGTTGTATCTATAGAAGACGAGGATATAATCCCTGTCAACCTAGTTGTACCTATAAAAGACGAGGATATAACCTCTGTCGACCTAGACCTAGTTGTATCTAAAGAAGACGAGGATATAACCTCTGTTAACCTCGTTGTATCTGTATATGACGAGGATATAACCTCCCTCAACCTAGTTGTACGTATAGAAGACGAGGATATAACCTCTGTCAACCTAGTTGTATCTATTGAAGACGAGGATATAACCTCTGTCGACCTACACCTAGTTGTATCTATAGGAGACGAGGATATAACCTCTGTCAGTAATTGTCTTTGGATAGATGGAGCGTCGTAGACGGATCTTAATATATCACAGATATAAGGTATGTCGAATTAGATGTATTTAGAGATACGAGGATATAAACCTGTGTCGACCTAGATGTATCTACAGATTTAGGAGATATAATTTAGTTATATCCGATACAAATTTTGAAACAATAATATCTTTTCGCAACATTCCATTTAGATCAATATTTAAATCACAAATTCGATTTGCTTTGCACTTATATATATTCTTGTAAAATGACAACTATTAGAGACTTATAATAAACTTCTATGAGTTTAATTATGAATAATTTCACAATGAAGTGATTCTGTAGAATTTAGGAAATATTAGATTATAATTATGTATATTATTGTGAATCATGTATCAGATAATGGATTATGACTAGACTAATTTGAAAATTGTTCTAGTTTTCAGTTTAAAATATTAAGTGAACTGAGCATGGCTAAAATAATTTCACTCAGACGCATAATAATTTGTGTTCGATCGTGGATGGCATGTAGAGTCAAACTAAAATCTACAAAATCAAAAATTTATATTTTAATCTTAGTCTGTGAAGCATAATTGACGATTCTCTAACACATTTGTGTGTATATATAATGAAATTTGGAGTCAGTTGTCTCCGAAAACAAAAGCACCTATTATTTATTGTAAGAAATTCTTTGAAATTCTGTTAAAGTGTTTTCGTTAAGATTAAGATGAACCACCTTAATGTATTATTCAATTTTCTCTGCACGATAATTTCATTGTCATTCTGCACGTTGCTGAATAGCAGGAGGCCGGACGCTGCCGACATGCCTTTCGGATAAACATTCCACCGAACACAAGTTAGAAATGGTGCTAGATTATAATCTTGGTAGTAAGAACAGTCAGTTAACTCACTGGGTAAACGTCCATGGCGGTGTACAGTTGAAATACAAAGGCTTTTGCATCCACTTTATTTTTAACAATTTCATAACAATTGTATTTGTCAATTAATCTTTAGAGTAACAACTGCGCTTATGATACTTTTGCCTTTAAATTCTCAATTTTGAAAGAAAATGAAATGGATGGAGTTTTACGTTCTATTCCGCTGCGCCTTATGGGCTAATGAAAACGGTAAAAGTACATTGAATAGGCCATACTGTTACATGTCATGAAAATACAACCTGGTAAATAATTACACCTTCAGTGGGTTTGATACTCCGCTATTACGCTTTGTTTTGTTTTATTTTTGAGAGAGATGTTGCCAGGACAGCGACATTCGCCTACTCTTTTTGCGATTTCCAACTGTCCAGGGATCTTTAACCTGCACAGCCTGTAGCAAACAGGGCCTCGGTTATTGTCCCATCCGATCGACTAGAAGTTCTTCCCATGTCAGTCCCTCCGACCTGCATCGCTGACAGGAGAAACCGGGCTGAAAAATCCGAAAGTACATTTCGACCTTTGCCGGTATTGAAACCTGGACCTTCATGTTAGCGAACAAGTGTCTAACCCACTGAGCAACCGCGGCTTCTTAAACTTGAAAGATATTTCTACACTAAATAGATGTGTCCAATAACAACTCCACCTCTAACAACTCGACTCCCCCCCCCCCCCTACCGTTCATGTCCCAACTGGCAGATCTTGCAAAGATAATAAGCAAGTGCATGTATAATAAATCATTCTAAAAGCTGACAATAATAACCAGTTTTCATTGAACAGTAAAACCCTATAATTATCCCAATACAGCCCATAATTTACAACATATTTTCTCCCTGGATTCCAGTCAATTTCCATTTTCTAATCCCAGTCTTTCTGACATGATAAATTAGACGTTTACAAATATTATTCATTCCTGTGACAGCAGAAATATAGTTACGTCATTATCAAATATGGCGCGAATTTAGACCGTCTGCTGGGAATGATATAGTATAACATGATGTATAATTGTTACTGTATAATCGCTTTTATACAAATATTTAAAATAAATATATTCTGAATCAGATAATCGGTAATGTTTGTTTCACTTGGTTGAGAAGGCCCCATATTTGGAAAGTTTGAAAACGCACTATTGTCTGATATGTCGCAGGTTAATAGCGACTTTTGTAGAATTTGTAACTTTAAAGGGGCCCAGGCTTGATTTTTAATCCAGTCTTTTGGGCCTTTTGGTTAAAAATTTAAATTCATTCCTCAGAAAATATTTACGTCTTATAAAATCGCGAATTAACCCTGCTAATATATAGTAAACATGAAAATTTTACTGTATCATCTTTTTACAATTTGTACAGGTAGTCTATTCTGTCTAAATAATTGTGTTTTTCCTGGTTGACAAAGTCTAAAATTTTTGGAAATTAAAAACGTTAGTCAAATTTATATAGATGACCGCTATTGCACGACGGGAAGATAATTTTGATTCAAGACGAACCGTTTTCCAAATTAGCGGAAGGGAGGTTCGTAATTTCTTCGGCATTCTATTGTCTCAAACCATATTTTGGATTCCCCAAGGGAAATTTGAATTGTTTTAAAGACAAAGGTAACCCTTTTAAATATTTCGAATTAGCACAACCAATATATTTTTTTGAAGTTTGAAACCCCTTTGTCTGATTTTGCCCGCAAATAAGCCTTTGTCCATTTTTTAGGAGTTTTTCTTGCGTTTTATTCGTGTTTGTCGGAAAATAAAATTCTATTCGCCGTAAAATTATAAATGGCGTTTAATCGAGGCTATCACACTAGTCCTGGCCATTAGATAAGGTCAGAGTGACATTTTTTTTAGGACGACACAAATAACAATGATTCACCAGATAACCGGAAGTTGACAAAGAAAGCGTAGAGACACAAATTATTCATATCCACACTTTCTAGCTCTTAAAAAAATGTTAATTTTTTTTATATAAATCCAGGAAAATGGACTTTTCTTTCTATGAACTGTACAGTTAGACAAAACAGACAATTCAATTCATTGTCGATTTTACTGGTGTGCACATATACTTTTTCATGATAATTCGAACGTTATAAGTACAGTAAGACTTAAACTCCATGTAATTGCCTGTTTACAAATACTGTCTTTTAAACAATTAAGTACAAATTGTGGGATGTTAAACTCTATTTTTCTGTTTTATTCGTTTACTGTCTTCATAGGTAAGAAATATTGTCCTCGAAACTAAACGAAATAAATATAGATACAACACCCCGTTCCCTACCATGGACTTTTCATAATTATAGTATTATATACAAACAGCACGATGGAGGACGTTTCTCATGTGGCCCCAGTACCATCGCCAGTAACTTTTAACCTCGTCAAAATGCCTGCTAATTAGCTGTCATTGTATAATAGATTTAATACACTGCAGTTCTAAATACATGTCAATCAAGACAACAAATAATCAATTTGTACCGTACAGAACCCATTCAATTAACAGACTAGTCCAAAGGTTCAGAGCTATTTGTCCGGTGTATGGCCTGCATGAATTTCATGTCTCCTAGAAAGGGGAGGTACACGCAAAGCGTCTATTAGATACTAGCTCGATTTAAACAGAAAGGTGTAATACTCCATTCTTTTCTTTGTTTAACAGTGATTCTCAAGACATCTTAGAGTAAGATATTTAGTAACAAGACGACACGCAATAACTGAAGCTGTATATAAAACAGACTAATCTCAACTGGTATGCAATCGGTCTGAGGATCAACTTGGCTTAAGCTTTGATCTCGACAAAACCAATATGAAAAGTCAAAGAGTAAATTGAAACTGTTGGGAGAAACCTGACCGATAAATTGACACGACCGTCAATCCGGTGTTTATTGGAGAAAGTTTGATTGATTGAAATGTAGGAATGAATATCCAGTCTTGTATAATGTAAGACTGAACCGGTCTTCAAAGGGCTTCAAAGAACCTTGCATATCCTTCGCTTGAATTGTCATCAAAATCAATATAATAGTGGTTATCCTGAATACTCGACACTCACGCTAAAGTGAATGTATCGCTGCCTTGCAAGTGCTTATCTTTGAAGGTATTGTTCACACTGAAGTTAATTTCCTCTCTGCCGTGGTAATCCTTGAAGAAATACATGGCAACCCAACTTCACCTTACTGAACAAAGCATGGGATATGGCGAAATCTATACTTGTTCATGTGTTCACAATCAGCACATTAAACCATCAATTGAAAGATCTGTCATCAAAACGGATTCATACTAATGACGATTTAATGTTCTCTCATTGTCTATCTCGTAGCATTTTTCATCTTAAATAGACAAATTTGGAGCATAAACGTTGGACCACAACACCATATCGGCCTACAACTGATAAACGAAAAGTGCTCAATAACAATTTTAGACCGGATAGTATATATGATTATGAAAGAGTCAGTGGCTGCGTCCGAAGTCCTGGAATATGACCGTACTGTTCACACAATCTGATAAAGCTACTATATAAAAACATATTTAAAAGGTATCTTCTTTGAATGCCCGAGAAATACCATGATTTACTGAACAATGCCATTAGATAAGAGTAGTTACGTTTTATATGGTTTTATAACCATTCCGAGAACCAATATCAACGAATATCATAAATTTCATCTAATATTCACGTCTATAAGTGTCCATTGACTACTGACCATTTAGTTAAACTAAAATAATGTTACTGTATGTTATCTTAACGATGCTGGCTTCATGAATAAATAACCTAATATTACCATATCGACAATTTCCTATGGTTTATTAGTTCATTATCGAGCTCTAGGGTATTATTGGTAACTTGCCGACTCTAGAAATGATGTGATAGTAATGGCCACTATGCTAATGGGAATAGTCTAATGAGAGAAGTGAGCAAATAACAAAGATATCAGTCAGTTTGCACTTAAACTTGGATTCATCTCCTTCACGGTGTCCTTTAGAATATATTACCTTTATATCGCCCAGTTCCTTCCGTCCTCCTATATCTCTCAATTCTCACTGCCCATGTCTTGTCTGGTTGTTGTGTCGTTACTGCAGTCAAATCTGGAAATGTTTCCAAACATTAATACTATAGCAATCAAAATGTATAAAAAAGAAAATATGTACACTGATAAAAAAAAAATACATCAATTGTAGAGTGATATAGAACACCACTGTTAAAATAGTACTCAGTATATCGATTGTAGAGTGTATATAGAAATACCACTGTTAAAATAGTGCTCAATACATCAATTGTAGAGCGATATAAAAAAATACCTCTGTTAAAATAGTGCTCAATACATCAATTGTAGAGCGATATAGAAATACCACTGTTAAAATGGTACTCAGTATATCGATTGTAGAGTGTATATAGAAATACCACTGTTAAAATAGTGTTCAATACATCAATTGTAGAGCGATATAGAAATACCACTGTTTAAATAGTGCTCAATACATGAATTGTAGAGCGATATAAAAAAATACCTCTGTTAAAATAGTACATCAATGTAGAGTGATATAGAAATACCACTGTAAAATAGTGCTGAATGCATTGCAGAAATATGTAGAAATATACATCTATTAGTAAAACCAGATCGATGTTGAACTCGGTAATATTATGGGGTGAAGCGTCCATGTCATTTTAATTATTAACCATGCCAAAAGGTTTATTTTTGTCCTCACGATGAACCTAGACCTAGAGCCATTAGGAGAACTGTAAGAATGATGGGATTCAAGTGATGCGAGAAAACGGCAGATCAATTCCAGCCTTACTAATGGAATTCGGTGCCAACTTTGATAGAATTACATGTTGGAAAGTTGACAAATGTCAGGGTCGACAGTATAACTGAATGATTTCGATTTTTTTTCTATCAATAATCTCACACTTAAACAAACCTGTACGGAATAAGAGTCATTGAATCAAAGTATCGCTACCGTAAGTCTCTGTCTTGCAATTTCAAAATTCGAAAAAGGACTCATTTCTTGAACATTTTAAAAGATTTTTTTGTGAAATCGAACATCTTTACTACCTGCTAGATGATGCCTAAACATTTTATTTCTTTTAATCCCAAATCGACCAGTTACATTATTGTCGCTTTTTGAGGTTTTCGTGACATTGAAAACAGAAAAAAGTAAAAATTCCTTTTAATGAAAATCGGCAAATTACCAAACCAGACAGTAATTTTCGACTGGTTCACAAATTTTGTTTAAATCATCTTTCATTAAAAGCTTTTTCCAGATCACGTAACATCATAAAATAACGATCATAAACTAAATTACATTCACTATTATTTTTTATAATGAGCGTATATCTAATTAATTTCTCCACATTTCTCAATAACCCCCAACTTGTGATTGTTGTAATTTCATTATTTTAAAGAACAAACGAGTCGTGTTATGGGATTATCCCAGGGGAAGGAACTCGTCGTTTATAATTTTAAATATACGTATACAGTTATTTTACATTATATTATATTTGAACTGGGAGGGGTCACCCGTCAAAAGGGACAAAAATCTTTTACCTTTTGTCTTCAAATTCACTTAATTACTAAATTGTTTCCCCTTGTCAGTGATGCAGGTCGGAGAGACTGACATAGAAAAAGGCGTCTAGTCGTTCGGATTGGACAGTTAAACGGAGGCCACGTGTGCTACAAGCTATGTATCTGAAAGATAACTCGGAAATCGCAATAAAAAATATTAGTAGGCTTAAAAATGTCCCTATTGTACCATGCCCGTCTTCATAAACCCATTAGATGCAGAATAGTAGGATGACCGTGTTATTGGAATGTCAGAACCATGAGTAGTTTTATACAAATTGAAAGTAGAGCTTATCGGACTAAACATCGTTAACAATCTGCATAAATTTCAGAGTATTCCGGATTAACGTTTAAGAACTACCAAATGTGACATAACAAAGTCGATAAAATTAGAATATTGGAAATGTAATTAAGAACGTTAGCAAGGAAATTGGCAAAATGTGCAGAAACTTACCAGTTCCCTGCGGTGTTCCTTAATCAACTTGTTGTTATATCTGGAAATCTACTTTCGATTTGAAATTGTTCCAGGCGAAATGTGGCTGATTAAAATTGAAAGATAAATATTGAATTAATAAGTGTGTATTGATAATTATCTAATTATATTTACTGTACCCATTGGCTATATTAATCACGACATTTTAATCGGGCGTATACCAATATATCAACTAACAGGATTTCTAATACACTAGCGTGTACACTTCTTGTATGATTTCAAAGGTTAAAGTAAATATGAATAGCCTCAAGTACTAGGACTGTACGAAAAGCGTAAAACCCATTCAAATATACCATAAATTAGAATTTCACCGTCTTATTCTCTTTTTGTGTTTCTATAAATGACGTATTTTTCATTTTCCAACGCTGATAATTCTTGACACGCATGGATTCTAGGGTTCAAATTTCGATGATGAAGACATGAACTGCTAGTATCACAGACTAGCTTAGCTATAAAATTCCCTTCTTGGAGACTAATGTATGATTGGTCTGTCCTTTAAGTCAACTAAGTCGACGACACTGAGACGAACAAGTACCTATATACAGAATTATAAAAATCCCAGTGTACTAGATGATAGCTGTTTTAGTAAAGATGTGCCATTTACCAAATAATTGCTTCTATGGTGGATGTATGCGACAGATACCTGTACAAACCTATTCTACTCAATGCAGCTGTAAATGGATGTGTATCAATCATACCACTCGAAACAATATACAGCTTTTAATGACCACCGGAGTTGAACCCACGTGTTCTGTTTCACCATAAATCCAAAACATTTTTGTCTTGAGACGCGATCTGGTAAAGTGGTGCGGGACATTTCTACAAACTTGGTCAATTTAGACAGGCGAATGAAACTTTCTATTGGATACGGAATTCTAGAACTGTAATAATTTCTAGAGAGATTTCAGAGGAAAAGCAAATCACATTCGATGTCCAATTGTCGATGATTTTTAATCGTGCAGGTATTTAACGACCTTTCTAGGTTTACAGAAAGCGCCTTCGTGAACAACCACATACGGTCAAAAATTGCTTGAACCCTCTACCTCTACTTCGGTGTGAAAGCGCCTCCCAAGGTTACAGCTAAGGGTTTCAAATATACACCACATCTTGAATATTGGTGTTTTATACCAGGATGAAGGCTCTCTATTTGAAGTTCAATTAAAATTATCGACTGGTCGATAAAATTCATTCAAATCATTTCAACCAAACATGAATTCAATCGCTGATCAAATGCCCGTCTTCTTAGACTCGATCAATAAGCCACTATTACTGTTTAACAATAGAATCTATAAGAATAATATGTATTTAGCCTCGAATGTCACGTACACCTCTCCAATCACTTACACATTCAGTATTGAAATTGTGAAAAAGTTTTGTTACAACTCTATAAGAAAAATCATTAAGATATAGATCATTATAATCCGAAACGTCTGATAACTGCAACCAATTTCCAATATGGATAAAGCTTTTTCTTGAAGTCACGGTAACTTAATTTTGCAAGATTTGTATGATTCATTTGGTTATATTTAATACTTCAAAACTGGAGTCAACCAATTTATATCAAGGACCAGCTCCAGTCGGCGATAATAATTAGCTAGAAGCTACAACCAATTCTATCGTTTTTGATCTGACTTTATACTTGTACAATGCTTATAGTAATAATAATAGAAATGCTGATGATATGATTTTGATAATAGTAATTATAATAATGACGATGACATTGATGAGGATGATACAGGTGGTGGTGATGGTGATGGTGATGATACAGGTGATAGTGATGGTGATGATACAGTGATGGTGTTGATACAGATGATGGTGGTGATTCAGGTGATGGGGATGGTGATGATACAGGTGATCGTGATGATAAAGGTGATGGTGATGGTGATGATAACGGTGATGGTGATGGTGATGATACAGGTGATGATGATGATACAGGTGATGGTGATATACAGGAGATGGTGATGATACAGGTGATGGTGATGATACAGGTGATGGTGATGATACAGGTGATGATGATGATGATTCAGGTGATGGTGATGGTGATGATACAGGTGATGGTGATGATACAGGTGATGGTGATGATACAGGTGATGGTGATGATGATGTTTCAGGTGGTGGTGATGGTGATGATACGGGTGAGGATGATGGTGATGATGATGGCGATGATGCAAATGCAAGGAGTAATGAAAATGATGATTATGACCTATGGTTATAAATAATGATACACAGATGATGCTTTTCGAGAAAAAAAATAATGATAAGATTTGTAGCTATATAATATGTACGTGATTTGTCACAATAGATAATGTTGTTACCTAAAACATATCAATCGTCCAACTAGAGTTAAGAGCTCTCGGACTACATAAAGTATAAAGTCCTTGTTTCCGGAAGTTTGTGGGACAGCCTGATTTGGAGTGATATTTTATAATTAAAAGTTCCCAGAAATCAGATAATTCATAGCTCGACTCTCATTTGTCTTGGGCTGGTCTCATTAGCAGGCTTGTTAAAATAACTTGAATGATTTCGTTCAATATCTGTAAGAATTGGTTTCTATCCAAGATTCTTCTTGAAGGTCATGGTGACTGACAACGCTTATTGTTGTTATTAGGGTGAATTGCGATGAATCTCAATGAAATTATGTTTCTTCTGATAAAAGGAATAGTGCACCCTGTGTATAGTAAGATTACATTCTGAAAACAGATAGTATGTTAAAACAGATAGTATGTTAAAACAGATAGTATGTTAAAACAGATAGTATGTTAAAACAGATAGTATGTTAAAACAGATAGTATGTTAAAAACAGATAGTATGTTAAAAACAGATAGTATGTTAAAAACAGATAGTATGTTAAAACAGATAGTATGTTAAAACAGATAGTATGTTAAAAACAGATAGTATGTTAAAACAGTATAGTTAAAACAGATAGTATGTTAAAAACAGATAGTATGTTAAAACAGATAGTATGTTAAAACAGATAGTATGTTAAAACAGATAGTATGTTAAAACAGATAGTATGTTAAAACAGATAGTATGTTTTAAAGATATTATATAGGTTTTCTAATTTTTTGAGTGAGTATCGAGGACACTGATTGGATCAATTAACTCCATTTCAATTTTCTAATCAGACGTCTGTGGTTCCTGCAATTCGAATAAAACTAAGTGTTTGATGACGTCACTAATCGTCAATGCCTTTTGTAATACAAGCATATTTTGGGATTATTGACGTAATAATTTTAAAAACCTCATACAAATCCTTGAACTCCGATATTCCCTACAAGAAATTGAATGAGTTGTACTGAACTGTCCGATTCAGAAACCAAGTCGATTAGAGGCTAATTCAGAAAACTCATTGGAATATTGGTTTTAGCCGAGAGCGGTCAACAACCCAATATCAACAACACAATTATTCTAGAATTTAGTCCACATTCATTAAACTTAATCCTTTCAGCTCTAAAAATCATTAACTATTCTTTATACGTCGACTTAGTCTTAGTAGGTTAATCGAACTGGTTTATAGTAGAGATTGCTCTTTATCTCCGAATGACAGTCCAGCTATTTTATTGGTTATTAAAATGTTAAGAGCGAATCAAAGCAGAGGGTTATTATTCCGTTATCAAAGGCTAACTAATCCACCTATTCTGAAACAGTTATCTGGAAATCTTATTGAACACTAACAGACTATAAAAGAAACCACGTTTTATCACCTTCAAAACATATATATTTTCTATCAACTCGCAATGGCTGATACGGTTTATTTCACATGTATAAATGGGTCTAGTATCTCATAAGTTTATCATCTGTCCTAGCTTAATGCATTGGCAGGTTATTATAAAGAAACAGCCATTAGAGAACAAAACACCCTTTCCCTTCAGCACAATTTGCTTGCAATGTCAATATCAATTTAGAGAAACCAAGGTAGATGTTCTAAGGATACCACACAGGTTGTGTGGGAGGTCCCTTGGTTTCATATTATGTACATTGTATGATGAAATGAAAGAAATATAATTAGGTAGATGTATATTGATTTTATTAAAGGCATAACAAGTGCATACGGTGCATGGTTAAAGTGAAAATTATGGCATTGTTGTCTCTGATTGACCTGTGTGTTGCCACTTCACGGAATATTGGGGCTAATAGGTGTTGAAATATGACGGATAATAAATTTGGAGGATCAAGTACAAGCTGTAAAGTTAAAACATGAAACATGTCAGATGAAATCAAGTTTCCATATGAACGATTGTTCTGCGCAAAGCGTATTACACGATTTCTTGTCATTCGGGCCACAGAAAAAAAATTCGAAGTGTCTGTTATATGAATTAATGGTCGAGATATCAGCAACTATTCGATATAGACACTAGATTAAGAGTAGGCTTCTTAACATGTTCACAGATTGAGCCGCCAGTGTCCAGTGTACAGCTATGTATAAACGTCTTAAATGCGTTACTGCATATAAATTATTAACCCCATGTCTGTCAGACTGTTTATGCAAGTCCATTGTGTAAACAAACCATTTACATGTACGATGAAAAAATCACAAAATTCCACAAGTTCTTCAATTATAATAAGTATCTTTACTAAATGGTGATTGACGACTTCAGAATGGTTTCTATCGCGTTGAAAAGATAATTATACAATAGACAAAACACTTGCCCCATTTAAACCAATCCAGTACAATTACCGTGGAATTGGCCGACCTCCTATCTGTGTCTTTCATCTACCGCCATTTTGATTTCCTACGAGATTTCTCCCGCTTAAATTGACCAATTAGCAATCGTTAGGCTGTAAATCTCAACTCGCTTTACTCAAATCGACTACTTCAGATAATGAACTTGATTTAGTGTCCATGAGATAAAAGAAATAACGTTATCTGACAACAGTTTAAGTGCGATGCTAGTCCCCATGAGAAATGGATATTCAGAAACATTAAAAGACTATCGAAATGAGAAGTCTCTACGGCTTGATTTATTGAATGTCAAATGTACAATGCTACCTAGTCGGCTATGCTGGTAATGGGTAACGGATGATCTTTACCAAGAGAGTTGGTCAGGGACAGGATGTTAGACACTATCCCCAAGGGCCGTGTGTTCTTATCTCGTTAAGCGCGTGATAGTGTGGTGACAATGAGAACTGCTTTTTCCTCATTAATACAGTCGTTCCAGTTGTAAATCAGAACTGAATATGTCATCTTTCCTCATTTTTTCAGTCGAATCCCAATTAACTCTCCTTATTATTCCTGTCGGCCCAGTTGAAAAAATAGTCATAATCCGTAAAGAGATAAGTCAAGAAACAGCAAGCAGGCTCATTGATAAGTTTCTTTTTCTTGTAATATATTGTATTGAAACTTTTGTCTGATCTTCATTATTTAAATAAGGTGTAAATCAACTCATTGCAAGAGCCACGAAGAATTACCAAGGATCGTTGCAAAAAATGAAAGCTTTACGTCCTACTCCTCTTCACCTTATAGGCTAACGAAGACGGACCACGCCATGCAGTATGCACGAGAGAAATTATGCCAGGAGATTTGCATTAGACTACTCTTTGTGCAATTTCCAACTCTCGAGGGATCTTTAACGTTCAGAGCCTGTAGCACACGGGGCCTTGGTTTATTGTTCAATCCGAACAACTAGATGCTCTCCATGTCAGACCTACATCACTGGCTGAAAAATCAGAAAGCTCATCTCGATCTTGCCGGGATTGAACCCTGGACCTTCAGGGGCTCCGCTCCCCAACGTACGTTGCAGTGGAGCTCAAAGCAACTTGCATTGACTTAGATTCTGACAAGTGCATTATTTGCTAATCGTCATCAGCAATTCTAAAAAGAGAGTCTCTCGCTAGTAATTATCTTTCGCTTATTTCCGACGGCAATTTGTTGCCATAAAACACGATGACATTTAAAACATGTGCTTTAATTACCATTTCCACCATTCTAACAGACTCTATACAATATGTTAGATTAATTATTTATACTAGAATGTTAAATTCGCTGACATAACACCCAGTTGATTATGCTTACAGATAATTTCATATGTTGAATAAATCGGATTTAAAGCTATATTAGAAGATTATGTTCTGTAAATTATGTTGAATAACATTCGATTCCCGAAACGAAAAGTTCCTCACCATTAATCTGATTTGGAAATGGGCTTCAATTGAAATATTTGGACAAATCAATGTTGAATGGTATACTTAAGTCAGCTTCCGAAGGATCCTTTTGCTTAATTATGGAATCTTTTCAATTTGCGTTTGTTTGGTGGTTTTAGTACTTATTTGAGCACAACTTTGTATCGAGTTTCACACATTGCTTTTAAGCTTTCTGACTTTAATCCACTGGTGGTCGAAGATGACTACATTCATTCTATACTCTTCAAGCTTTCATTACAAAATTTATATACAGAATCGGGCATTCGTATTAAAGAGAAGGTGCCAAGAATCATCGGACGCCATATTTTCGACGATGTTTTTATGAAATTTACGACCGTAGACTTAATATAAGAAATCAGGTGGATTCATACCTTTACGTCTTTCAGTAAGTTAAGGAAGTCTATAAGTGTAAGTCAATTAGATACATACAAACTTACTCATCTGATCAGACAGGAGCATCATGTGGGGTTCTATAGCACAGCGGCTAAAGCGTTGGTTCTTTACGTCATGAAGTCATTTGCTGGATACGTTGAAATTGTCGGACGTGAGTTCTTATCTCGACCGGTGTTTGAAAGTCCGATAACCTTCAATAAGTCATTTTCACAATACCAGTCCGCCCAACTGTAAATGGGTGCGAGAAAGATCAATGCCAAGCGGTTTGGCCAAGAATCAGTTGGTAGAAAGGATCCTTGTCATGGCGGACTTGTAAGTTGCTTGTAAAATATAGTTGTTTCAGGAACTATGGCGTTTCGTCCTGCACCAACACAGTCACATAGATAAATAATATGTAACGAATCAAATTTGATTAAGTAATATGGGACTCACAGGAAATTAGGAAATATGCAATATTATACATTCCGACACCCATGGGTAATTATCGAGTCTGCATGTGTAAATGTGTCCCCAGGATAGGGATCCACACGGCAGACGAAGTGTTAATTTTCGAAATAATTTTTAAACGAGCGGATCTCAATTTTTGTGGTGTATGAATTTCGTAATTTAGTCGGCAGACTCTGACCTCAAAGGATTTTGGCACTTATGGTTTCGTCTCAGAAAGATGCCTCGCATTTTGCAGAATTCTGAAGGATCCTTTTTTTTGGTATGTTTTAAAATTGCCTTCCCTTATTTTCATATATATATACCCACAACAACAATGGCATTTTGGTATTCCAGTTATTATCTCTAGCAAAAGGCACTAAAACGTTTAAATATCACTTTGTAAAAACGTTATGAATTAATTTAAATACGTTTTAACTCACTAATAATAAAATACAAAATAAATTTTAAGATGCCTTCATTCATATGACGTCATTTGGTCACGTGAACAAACATGGATTCTAAATTTAGCGTTTCAAAGCAGATCAAATGGATTCCACAAGCATTTCTACGTCCACATAGGTCTTTTGAACTTGAGAATACATGGATTATTCATTAGAAATCCCAATTAATCAATTAGTAAGCTTTCTTTGGCTCTAGTTAATGAGGCAACCCATCTTTAATACATTTATTTTCGATTTCCTATTATAGTATTACAGTGGAAAAGAATGTTTATTTCTCGCCCCAAAAAGAGGACTTCAACTCTCATCCTGTCACTTTTTAAGGAAATTGTTGCGTTCGGTATTGAGGAACAAATAAGAAGGCGTTTTGATAAGCAATATAGCAAGGCTAATTATAAAACCATCGGTGACAAAATAAGTCTGGCGATCTTAAAAGTTTCCTTCTTTTTCCTTTTAGCTCCACATACTTGAGTGTAATGGCTTTTCTAGTTGTCTTGTAACTGAATGACATGAAGTATTTTTTTTATAATAACTTCAATACTTCTGATCGATCAGTGATTTCATTAGAAAATTGATAAAAAAAAATGTTGGCAATTTATTTTCAAGTTGCCACTTGAATCGTACAATAAAGAACCATCCCGTTTAGGCTTCCTATCAGCTGGAAAACATGTTGTGAATTATAACGAAGATTCTGATCAAATAGAGAGCTATATTAGTCAGGTTTGGAAGTATTATTGGAACATTGTGGAATCTATGTCTCAAAACCATCATGCTTCTCCTCTCATCGTGTCCAAACCACAACCCCATACGTCCTCTCATTGGTCATACATTCCCATTCATCGTGTCTAAAACACCCCCCCCCCCACCTACATTCGTTATACTTCCCCTCTTTTTGTTTCAAGCCACATCCCCATTTGCCATACTTCTCGAGGCCATGTTAATGCAAGTGAAAGTAATGGCTTATTCATAACGAAAAGTTGTCCAATCACAATTGGCGCTAGAATCTTTCTAGCAAATCCCAGCCAATCAAATTAAATCAGTTGTTAAAGACGCGTTGTTATTTTTTATATGCCTACAAGTAAAGTTTATTTTGTTAAGGTTAATAATGGTTAATAACACCGTATCGTATTAGTATTAATAATACATTGGTAGAAATCACAGTGACGGTATGGAATACTCAAATCTAATAGCCAAAATGATTAATTCCAGGACAAATTTGACCAATTTGGGCCGATTCTGGCCAATGAACTCTGATGACCAATGTTGTACTTGTCTAGAAGATCCCACACGAAGCCATAAATCATATCAGTGGAATTGATTGATAATGTTTCTACAATGAGGTGAAATTATTTCTACTGTTTGACCTGGTCTACAGTCTGTTATCAATCATCTTACTTTGATTCATTAATCTACAGTTTCATCAATATTGATACTAGAAGGGGATAACGCGAAATCATCAATTATTTCATGTGACGTAACCTCTCGGGGATGTCCGTACGGTTTCGTCATGAAAGGATTATCTTGAACTACAACTACTATGTTTCAGACATAACCAAGCAAATGACGCCATTCGATTTCGTAAGAAACTGCGTATGATTCTCACTAAGAAAAAAAAACACACACGAAGGTACTTCACGACCATTTTGAATCTCTATCCAGACTTAAATTTAAAAAATTTCTTTAATATTTAAACAAAAGCTTCCAATCAAATTAAAGCTATTTCTGTACCTTTACAAGTGATAGAAAGCTTTGTTGAAATATTATGTCTTTATCAAAATTCCACTTATGAAGTCGAGGATGAGATTCAAAATGTTTCTAACCTATGTTCGTGCGTGTTATTTCCATGTTTCGTTCGTATGCATTGGATCCCAAGCACTCTAAAACACAGCCTCCTTTAAATTTAAGCTACACTACAATAAAGAATGATAATGTTTATATTGATATATGCCTTATGGAAGAAGAATTAAGTTTAGAAGTCCCCAGACTAGTTTAGTCACATGAAAAGATTCCACTGTACGTCGTGCCAATAACAGAACTTCGTTTTAGATTTCCCTAAGCCCAGTATTATATATTTATTCAGCTCTGTCAGCACAGTTGGTTTCCCCGAGGACAATTGACGGTTTTGACGGGTCACAATTAGCTTGACTTCGCTGATTCGACAGTTCGGCTCAATGACATGACATAAGGTAATAGAGCCATGTCATTTTCATGTCAAATAACGGAAGAAAATCTTCAATCGCATTCACAAATGACACGTATGATTAACATGCTTAAACAACACTTAATATTTGATATACATGTATGCAATATGTTGGACTATACAGGGTATACTTAGAAGATAAACGACTTTCTGTTTTAGATTTAGAGGGGGTTTATTCGATATTTAACCATGCTTGAATATACCATTAGAGACCCTCGACCGCAAGCGGTTTTGGGATCTAATGATTCAAGCATGGTTAAATATCGATTGTACCACAAATTGTGATTATTTTGTTCCCGGACTCCTTTTTTATGGATAATTTAGACATGGGTTATTCGGTTTTTATGACGTTAGGTGCAGTATGACACACATAACAACAAATTGCACGTGTGCTATCGAATGAAAAAGAAGACATCCTTTTTATCATTTAACATTAACAAGGATTTGTAACTAGTTCGCTGAAATTAATACGCCACATTGCAAAGACATGATGTCAAATTCATAGATATCATAATATAATAGATTATATATCTATGGTCAAATTGCTATTAAACCCCATGTATTTCGACCAATCAGATCTCAGAATTTTTGTTATTTGTGGTACAATTACTCTTCTAGACACTTGACAGATCTTTTTTTATAAAAAATACTTCGTAGTATAGAACTGATTAATTCTTCATATGAAATGTTCATTTAATGCTACCTAGGTATAACCAACATGTTATAGTTTGCGGCATGTTGTTTTTAATTATTTTCATTGTACAAATTTCCTACCTTTACCAAAAATTATTCGGTAGGCAAAATTTTTCTGAATGCATGTGGAGATTTAAACAAGCTTGGCCTATAAACACGTTCAATATCATATGTTGCATAATTATTTTTCATGACTCACCATTCTATTTACCACCACCTGTCGTCTGTATACAAACACAGTGACATCGTTTTTAAAGATATAAATGATATTAGTTTTTACAATTCGACCTCACTCAGCATCAATAATTCGTGATGAATATAAAATAACAGGCACGTTTATTGTCATAGTTGGTTTCTAGAAATGTTATTGAATTCTGGAAAGTTATTTCTCGGTAGCATTATGTCTGGGATACAGAAAACAAAAAAATTGCCTTAAGTTAAAGATATGTTAAGACTGGGAGTAGGGAATGAGATCTAGCAATATAATCACAGTCTTAAACTATGACAATCTTTTCCTTCTCTGCCTTTCTTTGCCAGATTGCCCCTAATATAATAAGAGATTGGAATACGGACTAGGACATAATATCTAACCCAATGTTTTATCTACTTATATCCAGACGAATCTTATATAGTACATGTATTCATAAAAGACAACTTCTTTTTAATGCTTGTACATAGACACCTTATAGGCTGTCATTCATATATACAATATTAGTATATCTACATGTACTTATTAGGTGTTCAAACTTTTAAAATATTATATAAGGGTTTGTCTTGTTGTTTTTATACAAAAATACATAAATAACGAACATGAAAATCGTGAGTTGGTCAAAATGAATATAGAGATACTAGTATACATTTTATCAACATCCTCTTGACTGTCACTGCACACAAAACGACTATTTTTAGAATTATCTTTCCACATGTACATCTCCCATCATCTCACGAATATTTAAATGAATATCCTAAATCTATTTCTATAACATGGATTAAATACGATTTCGAAAAATAAAATGAACTCTACTAATTGGATTGGTGGAGCTAGTCCAGTTTACCATCGTAAAAACCAAGGAACACAGGGACTATTTCAATGCTAGTAAGACTTCCGCTTAACGATAGATGAGGTCTGAGAGATAACTATAAATTCAGTTTAATGGAGGGGAAAGTTAAGATAACAATACGTCGGTGAAGTAGAAATAAAAAGTTAACATTAATAATTGAATTTAACACCCGAGATTGAACCTGTTGTTGTTTTCCTTAACTGCTGTTAAGGTTAACAGAAGTTCTAAGGTCGTTCTTTCGTAATTAAGGAAGGACACACGTGTTGACAACGAAAGAGGCATTTGTGTTAGGTTTGATTGATTTGTTACTTGGATTGCAATTGGGTTTTGCAAGAGATTCGTTTCTATGTTTTTAAAGTCATTTAAAATGTTCGCGATCGATCCATTCTAAAACTGCAAATCAATGGCGACTCACACACTAAAAACAATGCTCTAGTGTTAATAAATTATCACAACTTTTAGTTACTGCAATTATATCTTTGATGAATAATTAAAAGAAATGTCAAGAATAAGTTCTGAATATCTGGATTTTAAAATTTTCACAGGTTCTCGGCGCCGTGTGGGAATGGTTCATTAGTTGTAAACTGTAGAATAGTAAGAGAATTGAATTATATAAGAACAGTTTTATTAACATTGTCTATTTTCTATTAAAATACCATCTCATATTTCACACGTTTCCTTATGATCTGTTAAAACTTTCACTCAGTGTTGGTGGAACGTGTTAGATCATTTTCTATATTCATATTCCGAGTCTCCAAGGTTCCCTATAACCATTAAAATTCATAGCTGCCATTCATCTGGCAACATGCAATCTTTACATTCTCATGCTAATACTATTCATTAAGTTTGGCAGTTACGTTCTGTGTTTTGGGGAATTGATAGCGATGAATTTGGAAGATTCCTTCTTGGGGATTTCAAGGCGAAAACAAACAATCAGAACTTGATGTGTATAAAGCATCCTAACTTAAAGTGGTATAGTCAACACTAATATATATAAAATATCACAAAAGTAGGTTACCTATAGATTTCCCCGTCAGTTTTGCAGGTTGTAGAAAGTGAAAGTAAGAAATCGACAAAGCATACTTATATAATTCTGGGGAATTGAAGAGTGTGCCGTGTTGTATACTACATTGCATTACCAATTCTAGAAGATTGATCCGAAGCAGAAATAAAGGACATAAAATAAAAACATTCCATTTTCCTGTTTCTAGATTTTGATCTTTCAATTTATAACATTAACAAGTAAAGCTATAAGTTCTTGGAAACATAAATCATTGTTTGTACAGTAAAATCATTAATCTGGTGTTTACATGGATGTTAACTTTTCATTAAACGCCATATTGAATTATTGAAAGCCCATTATTCACATCCACATTTGAATTTATCTGAAATGTGATTGGTCTTTACAATAAAATGTAAACCAATGAAATAGACGATGAGACGTCAGGGACCAATCAAATTTTACGCTGAAGATGGGAGATCTCTAGTAGTCAGACAATATTCTACTTTTGATTTCTCCCGTGGGCTTAGGTCAATAAAATTCCAAATGTCAAAGCTGAAATGTTTTCTCCATTGAATAAATTCACTTAATATCAATTGAGTTTTATAATTGTCGAAATAATACACTGAAGGCTTGTCGATTTATTTAATGTGGGTATGTCGTGGTGAAATGGGAAATGAAATAGTGTTTTACTGCTGTTATTATTCAAATAATGTCAAATGAACAACTCTGCGGAGGTGTGGAAAATTCCCAATTGTTGTTTTTCAACCGCAGCCATATCTGTCCAAATATCTATCACAGACTTAGAGTCAGCAAGTTTCGGACTAGCTAAACTAAAGGTTGCGAGTTCGATTTCGGCACAGGGAAAGATAATACTTTTGATTTTTCAACCCGGATCTCCTGATTAGTGATGCAGGTCGGAGTGACTGACATTGAAACAGGTCTTGTCGTTCAGAACGCAGAACTAACTGAGGCCCAGCGTGCTACAGCAGGATCTCTTGACAGTTGAAAATCGTAAACAGAGAAAGCTAATGCCGTCGTCCTGAAAAAATTGTCATTGCATTTCCCCTGGCTACCCCGTCTTCGTTATCTTATTTCTTTCACTTCATGATTGTTTTTGTACCAACTTTCTGTAATGTACTACAGGATATTCAACCCTCGATCCCTTGACAGTAGAAAATCGTAAAGAGTGAAGGCTTATGCCGCCATCCTGGCAAAATTCTCATTGCACTTTGCATGGCCCATTTGGTGCAGAAAATAGAACAGAAAAAATTCTTTCACTAAATGTTTGTTTTTTACCAACTTTCTGTAATGTAAATCTAAATGGAACAAAACAGATTCATCGTTTGAAAGTCATTGTGCTTCATCATAGTACTATGATATCAACCACCATCGTGAGTCAATAAATTATGTATAATAATAAAAATGTAATCGTCAAGGGACGTAACACTATTAATTAGCTTAATTGGTTAATAAGTTGTAACAATTGATTGTAATTTCACCATTGTATTAGTCATCAATATATTCATTCAGTTATACTCGGGGGTTAAATATTCACCGGGAACAGAGCAGAAACAATCACTCACCCAGTATCATTGATATTATATAATATTAGGTCTTTGGGTCATCATTCCGTTAGATCTCTGTTTTTATAAAAGAATTACAGATATCTGCACAGATGGAGTCAGCAAGTTTCGGACTAGGTAACCCGAAGATCACGAGTTCGATTTCGGCAGAGGGGAAAGAAAATACTTTTGGATTTTTCGACCCGGTTTTTATGTCAGTGATGTTGGTAGAAGGAGACTGACATGGAAAAAGCGTCTAGTCGTTTGTATGGGACAATACAAACCGAGACCCCGCTACAAATCCCTTGAGAAATTGGAAATGGAAAAAGAGAGAGGACCAAATGCCGGCATCCTGACAAAATTCTCATTGCACTTTGCAAGGCTGCCCCCTCTTCGTTAGCCCATTTGGAGCAGAAAATAAAACATTAAAATTCTTTCAAGAACAATCTTCCTGCAATTCCTCTAAAACTAGGCCTCACTAATAATACAAAGGGCCTTAAAGCATCAGATTTTATGAATTGTGACGTCAGATATTTGAATGAAAATATGAATGGTGCAACCCTATCAGTGTCCCCGATACACATACGAATTTTATACACTTTTTTACAACAATAATAATAACTGAGCTTAATGGATAAACAAACACTGAATTTATTTCTTCTGCGACGTTTAATTAGTGTTCTCTTGTTGTTATCAAGCAGGAAGATGAATATTAACAAGATAAAACTACATAAAGGCCTACATTATTTATAACACCTTTAAATACGTACTTGTATCTCATAGAATTTCCGCGGTTCACATTTAAGCTTTATGCAAGGAATTATAATTATTAGACGATTTTCAGATATTTGTTTAAATCGCAAAGTAGTGATGCTGTTTACTGCAGTCCAAAGTTCGTTTTCACTATCGACTAATAACAGAACGGCGTAACCATAGTTTGGAAAACCTTCTTGTCCATATCTTTGCAAACGATAAAGTATACTTTTTTATAAGATCGTTACGATAAGTTACGATATATTTGTCCACGACACTATCGTATGTTACTCACCGCCCTCGGGACATCAACTAATGAGGCAGCTGGTGTTCTGTTTTTCGAATATAATATTACATCTTCCCCTTGGTATAAACTGAAAATACTATACAATTAATGATTCGTTTGAACAGTAACGGATAAATAATTGGAAAACATGATCTTTGCTGAAGTGAACTCTCTAAAACCTTGTTTTTTTTTAACTGAGGGCATCAGTGCCCTTTAGATGCCCTTGAGACCAAACCCGGAAGACTTACTTGGCCTTTGTTTACTGAAAGAATTTATGATGCTTTTGGTTTGATTTTTTGGCTTGAGATGAACTACGGTGTATTGAGAGAAATTAAGTGAAAAAAGTCGAAAAGGTTTGTAACTGGTCTGAAACTTGACTTACAGTTGGATTCTCTTGTTATGCATGGTCGAATCAAGCTTACTAACGATTAACCGGTGTTTGTAAAGAATAATCCATATTGGCCTCTTTAGTTATCAAACTGCATGTGGACGTAGAAAGGCTTGGGTATTCCAATTAACTCTTGTCAACTTTACATTTCAACCAAAATTTAGAATCCATGATCACGTGAGCATATGAAGCAAAGTTTTATAAGAATTAATTGTTGTACTTTGTTATTTAGATTTAAACCTATTGAAAGAAGATATCGTGAGTTACAACTGATTAAAATTAATTCATTATGTTTTTGCAAAATGATTTTTAAAATATATTCCTTCCTGAGAGGAATGTTGGGAACTATGCATGAGTGCACATTTAAGAGTGACTTCGTCATAATTTATGGTCTATGTAGGCACGCACTGAGTTATTGAAGAAACAAGAGACTTAATGATGTTTCTTGGTCGGACCGACCGAAGAAATTCTCTTCGTAATTAGGTTAATTACGAGTTTATTAGGAACTTAAAACAAACTGGTATTGGAAATGAAGCGAGGTATTTTTATGGAGATTTTAGTGGCCATCATACTGATATTAAAGTTGTCGTATCCACTTAGATTTCTGTATTTTCTCTAAATCTGTATTTAATATAAGTCAAGTTTCGAGGATGGTACCCTCTTCAATCCACCATCTTTAACTACAGACAGTAAACAACAAAGCGTTAAAGCAATCTAGAAATAATGGAGACTAATAGAATTTCTGTCCGATGTCCACAACAGATGATTGAGTGTCTCTCGGGAATGCTTTATAAACATTTTGTATCGGCAGCCAATTTTGTTGGCTTCTTTATAGTGTCTCGTAATGAATTTAACGATATACCATTTGTTAGGTATATTTATATAGAGTTTTGATGGTGAATGTTTGGACTCTGTGAGTACTTTGTACTAGTTCTCTGAAAGAATACCTCCTCATAGAATGGACATAATATTTAGAATTATAAACTTAATAGTAGCCTATATATTCATATTTGGACCTACTCGACATAAACAATACTATAACACAATACCTCTTTAAAACCACAAAAAATAAATAATAAATCATTTAGATAAGTAAATTCTGAAAAGTAGGTCATTATTGAAATTATTTAAGTCTACTTATGGGTGTATACACCTATTGGCCAAGTTTGTGAAGTTAAATTTTAAGTATGTTTAAATAGGTAGCATCTCTTTAAATCATTCTTGATTGCTGTTTGATTTGTTTCACAACCAACAAATAAAACGGATGTTACTACAATCTTACTTTCAATACCCTACATCCCTTCAAATAGTTAAACAATACTCGAGTTTGAGCCCTCAAAGAGACAGAAAGAGATTGCACAGAGATGTTGAGAGCCGCACCTTGTCCGGGATGGTCAACCGCAACTACAAACTGCAGTTGCGTTTCACTTCTCTATTCAACTCGTCCTTCAAGCGGTCGATACGACCAGGAGTGTATTTTAAGATGAAAAATGAACATTTTTAAAATCAATCCAGCCGATCAAAGGGCACAAAAAAGTTAAAAATTGAAGACACATTTGTAATATCATACCATCATTTCACTCAAGATAAGCAAAATGGCGGATCCACCTTATTCCCCAATTTCGCATAGAACAGTTGGACATAGAACTCAATTTCGTTTCATTAAAATACTTCTTTTATCTTTACAGACAACACCATTGAAAGTGGAAGCGTGAATGAATCGACTGGAAGAGAAATATTGGTTTCTCTTCAAGTGGAGTATAATAAAGACCGAGTAACCACGGCTAATGTATTATAACGACTAAGTAACCACGACTACTCAATTCAACTATCTCTCAAACAAGCGGAAGTAGAATTTATGTCAACTTTATTGCCAGCCACGAGATTTTCAAGACACTTTCAGCCAATAAAAACGTGAAGTTTCCGGTTTGTGGTCTTCTAATGAAATAGATATTTGGTTCGTACGGGAAGTTTCCGGATCAGTTGCACTCGATGTAAAGGTATATCTGTGTATGGATTTATTTTCTCTGTTTGGATATTGAGGAATAAATAACCTGTGATAGAGAATTAAAATAAGTAAGTCTGATGTTTCATGTTACTGGTTGTACGTTGAGAATATGTCTGATCCCATTTAGTCCAGTATAGCATTTGACAAGATTTTTTTACAAATTTTGCACAAACAGTACTAAAGGTCTTAGAATTTTTTGGTTTTTTGTTGATGAAAATACTTGCACAGAGAAAAAGTCCGAAATATGTGTCAATAATTTCTGGCAAGCAAGGGGAATTTATTTCAAATGCAAATTCATGAAACCTTAGTTATCCATGTACCTAAAGTCATTCTAGTACAAACTGAAAAAATTTGATTTTGAATGTTGTGTACATTTGGTTACCCTCAGCAGTAAAACCGTCTGAATGAATGGTGGATTTAGAAATGACAAGACTCTTTACATCCTAATGTTTAAAATTATTCGTCCAGAGATAGAAATAATACGACCTGAATATAGCCTTAGCTTTTAGGACTTTACTTCTATAAAATTTGGTTACACTCATCACGTTTGTCATATCTGCTGTCCGCTTCTAAATATTCAAATGTTTACTTAAAGGCCGATATTTTAATTTTGAACTCAGTGTTTGTACAGTAAAATGATACAGCGATTCTTGCCGGAGTTTCGCTGTTCGTTAATCGAAATATCCGGGTATGATCCTTGATCTAACCTCAACAAAGCACTTGGCAAGATATTGTGATTGTAGCTTGAATACACTGTTCTCGATTTCAGTCCGAATCCTACACGTGAATGTTGCTTGAATACATTTTACTCGATTTTCAGTCCGGGTATTACACTCGATGTGAATGTAACTTGAATCCATTGTACTCGGTTTTCAGTCCGGATCTTACACTCGATGTGAATGTAACTTGAATCCATTGTACTCGATTTTCTTGTCCGGATCTTACACTCGATGTGAATGTAGCTTGAATCCATTGTACTCGGTTTTCTGTCCGGATCTTACACTCGATGTGAATGTAGCTTGAATCCATTGTACTCGATTTTCTGTCCGGATCTTACACTCGATGTGAATGTAGCTTGAATCCATTGTACTCGATTTTCTGTCCGGATCTTACACTTGATGTGAATGTAGCTTGAATCCATTGTACTCAGTTTTCTGTCCGGATCTTACACTCGATGTGAATGTAGCTTGCATCCATTGTACTAAGTTTTCAGTCCGGATCCTAGATGTGAATGTAGCTTGCATCCATTGTACTATTTTCGTCCGGATCTTTCACTCGATGTGAATGTAGCTTGCATCCATTGTACTAAGTTTTCAGTCCGGATCCTAGATGTGAATGTAACTTGAATACTGTCTATAGTAATCTAATGAGGATTATCGACTTATATTGTGACGTGAAAATGACATTTTTTATTTTATTTCAGTATCTCGTGAAGATTATTTTTGAATAGAGAAAGAAGTTGTAAGGAATAGAGAAAGCTAAGAGAAGAGATTTTATTTGTGTCAATCATATTAAGTTGAAATCGATTGCGAGAGCTAAGAGTAATTTAGTATTGTTGGAATATTAGTGAGTTATAGTAAGTTTATTACTTAAATTACTTTGATTGCTCAAATTCTATTGAAACCTGAACCGACATGGTATCGTTGAATGTGAAAATCTCAAACATAGAGCTATACTTTTGTTTTCTTGTTTTTTGACGAAGATCGTCCTTGTACTGGATTGCTCATAATTTGACGCTTAAAATTTTAAGCATTGAGTTATACTAAAGTGTTGACTTGTTGACGACGATCGTTCTCGTATTGGATAGATCATAATTTGACGCTGAAAATCTCAAGTGTTGAGTGATATCAAAACTGATGGTTTGTAGAATAATTAACGATGATCGTCATGTTATTGAGTGAAATATTGAGTCTTGTTGTTAAGGTAACGACTCAAAGACAAACGTTGGCTGTCAATCAAATTGACAATTGATTGTAAAATTATTAACAATTAAATTCGCCACTTGTTACACAATTTGATAAAATGAAAGTAGAATGTGATGATGGAATAGCGTAGTTCAGGAAGTTGAATGTAAGATAAATGCATGTGGTGATTCTTTGAAATATTAAACCAGATCGTATTAGGTAAAAGTGGTTGGGCATCTGCAATAACCACTATTAGTGTATCATGGAAATTTGTAAATGTAACCGTTTTATTAGATTATGCGCTGGCAAATGCAGTCCACCAGAACAATATACCAGTCGCTGCATTCCATGATATCAGATGTCATTATATTGCATACGATTGTTGACTTTATACTCTGACTATTCTGGAAATTAAATATCATTATGTTTATAAGAAAATAGTTTACTATATATATATAATGTTATATTTTATTTTCTATCTATTCCACTGGTTTATTAAAAATCGGACTGTAAAAGGCTATCGTGCGTGTGGAATTTCATATTGAAAAATTTAGTATTCGGTTAAAAGGAACATAGATTTCATTGTTTTTTTCAACTGTGGTTTTGATACTAATATTATATTAGCCTGTATCTTCCAATAGCAACGTGTCTAAGTTATCTATGCTTGTCTTGTAATATTATAATTTTACATTATAGTGCGGTAAATAATATATGAAATCAATAGAAAGTCAAGTTTAGTAGCTGTGAATAAAACACAATATAACCGGTGTATCAGATTAATAGTCTTACAGAGAAAGCCAAGTTGATGGAAATAGACAATCTTGGTGAATATGATACGGAAAGAAGCTAAGGCGATTTGGTCCTTAAAGAGACAGGTGCGTTATTCATTTGACCAGTCAGTCGAATAAAACGGCCATACTGTGATACTAACATCATGTTACACGAAGAGTTTATAATATTATGATATTTGCAACATATACTTTGGGATTTTGAGTACGTATAATTCTGTATATAGGTACTTGTTCTTCTCAGTGTCGTCAACTGAGTTGACTTAAAGGACAGACCAATCATACCTTAGTCTAAAAAAGGCATTTATGTGGCTAAGCTAGTCTGTGATAGTTAACGTCTTCACCGTCGATATTTTAGCCATCATACGACATGTCATGTGTGTCTAGAATTATCTTCGATTTAATTTAAAATGATGACTTGAAGACCCAAATCATTTGAACATGTCACTTCAAGCTTTATATTCAGAAAATTTTAACTTTGCTTGGTCCAAATCTTTTCCCTTAAACGAACTAATGGAGAGGCTTCTTGGTTTTGTTTAATCAACACATGAGTATGGCTTTTCCTGGAAGTAGCCCTGTAGAAGGTTTAAAACATAGCTTTAGCTGTCAATTCCTTTTAGAACAGAAATATCATAAAACATTACAGGACAGTTTGAAATTGATATTGATATTTGTTTAATACAACCAGTGGGATGTTGACAAGCTACATGTAAATGTATTTGTTTACCTGCATCTATCTAATTGGATATACCTTTATTGTTTATTAAAACCATAGTTGATGGATTATTGCTGTGTTAGGCTGACAGTAATCATGCCAAATGGGAATATCATATTATACACACTGAGGTACTTGATTGGATATTGGATTTCAGACAAGTGAGGGTTTGAGTATCCTAAATGTCCAGGCCTGGGATGAAACAGATACTTTATTGGGGAATTTGAAGAGGTGGTCCTGTATGACCTGGACAAATTTACAGGTTGTTCTGGCAGTCTTCGTTGTTTTTTTCATTGGATCTTAGATAAAATCTTGATTGTCAGTCAGTTATATTGTTTAGGTTAGTTACCTCAGGTAACAGACTTTAGATCCTCTACTTTCATTTTACTTTATAATTGTACGTTAGTGAAAGAACTGCCTCAACTCGGATCCAACATATTAATGATTCAGAGTAACGTCATTGATTCGAACGTTTGGTATTATGTTTTTATGTAGATATCTACCAATTTGTCTACCATGAACTGACCTGTTCAGATTTGTGACTTTATTTTTTTCTATTTTTCAGATCAACCTATCGCAAGAAGCCGAATTGTAAAGTGACATTAGTGGATTTATTGTTTTCTGTTTGAGTGCCCAAGACACAACTTCAATACAATGTTGTTTGCTCTTATCTTGAAAATTTGTGATAATTTCAATATGTTGAAATATTTGCGCTTATGAATTTGTGAATAAGCTTGGAAGATTAATACTGGAAAAGACGTGGATTTTATCCGGTTCATTGTGAGTATTTTATAAGAGTGATACACCGTATTACGACATAAGATTACGATCCGAATAAATAGGTTATTGAAGAGCATTTATTGTGACGGATCGTGATTTGCGATTTATAATTAACAGTACAGCAGTAAGCAAGTATCGTGGACATTGTTCGCGTTGGCTTATTAGTCTTTAATCTATATTTTCAGTTTGAAACTGGAAACGATAGCAGGTGGAGTTTAGTGACATCCAGATTGAGACTATTGTGTAGAATATAATAGATTTTGTGAAATGAAATCTTTAACATTATTATCTACTCCGGTTTCTGGAAGGTAGAGAGAAAAATCGATGATTGAAAGCAGGTGCGACCTTTACTAAAGTGCAATTTCTTTTGAAACTTGTTAGTTTTTTATAGGAGTATTTTTGCAGAAAAATCTTCACGTTGTTAGTAATCATCTGTAAATATCTTTGAATTTAAAACGACGCAAAACTAGTTCCAAATAAAGTATTTAAAGACGGATACATTTTGCAACAGTAAAAGGTGTAAAGGGTAAGCGGAGATGGATACCGCAATTAACTTCATGGCCTGGTTTTAAAGTGTATTTATGAGCGAGTATTAATCTATTGGATCTGAAATCATATTTTGATTATTTCTCCTGGATTTCAAGTTATCTGTGCAGAAAATGATTTTGTAAGATAACATTAAGGTAATCTTTTGTCTTCTGCTGAATCTAACCAAAGAAATCCAAGATGGCGTATCATGGCAGCCATCACCCACCTGATTCACTGACTGGTGCAGCCAAATACCATCATATGATATTTGGCGGGAAACATATCGTGTATGAGATTAAACTTACAATTATTGTGGCTATAGGTGGCTTGGCCATCTTGGCATGTTTAGTGTATATAGTGCTTCAGTGTCGGCATCGGACTAAAAATGCCTCAAAACTCAGAAAGTGTAATTCGGACGAAGTGTCTTTATTTGACTCGAGTGACACACTCCAGAATTTATTGCAGCCGGAAAACACCATCCGGTTAAAAACAAGGAAAGATAATAAGGAATTTTTTGTGTGATCTGAATCCTATTAGGATTAAAATGGTTTTGTGTTAAACAGGCTTCAGTGCCTAAAATTGACATGGTGCCATTTGCTGTGTATTGAACGCCAAGAAAGGAGTATTATAGTGGCTCTAATTCGGATTAGAAAAGTTTGGTGTAACGTGGCTTGAATGGCGTAGTATTAGAAAGCCACTGGATTTATATTATTTTTAAGAAATAGAAGACTTCCAAGAACTGGTACCAAATGTAATCTGTAGTGGATAAGGTTCTTTTTAATTCTCTGCTTCTTTATCACTCTATAAAAACTTACCTAGTCAAATCTCGATTTACACGTATCTTATAAATTGTTAAACTTGTGTAAAGGTATACTGCAAAATTATACTAAAAACACATTTATAATCTGAATCAGAACGGTTCGTGAAACAACATGGGTTATAATTCTACCTGATATGTTTAAGAGAGAAGGTTAGGTCGGTAAGACCTACACGATCTTTCTGTCATAATAAATCTAACGTAAAGATTGTAGTTTCAGAAAGATATATAAAATATGAGATGCTCAGGACTACCTGTAATATTGTCCTCCCATCTAAACAGATAAAGTATACAAATGAAACCCGTGTGAACAAACCCTGGTAATCAGGAGAGATGTATGTAGATAATATTGTTGTTAGATTACATATTTTAATAATTAATTAGACACAATCAGATTCCCACCCAGCACTTCCAGATGTAATAAACACCCAAGACTAGCATATATCTATCTATCACTTTTACAGAAACCCTTCCTTCATATCTGTTTGTTAGTTATTCGAAATTCGAGATATTTTTACGGTTCAAGTTAAAAAGTTATCGACAACTGCACTTATTATAGGGATTTTCTCCATTATATACTAGACCCGACCACCTACCATGGTCATAGCTGTATACGTAATATTTTTGTATAAATATTTGACGAATAAATTATGTTTTGTTTCCACACATATCAATGTAATATACTATACGTCACATTCCGTTTAAACAATGTTATTATATTCCAGAAAGGGTCAGCATGCTATATCTCAAGTTAGACTCCTTGTAAATTCTATTTTCAAAGGACCTAAACTAGTACTAATGGACGGTCAATAGCTTAGTGGCCTTATGAAATTGATAACTAAGGTTAAATCCAGCTTTTTGATCGATAAAACCTTATTTAAAAACGAGTTTAATTATTGGATGACTGGAATATTAAAATTAAAAGTTAAATGTTTGAGAATGAAGACCTGATGGCGAAATAAAGGAAATATCATAACTTAATATCAAATAATCAACCTGCATTATTTAGACCGATTATCATTTGTTGATATTACGAGCTATTAACGTTAGTAAAATTATTGGCAAAGGTTGGATTTTAAGGAAGCAAGGACTCGATTATTTATGTTGTTCCGAGCTGTGGTACAATGAGATATAAGCATGTTCTTGAAGAGAATACAAATTACACATCTTGCTCAATTTGCACTTTTGATTACTCTATCGAGTACTATGGGCTACTGTTGTGTCTAATGTTCGCTGTTTCAAAACGTCGCTGTAAGCTTTCAAGAAGTAACTTTGCAGATCGGGATTTAATTGGCTCGGCGTTCAGAGAGTGCTTACCATTTGATAACGTTAACTTGAAATTTAGGGTTCTAGTGGGCAATTATAACTATGTGATATTTGTATTCTCTTCCAAGCCCTTTATTTTGTAAATAAAAACATTTTATGCAATTATATACCTCATTTTTTTTACCTATATTAAATGTTAGATAATTCACTCAATGTTTATTATGATATCGTATATTTCAATCAGTTTCTAGTACCATTACTATGGTCTTTGTTTATTTTTTTTTTTTATTATGTCGGTCTTCATTGTTCATTCGTCATACAAGTAACAAAAAATGTCATTGTGCTAAACATTTTCTGTTTGCCTGTTCGACATATTGGATATAACAATGGAATATCTATAAAATATCACATTCCTAATTTAGATTGTATTGACCTTATCTTTAGGTTGCAAAATTTAATGGATTTTATATATCATATTATGATTCACGATTAATATTATTAACAGTGACAAATTTGGAATCAAACATCCAGCTAGTCCCACACGGTATTACGGTCCTTACACTCTATACCCCAACACCAAAACAATATGTATACTTATAATATAGGTGATTTCGATGACGATTAGAGACTCCGCGTTTTAAATATGAAGAACAATTTAACGAAATTAACTACTTTTCACGTCGGTGGTTGTTCTCGGTCTTTACTCAGACTTCTTTGCTAATCTGTATCTTAATCTATTTCCTTTTGTTACCAGAATTAAGAAAATCCTTTGTTTGCGTGAGTATATAGTTTGATGAGGTAGAGGCGTTTGATCGTTATTATGGACAGTGTATTCATATGATATTCGTATCTTACAACTGGAATGAGCAACCATATTTTAACAATAACTTCACGTCAAATAAAATTATTCAAGTGTCAAATTAAGCAGTGTTGATCGAATAAACCATGTAATCATAGCTGACACCTTCCAACTATCCAATAATAATACCATAGAGGAAGATATACTACTAGGTACATCGGGTATCGATAAATTACAATGTTCGTCAACCACCATCCGAAAAGTCCCAATAGTTCTATTGATGGGACCTCGGAACCCGGAATGAGAACAGTAATGAGGGGTCGGCTTTGTCTTTACACGTATTCTTATGTTTGAAAAAGCACAAATTATTTTGAAGACAAGTCTTACTTTTGCTTTTCTTTCATCACATTCTGTTTCCGTTTTGTGACATGATTTGTATTTTATGTGAAATGATGTGAGCATCACAAGGGTGTCTTGATTTCTCCGAGGAAGTGGGTCGAATGCGACATACCGTCAAGTCAATTTAGATTTTGACTTTTGCGAAAAATAAAGCCCATTCTTATGAAGCAGGCTGCAATGGACATTTTTTTTATTACGTAAGATTTAACGAAAGAGCGAGAACGTAAATTAAGCTTACTATGTTATTTTTTTTTTAATTTCGATTGTGAGCAGAGATGTTGTTAGCGACCATTTTCGACTGTTTGTTGGCTTATATGCTATACCATTGAAATTGTCGGAGGAATTAAGACAGTACCTATTAGTAATACAGGAAAGCTATGTATTGTCATTCACTGCTATTGTTCTTCAAACGAAATTCCACGGGCATGATTATCTGTGTCTAGCCTTTTGTTGTATTCTAAGGGAATTCTATTTAACATTCATGCTTTCTCCAGGTTTAGAAACGTACCTTCCAGATTCACAACAAGGCCTCATCTTAATCGACATCTGTACAATGGACAAGGTATGGCGTCATCATCTTTTATAGTTCACGGCAGTTTTTGAATACAGATATTTGATTGGATAGTACGTTAGCGATTATAGCCAATCCAAGCCTTCGACAGAAGACTGAAATATAATCACCAGAGGATACTGATTGACTGTATTCGCATGCGTACAGTCCAAATCGTTGACCTAGATGCCCTATGACCTAGATGACCTATGACTAAGATGACCTATGACCTGGACCAAGATGTTGACGTATATCTTGACCATTGTGAAGATGTCCTAAAGGATGATTGTTCATTGAAATACTGTATACTGATTGTTTCCAAGTCGACATTCTGACCATGCCATTGAACATCTGTATTAATGTTCCATTTTGTCATCTTGAATATCTAGGCTATATCTTTGAGGCTAATTTCTTCAATGCACATCGAAAGAAAATCTATATTGAGCAGCTATGAACTATTTCGCACATTCCTTATATTCCCCTTGTATTGTATTATGTTTTTGTATTTTGTATTGTAAATTGTATTTATTCACGAGCTAGTAAAATATATTACAACCTTTGCATTTCAATCACTCGGTTTATATGCAGGGTTAGGTAAAGTCGTATGTCAATAATCAATAGCATATCTAGTTTGTTTCAATATGTAAGTAGCAAAGTAGCAAACAACCACCATGAGATTAGATTTTGTATATAAGGGCTTGTTTGATTCCGATAATGATGCGCATGGATAAATAAACGTTAGTAATGTAATGATTCTTACGAACAGGCGAGAACAAACTTCTTTCATGAACATAAAAATGCAATCTATCTTCCACAAAGAGGTATGTAGCATATATCACTAAAACACTGTTTAAGGATTAGCAGATCGTATTTAGTTTTGAATAAACATTTATAAACAGATAACGATATTTACTTGTGTTTTTGTAAAAGTTTGGACAATGATTTACGTCTCTTTTTTTCAAATTCTGTTAACCTACCATAGTTGTTCAAGTTTATTGTAACGTAGTAAGTGAAGTACAGTCTTTAAATGGTATTCAGTAGTTGTAAGTGCTATATTAAACACAACTTAAAAGAACAAGAATCACTGACCAAAGATGTATGCAACGTTTCGAGCCGTATGCAGCGCTCTTACAATGACTAAAGTTGAACTTTAGCTAAAGTCTAACTTAACATAGTAAGGTTAAACGACTTTCCTTTCATACTTTTGAAAGTCAAAGGTAGGCATGACTTTCATAAAGATAGAGCGGTGCATAGATAAGTATCGACGTAAGTCTAACTTTACTCATGTTTTAGGTTAAGAACGAGCGCCGCATACGGCCCTTCGACGTGTTACTCCGTAGTCGTACCAGCGGTGCCCAAGGACGACGGGTAACAGGTCGAAACGTTCTATAAATCTATCACTAGTGATTATTGTTCGATTAAGTTGTATCAATATATAATTAACGTAATGTTTTATTCTATAGATATGTAGGTGGTCATCAATATGTTTTCTTTATAAATATGTGAAATGTTTTTTACATTCCTCTTTATATACACCCGCATTATAATCATTATTATTATTACTAATATTATTATCTGTAAAAATTCTAATAAAATCTTTTTAATTCAAAATGAAATTTTTTCTCTCTACAAAATGGGACCCCACCGTGTACATTCTCGAAGATCGTGTTTGTAAATAGTTCAGAATCTCTTAGAAAAGTAGAATTATTTGACTTGAATCGTGGTTTTAAGGGCGAAACCTGTTTGCTGGCCGAAATGCAGGTTACAAACCAAGAAAATATATTTGATATTACCGATTATTCATTGCATCAGAGATACTAGGAGAAATAACTGCTCTAGATTCTTAGAATCGGCTACTTATCTGACAACTCGCATCTGATAATATCATACTAGAATAATCTCGCGTTAAAACTCAACGATCCCGTTAAATTCTAAGACATCCTTTACACCACTGTTTAACAGCCATGCGCAGAACGCAGTAAACTGTTAGATAAGATCGATCCAGACACTATTGACAACTAGATTTATCACTACAATTATTCTCTCGCATTGATCGAGTCTAAATTGGTTTAGTTAAAGAAGAAATAGTCTTGTAACAAGATTCTATTTTCTATTCTAACAATAAAGACAAGGAGTCTACAAGTGAATTTAGCCCCATACAACTATAACTGTCACTAAAACACTAATATAAGACTCTCGCAACAGCGGCGGTTCTGATTTCCATCCACAGAAAGCTCGGTTTATTCAAATGCACGTAGTCCCCGGAGGTAATATATCTGGAGATGTAATGGACTATGGTTTCTTTTGGGTGGGGATGGCTTTTTATCCACGGAACATGGTAAACCATCAAGTGGTTCCTTTTCAGCTTTCACATCCCTAGTATGTGTGAGATGGTCTTTCAATTTATTCCCCAGAATTGACTTCAATTTACATTAGATGTAGTTGTGGTCTGGATCGAAAACAGGACGATAATTTTAAACTGTTTCGATTATCACACTTGGGTCCTTGTGAAAATACTATTTTCTAAGGTTTCGAGGTTTACTTGACGCCATCAGTGATAGATGTTAGATAGAGAAATCGATACGTCAGTTTCAGTCAAAAAGATAACATCAAAATCAACTGAATAAATGATAGTTAAGTTAACGGCTAATGAACTCTATTTTTTTCTTACATAAAATATTTACTTCTGCAGTGCAATATGTCGGGAAGTCTTAATTCCGGGCATTGTGGTACTCTTTTAGATATCAAAATTTGAAAATTCCTCGCACAATCACTCTGTTTCCTGAAGAATAGGAAAACCAATTACCACAATCCGACATCCGTGGTGAACTGAATCTTGTTCGTGGTTCGTTATTCAAGCCGTAAATGGTCTGTGGTTCATTATTCAAACGGAATCTAGTTCGTGGTTCGCTATTCAAGCTGAATCTTGTTCGTGGTTCGATAATTCGTGGTTCGCTATTCAAGCTGAATCTTGTTCGTGGTTCGATAGTTCGTGGTTCGCTATTCAAGCTGAATCTAGTTTGTGGCCCGTTATTCAAGCTGAATCTTGTTTGAGGTATGTTATTCAATCTGATTCTAGTTCGTGGTTCGCTATTCCAACTGAATCTAGTTTATGGTTCGCTTTTCAAGCTTAATCTTGTTTGTGGTTCCTTATTCAATCCGAATGTTGTTTGTGGTTCGTTATTCAACCGGAATGTTGTCCAAGGTTCAATATTCAAACTAAATCTTGTTCGTGGTTCGTTATTTAAGCTGAATCTGGTTTGTGGTTCGTTATTCCAGCTGAATCTAGTTTGTGGTTTTCTATTCAAGCTTAATCTTGTTTGTGGTTCGTTATTCAAGCTTAATCTTGTTTGTGGTTCGTTATTCAAGCTGAATCTTGTTTGTGGTTCGTTATTAAAGCTGAATCTTGTTTGTGGTGCGCTATTCAAGCTTAAAATTTTTCTTGAGCCGTTATTCTAGCTTAATCAATTGTTCATATTAAAAGCCGAAACTGGTAGTAGTTTGTGATTTCTTTCTTACATAACTTTCATTTCCATAGTCGGCTACACCGGACTTAAACACACTGTCTCAACCAGACATTTCTAAGATTTCAGCCGTGTGGACAATATTACAATAGACTGAGTTAGTAGGTAGTTGTTTATTAAGAAGAAAACAAGTCCGCTTGATTAATGAGATGTCAAATCTTAGCGGAAGCTATTCTTTGTTTTCAATCCTTTTTCTTGATTTCTTTCTTCAATTAGTCGTGGGTTAGACACGGTTAATATGTCTGCACTAAGGTCATCGTTCGTTTTATCGTCTACAGTTAGGTCAAAACCCAATCACGTTTAAATGAGAGTCTTTGTCAGTCACCAGGGGCTGTGACAAGCTCTGAACGGTATAGTAGATAAGATCTACGGTAGACGGGGCAAGGTTTTGCCTAGAACTAGTCGAAGGTTTTAACAGTCTAAAGTGGACATGGACAACTTTTATTGACCAAGTCAATCTTCAGTAGATAATATTACAACTATCTCTTACAGGACTAAAAGCGATCCTAATTTGGATTTATAAGAAGATTGTAATTAGGCGATTTCTACCGCCACGTTTCATTTCGCTAGCAATTTGAAAGTTTATGATATCGACCCCTCCATTTCCACACTACAGAATCTTTGTGCAATAGGACAACAATTACTGCAATTATAAGTTTTCTCTCGTAAACTTTTAAAAAAATGTCTTGGCAAACACCGTTTGTAGTCAGTCGGTATGTACAGAGAGAACTGGGTGGGAATATTGATTATATTTCTATGTTTCAAGAATAATTAACCACTGTAAGGTTTGACCCCAGAACTCAGGTCAGACAACTAAACATCATCAAAGTATTCAATTCAATGTAGATACAAATAACTACCTCGTAATTCTTACTATTTTATAACTTTCATATTATAAACCATATCATTATCAAGCATGATTGTATCTTGGCAATGGATAAGAGGAAAAGAAAAGGTGAGGTGTGTATGTGAGTGTGTGTATTGGGGGGGGGGGGGAGTGGGGGTTACATCGGCATTTTTGTCGGGGATTGAAGAACGAATTAAACGTCTTAAAGATAGAGCTTCACTTTAATCTCTTTTTTCCATCTTCAGTTATTTCTTCCTTCCCTGGATATTCATCGTCTTGTCGACAAGATCTTTAAAACGAATACCATGTGCAAATGCTCTAGCAGAAAGAACCTGACATATAGGCCTACTTATCTTAAGTTTAATGAAAGCAAAATTTGCTACAGTACAAATAATCCATTTATTAATCTAGAGAAATAGCTAGAATAGGACGAGTCTTCAATATAACGCTGAAAATTATTGGTAACTATGATTAAGAATTATGAAAATTGTGACGGTCTGCAGGTGAAAATTTAACTGAAAAGCTTAGCTTTATCATTCCTGCTTCTGAGACTTAGGATCGATTGTGCGAAGGGATGCTGAACTCGCCCCATTAAGCTTAAACAAGTATTTTTTCTGTTGTAATAATATTTCTTGGTAATAAACTAGCAATATCTTAAAATTTTGATTAACGTCTACTGCTTGGATGAGTTTTACTGATACTGTTATGATATCCCTTATCATATCATTGATTTATTGCTAATAAACCAGGTCATACTTCTCTGATGTTGACCCATTTCTTGGTTATCTCTGAGCAAGAAGCTCCAGAATTCAAATCTGTAAATTGTCGTCGGTTGTTTGAGCTAATGGTCTAAATATATTATTTGAAAAAATTAAATGCTTTGTTCACTAATTTTCATATTAAGAAAGATGAGGTTGAGGGATAACAAGTCGTGACCTAGTACAAGCAAGCCGTGACTGACGGATAACAAGTCATGACCTAGAACAAACAAGCCGTGACTGACGGATAACAAGTCGTGACCTAGAACAAAAAGCCGTGACTGACGATTAACATGTCATGACCTAGAACAAACAAGCCGTGACTGACGGATAACAAGTCATGACCTAGAACAAACAAGCCGTGACTGACGGATAACAAGACATGACCTAGAAAAAACAAGCCGTGACTGACGGATAACAAGTCATAACCTAGAACAAACAAGCCGTGACTGACGGCTGGGTGATAGGGAATCATGGCTGGGTGTTAACAAGTCATAGTTGAGGGATAACAAGTAATGGCTCAGCTTTAACAAGAAATCGCTGAGCGTCAACTTGTCATTGATGACCGATAACGAGTCATGGCTGAGTGATATCAAGTAATGGTTGAACGATAACAAGAAATGGTTGAGCGATATCAAGTCATTGATGACCGATAACAAGTCGTGGCTGAGTGATATCAAGTAATGGTTGAGCGATAACAAGAAATGGTTGAGCGATAACAAGTCGTGGCTGAGTGATAACCGGTCACGACTGAGCGATAGCAAATAATGACTGAGAGATAGCAAGTCATGTGTCGGCGACAAAAAATCATGGTTTCATCGATAACATGTCATTTTTCAGCCATAACAAGTCATCCCTGGGCGATAAAAAGTCATATATGAGCAATAACGAGTCATGGCTCAGCCATAACAAGTACTGAGTGGACGATAACAAGTCATGTATGAGCGATAACAAGTCATGGCTCAGCCATAACAAGTACTCAGTGGGCGATAACAAGTCATGTGGCTAACAAGATATATCGCGGATGAGGGATAACAAGTCATTGCTGGGGGATAACAAGTGTTGGGTGGGAGATAAAAAGTCATGGCTAGACGATAACAAGTCATGACAATGACAGAGTGATAACAAATCATGACAATGACAGAGTGATAACAAGTCATGGCTGAATGATAACAAGAAAATAAATTGGACTATGATTTCTTATCGGATGATTAAAATATGTATTCATTTCTTATATTCCGTTTCATCGCGATTCTGTATTCGATTTGGGTTTGACTGAATAAAGTCAAAATATATCTGAAATTTCAAATGATTTAATCACATTTACATTTTGTGTTATATATATTTATTTCTGATACATGTATTTTCAAATTTAACAGTGCATTTTGATTTGCACTCAACTAATAAAGCTATTTTACAATGAAATTAGGTGACCATAAAACTTGAAGAAATATTGAACGAGAACATTAGTAATCACATTATAATGTGTTAGTTTATCGATTATTTTAAATACACGAATGCATATTTTACAACATTTGACACTAGTTGTGTGTTTTACAGTTTAATGGAGAAGTTATATTGATGACTTAACTAACAGAAAGCAACGGGCTGAAAGATTTGTGTCTAAAATTCAACTAGATAAAGTAATATTGATAAATGAATTCTATATCACGTATTTAGTTTTATCAGCACAATGAACCGAATACAAGCGAAGCTCCAAACCAAACTTATTTCTACCACGTTTGCCTTTAGCAAGTAAATCTCATATTTTGGACCAAGATAGTTAATGACGTCAAATGACAAATAAAACACAAAAAAACAAAAGACTTCTTCAAAGCGGGTTTGTTTATTTTGTAAATTTTAACACCCGTATGAAAATAGTAAATAATACATGGCCAACTTTTCTAGTATTAAAAGGGTGTTTCGACTGATTAAAATGTACAGCATTATCAACTAAAAAAGCGGTAATACGACAAAACGCTCCGGACTTCCCTGTTTAGTACAAACGATGTCATCGTACCAGTTTGGTCTCCTTCCAGAAAAAATCCAGCTTGCAACTGGTCTTGAAATAGCACAGTAAAATATGGCTTATTTAAACTTTGCGTTGCATTATTAGGCCTACAATTCACATAGACAGGACATTCACCACCTGACTTATCATTTTCTCCCGAAATAGCGATTGAAACTCCCAAGACATATCATGGCTCCCTCATTAAGCCTTTTGCCCCTCCCCCCCCCATCGGTTGTAAGACGCAGCTCTATAGAACCACACACAATCACTGGTGAAAGTTTTATGAAACGTTTCGATGTGTTTCCCTTGTCTAAAACAAAAGTTTAAAGGGAATTTGGAAACATGGCCGTAAATATACCTGCTGCCATAAATAACAGAAAATAATAAATATCCGAAAAACTAAGTAATTATCCATACAGATGCATTTGATTATTGAAAAACGTGTAATGAATTGATTTAGGGGTTTTTTTTTAAATGGCTTAATTTTGTGAGTTTTCCAGATTTTAAGAGATTATGTTACTTTATGACACCAGGTAAGTTCACTGATGAATATAGGTTTATACTCATATTGACCATTCTTGAGAACTAAAATGTAATGTTCATGCTAAGATGTAATGTCCCTTAAGGATTATTATTGATCTACAAAACTGTATAAGTCGTAACGGTAATGTGAAGGTGATAAAAATTCCCATCAAATACATCGGTAAAAGCTTCTACAGTGTTTGGAAAACTATTGCCGCAAAAAGACTCTCTAGTAACCTAGTAACCTGGGTGTTTAAAATTCGTTTCTAGTTCAAGGGAAGCAATTTTTAAAACAAGATATTAACTTCGGGACATCACAATCCCAACCTCCAGAAAACCGTTTAGTACCAGTCCAATCTGGCGACAAGTTCAGACATTTATAAACCACATCCATCGACCGGTGTTATGGCACGCTATGATCCTATTAACCTGGCCAGGGGCATTGAAAGGCATGGATCCAATTTCGTCTCGACCTACTAGTAACAACCATTGACCAGTGTGACGGTATTACTCTAAGCAGACCAAGAGCTTTTAGTTCCAACTAGGGCATACAATGGTCAATAAAAGGCCTTATTCATCGTAACTAATATGCTACGCAAGAGCAGCATTGGGGGCAATTGAAAAGCCCACATGGTCACACTTTAGCCCCAAACCATAAACCAATAATGCCATGATCTATCTCTCCAATTCGCCAAAACCATTATTCGCCATACAATGACATTGACCAGAAGACCAACTATTCAGCGATTAAAATTCACAGAATGTTTAGGGTCACGCCGGTCTAAAACTGAAGATACGTCAACAGAATGACCCATATAGATAAAGAGATATGGTAATGGTGAAATTTTAAATCTATCATTTTATTGATGAATAATAGAAAATCTCAGGAGACTTCTGGTGGAAACATGGTAAGTCGTCTGGTCCAGTCTCAAGGGGCAGATAACTCATAATAATATATTACTTATATTAAGATAGATTAATACTTCTGAATGGTCTTCCGTCGCTACCAGACTAATGTCGTTATCCCATTCAATGTTCTACCGGTCACCTAGTTAAATTAATTACTGACACAAATATGAAATCACATTCTCACAACTAAAGACGGAGTAGTAGGCCCTAGAGCCAATTCACAAATTCTGAATAACAGGGTAACTACTGTAATTTGTAATGATGAAATTATTACTAACATCGTATATGCTCTCGAAACATTGCAGTCCCATTTGATCACATCCGTATCTCGTATCTCAAGCAGAGATTCTGCCATCTGATGTTAACCAATGTATAATCTTGAAGCTATCTCAGGTCTTAACACAAACACCTTTAAACCAAACTGAAAGTGATTTTACAACAAACGTCACATTATAACAAGTAGTGTGTACATAGTCATAGAATGCTTTCTCTCAGGAATTAATTATATAGATATTATCAAACAGTAACAGGGAATTTTTTACTTTTCTGTCCGTGTTAATAGAAATGGAATGAATCGAGTTTTACGTCCTACTCTTCTGCACCGAATGGGCTAATAAAGACGGTATGTGTTAAACCTGGCAAGACATTGGTCAGCCACACCCATCGATCGGTATTATGACATGATGCTGTTAAGCTGACCAACGACTTTGAAAGGGAATGGTCCTACTCTTCTTTACCTTATAGACAGATGAAGACGGTTTGGTTTACTGAAAGTGAGCCATAGCAGTGAATGAAACCAATAAAGCCCAAGTAAAACCACCTCTCTTCCCTATTTTTTAACTATGCCTAGTACCAAAAAAATGCCGAGATGATCTTAAAGCCCGTGGTGTTTCATAAAGATCGAAGAACAGATAAATCAGGTAAATTGTAGTAACCGGTATTGGTAGGTGACAGTATAAACAATTATATACAAACTCAAAAGGTCAGATTTTTACAATGATTTTAATGCAATGATAATCTAATGGATAGCGGTGACATCTGATAAATATATAATAAATGCGTGATTATTCCAAAGTCAAGTGTAAAGTAATATAGAACATCTTATAAAATATTTACAAATTAATTATATACTATAATGTAACAAATAGGGACGCAATGGTGATATTCACTTTATACACTTAATATACAATTAATTTCTAATCATATCAAATAAATATTTAAAGATCCAGATGTTTTCAAGTTAAATATTTAGTTGTCTTTGAATAAATACCCTGTTGTTTTTTTAATATATCCAGATGTTTTTAATACAAATAAATATCCAGATGTTTTTAATACAAATAAATATCCAGATGTTTTTAATACAAATAAATATCCAATGTTTTTTTTTTTCATACAAATAAATATCCAGTTGTTGTTTTTAATACAAATATGCAATAGTTTATTGATAAATATCCAATTGTTTATAAATGAATATCCAATTGTTTTTAAATTAATATCCAATTGTTTTTAATAAAAATAAATATCCAGTTCTTACAGTAATAAATATCCATTTTTTTCAGACAAATATCCAGTTGTTTTCAAATATATATTTAGTTGTGTTAAAATAAAAATCCAGTCTATAATGTAACAAGTAACCAGGGAAACCATGTAACAATAATAGTACACCTCTCTTGGTATCTATGTTTTATAAAACTTTCAAACTTCACAATTATTATGTCTATTCGGAAGTTACCTCTATTGTTTTGCTTTGCTCAAAATATTACTATAAGTATCCAGTTGTTTTTAAAATTTCAGCAGCAAGACTGGTAATACTGACATCAGCATGGGAACTGTAATGATACAAAATAATCACAACATTATAAAACAAACACAGACAAATTACATATATTAAGCTATTGGTTCAATGCTCACTCTACTGACATTTTGAATTAGTAAACAAGGAAGTGTCGAGCTCACTAAGTAAGGCACAACAGATCTACTACCCTATAAGATGTTTTACTCTTACACAGTTGGAAATTCAAATATATTTAATATAATCAACCTAGAATCAAGCACAGCCATTGTTTTTTATATGCTGGTGAGAAAGAGAAGAAGTATTACCTAGCTGTTTGTACAAGAGATTTGATTGTATTGGCCAATACCTCACCATTAACTTTCATCTTGTCACTGTGTTTAGGATCCGTTCCAACCTGTTATAAAAATAACACAAAAGATTTTACTTACATATAAATATTAAAATAATATTTGTATACATTTTTCAGTAATTTTGTTTTGGCTCAAACACTGTCAATTTTAATAATAAAATAATTCACTTACCAGTCTTTTAATAACACGAAGTAAAATTTTCTGTTTTTTAATATCAGCTTTTTTCAGAGCATTACTGTAATACTCCTACAATACACATAGTATATCATTATCAATCATAGGAACAGTATAGACTTAAACAATATTGATACTCATACATTATTAATACAGAAAATTTATTAATACTTTCAATCAATGTATAATCAAATGAAGTTTAATGGTAATTCAGATGTATTTTGTAAATGTCATACAATTCCTTTTTGTACATAAGTCCATATATATAAAAACATTAGTAAAATAAAAAATTACCATATTTTCAGTAGACATAGCATCTTTATGTTCACCACCATATAGCTGTACTAATAGTGATAAACTTTTAACAGCTATTTCATAGATATCTGTATCTTCATAGCATAGCTACAAACAAGATCAAAATACAAACATTTTCAACCAATTTATCATATATCACTTATCACAAACAAAAAAGAGGAATCAGCACTAGATGCAATGATTCAAATGACAATTTGCATTTGTAGTTAGGATAAAAAATTTCAAGTAAGGTAGTTATCATCTTTTAACATCATCTGTACGTACATTAGGATTTAAACGACATTTAGAAGTTGAGGGTAAATAAGAAATAATATCAAAAAATACACTTCTTTAACAACAAGGTACATTATAGGATAGATAATTCTCTGAGTTATTTATCAGCCAACTGATAGAGCTTACTTTCAGATGTCTGTAGGATAATCACTTTTCAGTATAAATATCCATTGTTCTGTTTGTCTACAATCAATTAAAAAGTATAGGGAACAGAAATAAAATACTGCTACTTACTAATTGTGTTAAAACAGAAGTTAAATCTGTTAGAGGTTTATTAAACATGAGGAGTTGTTCAGCCCATTCTGCCTCTTTTCCAGCTGAAGTTGTACCAGTCTTCTTGGCCTGGTGTAGAAAATTAATCCGTATAATAAAATAACTAATGGCTTTACCTTTGAAAACAGATGATGAACTCATTTCTGCTATATTTTAAAATCAAATTAATCTTTTAAGACATAGGGACCCAGGGGAATCTATTTATTCTTCAGAAAATTAACATGCAAGACTCAGAAGACAAGAAGTCAAATCAGACTACAACAAATTTTCTTACATTTGTTACAAAATGTTGGTGAAAACCAGTAAATTTCATAAAATACAACAAAAAAAAAAATAGGCAAAAACGTTGACAAGATTGCTGATTTAGACAAGCTTTATGAAGGAATGTTATATAAAGACAACAGTCAAAGCAATGTTATATAAAGACTGCAGTCAAAGCAATGTTATATAAAGATAACAGTCTAAGCAATGTTATATAAAGATACCAGTCAAACAATGTTATAAAAAGATAACAGTCTAAGCAATGGTATATAAAGACAGCAGTCAAAGCAATGTTATATAAAGACAACAGTCAAAGCAATGTTATATAAAGATAACAGTCTAAGCAATGCTATATAAAGATAACAGTCAAAGCAATGTTATATAAAGATAACAGTCAAAGCAATGTTATATAAAGACAACAGTCAAAGCAATGTTATATAAAGATAACAGTCAAGCAATGTTATATAAAGACAACAGTCAAAGCAATGTTATATAAAGACAACAGTCAAAGCAATGTTATATAAAGACAACAGTCAAAGCAATGTTATATAAAGACAACAGTCAAAGCAATGTTATATAAAGATAACAGTCTAAGCAATGCTATATAAAGATAACAGTCTAAGCAATGCTATATAAAGATAACAGTCTAAGCAATGCTATATAAAGATAACAGTCTAAGCAATGTTATATAAAGACAACAGTCTAAGCAATGTTATATAAAGACAACAGTCAAAGCAATGTTATATATAAAGACAACAGTCAAAGCAATATTATATATAAAGACAACAGTCAAACAATGTTATAAAAAGACAACAGTCAAAGCAATGTTATATAAAGATAACAGTCTAAGCAATGCTATATAAAGATAACAGTCTAAGCAATGCTATATAAAGATAACAGTCTAAGCAATGCTATATAAAGATAACAGTCTAAGCAATGCTATATAAAGATAACAGTCTAAGCAATGCTATATAAAGATAACAGTCTAAGCAATGCTATATAAAGATAACAGTCTAAGCAATGCTATATAAAGATAACAGTCTAAGCAATGTTATATAAAGATAACAGTCTAAGCAATGCTATATAAAGATAACAGTCTAAGCAATGCTATATAAAGATAACAGTCTAAGCAATGCTATATAAAGATAACAGTCTAAGCAATGCTATATAAAGATAACAGTCTAAGCAATGCTATATAAAGATAACAGTCTAAGCAATGCTATATAAAGATAACAGTCTAAGCAATGCTATATAAAGATAACAGTCTAAGCAATGCTATATAAAGATAACAGTCTAAGCAATGCTATATAAAGATAACAGTCTAAGCAATGCTATATAAAGATAACAGTCTAAGCAATGCTATATAAAGATAACAGTCTAAGCAATGCTATATAAAGATAACAGTCTAAGCAATGCTATATAAAGATAACAGTCTAAGCAATGCTATATAAAGATAACAGTCTAAGCAATGCTATATAAAGATAACAGTCTAAGCAATGCTATATAAAGATAACAGTCTAAGAAATGCTTTATAAAGATAACACTCTAAGCAATGCTATATAAAGATAACAGTCTAAGCAATGCTATATAAAGATAACAGTCTAAGCAATGCTATATAAAGATAACAGTCTAAGCAATGCTATATAAAGATAACAGTCTAAGCAATGCTATATAAAGATAACAGTCTAAGCAATGCTATATAAAGATAACAGTCTAAGCAATGCTATATAAAGATAACAGTCTAAGCAATGCTATATAAAGATAACAGTCTAAGCAATGCTATATAAAGATAACAGTCTAAGCAATGCTATATAAAGATAACAGTCTAAGCAATGCTATATAAAGATAAGTGTCTTACCTGTAAAGCCTTGCGTACAATATCAGAAACATATTTTAATATATTATACAATGTTTCTAGTAAAATCTGTAAGGTGGTGTTGGAGGCCTTGATATCTTGTCCTGTTTCTTCTGCCAGAAAACAGGAAGTCGATACCTCAAATAACAGGCTGGTTAGATTGTCTATCAAACCTGAAATCACAATTCAAGTAAGGTATTTATCATCTTCTAACATCATCTGTACACCTGTATATTGTTTCTACAAAATATTTCATGAATAATTCTCAAAGCTGATATTCTCGTCTTTTTGTATTTTGGTATTGTTTTGAACACTGTATCATGTAATTCTCAATGTTTTAAAAGAGTGGCAACCAATCTCCACTATGTATAAGATATAGACCGATATGAGGTTAACATTCGAAATAATGTCGAGGGCTTAACCGCGGGATTTGAGGTCTATATCTAACTTACAATCCAAGGAAAACTATGTTTCTTTTTTACTATTAACCCTCTTTTTCCAATAGATTCGTCCACAGGTTAATACATGAAATAATCTTCGTAGACATCAAAGGTGAAATAATACCGTGGATTGTAAAATAATTTACACTATTTAGAAACATGAATAATCTTTTTACACTAAAACTGAAACACTTATGGCTAACGTCATTGTGCTGGCTTGTTAACAATCTCCACTATAATATAACATCTCTTGGAATTTACAATTGTCATGGACTGTGACCATTGTTTCTTGTAGCCATTTTGAAATCAATTTTTACATATTATAATATATGTTAAATATATGGTAAAATAAAATAGGTTGATAGGTTATTTCCCCTTACCTTGATCATATAGATCTGATAAATTGGTCTGTTTATTTGATATCAAACAATTTAAGATACTGATTATATTCTGCATGGTAATACTGGTTGGATTGTTCTGATGGTCCTATAATAATTTAAATATATCACTAACACCTATCATATTATCATTATAGCCTTTTTAAAGATAATATGAGAGCCTGTACATATATGATGATATATTAATATAAATACATGGATAATACAAGGGTAGTCATGTTATCTGCTAATGAATTATCATAAAACACAAATCAAAGATAAATTGATTACCCAATGAGCACAGGTTTTATTATCTACATTTTTAATTTTTTAATTTTCCAATCTAGTTTGAATCCTGGTTTAAAAACAAAAGATAATATATTACCTGTAGAACTTGAAATACAACTGGCATCAAACCTTGTTGTAGAAATAACTTAACAAAATTATTACTCTGCTCCAGTAAGGATAATAACAATTTCAATGTGTAACTTGGTAGGGGGTCAATATCTAACAATAACGCCTCCATTCTATAAATAGAAATATAAAATAATTAATACTATAATAAATATAATATTTATAGAGGAAGTTATATAATAAGTGGAATTTCTCTAAGCGCTTAGATAAAAGGCTTCATGTTGTACATATTTGATGACACCAAGTAAATTGTGAAGGGTTAACTAAACCTATTAGCATAACTATGTGAAGTGGAAAAATTGCATTATTTGTATGTTTTCTGCTATGAATATAAAGTTGATGAATGGCAATGCTTTGCGTCTATAGGTTTCTTTTTTTCCTTCATCCAAGATTTTGTTCCAAAAATTTAAGTATTTCAAGATATAATGAAAATTGAAACCTCTTTAGGTAAACATGCAACATGGCATTGTGACTTATGATAATGATATTATTACTGCAACTCCCCCAATTGCCCCTCCAGATTTACTACTTTCCCCCCCGAAAAATCATACTTACTGTGGTAGAAGATTATTTGAGACTATTTGATGGAGTCTATCACTATCAACTCGTGTTTCTGATGTGTGACCATATTGATCTTGACTTAAATAAACTGATGTAATTTCTGATAGCAAACGAAGTGACAGGACTTTTGTATCAACTGGAAAAAAAAAAATCCTCATCAAAATTCAAATTTTTTATGCACCAGCCGCCAGTTTCTCAAAAAATCATGTGACTTTTTGAGAAACGGGCCTCAGAAAACATAGGCTTGTCAGTTTTACAATCCTGTGATTATTACTGATAATTCACCATTAATTCTTACCAGGAATATTTTAAACAAATCAAATACTGGTTTTTATTTCAATCTAAAGAGCAAATATGGCCAAGATTAATTGACATTTACAAATGACATGTGACACTTTTCCTAGTTATAACTGCATAACGGACAAGGATATTTCAGATTAAACAATCAAAGGTACTGTCTTAACCAATGTCAGGATTGGACCTCAGACAAACAGGTAATCGGCTTGAGCTTTGACTGAAAAAATGATGGTTACAGAATGTCTTACCATTTTGAGATTTGATCAGCGTTGCTAGGGAGGGTAGAATTGTTTCTATGACAACTTGGTGATACTGTATTAGTAATGAAGGATGCTGGGAAATACCCTCCAAAATAGACATTACAGTATTAATAAATTCTGTTGTTCCAATGGCAGCTGAAATAAATACAAACCAATAAATACAATATACAATAAATAAACCTAACACATATAAGCCATGTGGCCTCTCTTAAATTCATGACAAGTCAACAACCCTATTGCACAGCTGACCTTACCATTGAATCCCATAAATCTGATCAAACAATATCATTTATGGGAAATTTAAATTGCTTCAGGCTCATCTACAATAAAACAATAGCAAATTCTACTCTCCAGGACTATTTTGCTGTGAGTACATTGTGTTGATTACTATAGTAATGGGCATGCAAACCAGAACACTACACTACATTTTAAGGTAAAGGATAAAGAAATGAAACATAAACAGGATTTTTGTTTTATAAAGTGGCTATGCAGGACCGTTTACAGCGTGTGGATTGACAAATTCATATCATAGTCTAAAAGAAGTTTCAAAATGAATTTTTTTACTTTACAGATATTAGCAAATAAATCTAAAAAAATGTTACAAGATTTCTTTTTACTCTCAAGTTAACCTGAGTTGAATTTATTAAATAACAGACACAACTTTCATGGTATATTCATCTTGAGTTAATTTGGTTAAAATGACCTCACAGTGTCTAAAAACCTGTTTATCTATGTCTAATGTAGCTAGTGATAATACGAAGATACTCAGCACAGCAATAATTGAAGCAAGTATTTTGTTAATTGGTATCACTTCATTAAGATTAGAACTAAGAGACAATTACTGATTACTGAAACATTAAATACAATAAAACCCATAATTAAGTTATTGAGAAACTATATTATATATATACTAGTATATTGTAGATATATAAATCAAGCACTAACAATCCATGCCATAAGCATACCCTGTCTGGTGCCACACCCACACTTACCCTTACACCCACACCCTTACACCCTTAGACCCTCGCTCACAATCACACTCACACACACACACACACTTCAATCTATAATGGGAGGGAGTTACATATCATATATAAGGCCGTGCAAAGTAAATTGTCTGTTTTACAGGCCTTTTTTTTAAAAAAATGGGGCGAGAGGGCGAATTTATTATTTATTATTTATAAGCGCTTTTTTAAATTTGGCACCAGAAGAAATCGGAGCGAGCGAAGCTATTTATTATTTATTTCCACAAATTTAAAAAATAGATTTAAATCACCATTCAGATGCAACTATCAGATGTTTTGGGGGTTTGAATGATAATAGTTGATAGAAATAACAGAACTTTTTTACCTTTCAACTTCACATAAACGTAATCATTCCAACATATTTACTACCTCTGACAATGATGCACTTAGGGTGCATCAGGGCTGATAATATTATGTCAAGACAATGTTATTCTACTACAGTAGGATTTCTATCCATCTGTAAACTGTATTTTAAAATACCATTGTATGGTATCGGTAATAATTATTATTATTGGAAATTTTGGAACAAATTGTCATACATCACATCACATGACAAGAGCAAAACAATCTGTTTAGATCGAACTTCTATTTTAATAATTTTTATCTAGACCTATGTTACAAATGCCGATTTTTCGAGAACTCGTACTAACGGAGTACTTCCGGTTTTAACTTGAGAAAAGCGGAATGTGTTGAGTGATACCAATAATGAGAAAATCGATCGTATTCGAACGTATAAAATTCGTATTTTATTGTATTCGTTACCATTTTCCATAAATATTAACTTTCAAATCAATAGCAGAAAAACACCCGGTGAATTCTTTTACTTGTAATTGTAACGGGTCTCGATTTGTTCCACATAATCCAGAAACGAAATCATCAAGATTAAGATTAATTTAATGTTTGGATTGTCCTCACGAAAGTGTGAATAATTTTCATAATTGTGCTTCCTTCAGCAAATAATTGTATTTTCGAACGTTAAATTGTATCAGAATCAATTTCAGTTTGAAGTTGTAGAAGAAAATCTTTTTATCGGTGATGAAAAACGCATTCTAAGCCACTTCCGGTTTTTCGTTAAACGTCAAGGGAGATAATTATGGTAAAAAATATTTTCGGGAACGGGGAAATAACTCTATTTTACACACAATTTCGGAGACGCGCGCGCATTATTTATTAATTATTCCAAAATGTCAATAAATAGTTTTGGAGCGCGGGGTATTTTACCGGAGCGCGCGGGGCCTGTAAAACAGACAATTTACTTTGTATGGCCTAATATACTATTAGACTAAATCTATTAGGGATATATATTTCATACTTTACCTCGCATTTTTTCTGCAGAAGACAATAAAATAACAACAATATTAGAAAGATGAAACTAAAATGGTGCAAGATTGTGCAACATGTGTATATTGCTCAATTCTACTTGGTGGAATAATGTTCTTTAAAACAAATAAATTTTGCAGAAAAAAATCAAGTTATCAAATTAGAAAGTGAATATTGAAAGGAAAGCATCAATGCAGTGTATTTACAACATGTTTAAAATTTAACAAAACCAACAATTAATTATCCTAAACTGTATTGTAGATCAATATTCAGGTTTCCTGTTAAAAGGTATATATACCCTGCCTCACATTCAGAATGTATGATAGGAGAATATCATACAGAAATTATACATTATATACAATGTCAAACCAACTTGTTTCCAGTTCATAGGTCTGATACTTCATCCTGAATATAAAATAGAATTATTTAAGGAGAATATAGCATACTAACCTGAACTAGCATCTATGTTAGTTTCTTTATTTTCTATTTGATTCACATGGCTCAACAATAATCCTAAATCTTTAATGAATTCTTCATTAACCACTCGACTTCGAAATACCTAAATTAAAAATATATCATAATACAACCACAGAATGGACCACAATAATATATCTACTGCATATATCTGATCAGACCGGATGAAATTTTATCGATTGAATTTCACATAACAGGTATGTTTGTAGTTTGGTAGTAATGGTAACGCAGATTTTAATTGTCTAGTTTGAGTGGCTGACTGATGTTACCTAGTAACCTACCTGACTAGTCACTCGATGTAAACCTATTGGTAGTAATGGTAACGTAGATTTTAATTGTCTAGTTTGAGTTTGGGTGACTAATGTTACCTAGTAACCTACCTGACTAGTTACTAGATGTAATCCTATTGGTAGTAATGGTAATGTAAAATTTTAATTGTCTAGTTTGATTGGCTGACTCATGTTACCTAGTAACCTACCTGACTAGTTACTAGATGTAATCCAATTGGTAGTAATGGTAAGTAGATTTTATTTGTCTAGTTTGAGTGGCTGACTAATGTTACCTAGTAACCTACCTGACTAGTTACTAGATGTAATCCTATTGGTAGTAATGGTAAGATAGATTTTAATTGTCTAGTTTGAGTGGCTGACTAATGTTACCTAGTAACCTACCTGACTAGTTACTAGATGTAATCCTATTGGTAGTAATGGTAACGTAGATTTTAATTGTCTAGTTTGAGTGGCTGACTAATGTTACCTAGTAACCTACCTGACTAGTTACTAGATGTAATCCAATTGGTAGTAATGGTAACGTAGATTTTAATTGTCTAGTTTGATTGGCTGACTAATGTTACCTAGTAACCTACCTGACTAGTTACTAGATGTAATCCAATTGGTAGTAATGGTAACGTAGATTTTAATTGTCTAGTTTGAGTGGCTGACTAATGTTACCTAGTAACCTACCTGACTAGTTACTAGATGTAATCCAATTGGTAGTAATGGTAACGTAGATTTTAATTGTCTAGTTTGAGTGGCTGAAGGATGTTTACGACCAGAGACTGATTCTAATACAGTTAACACCTCCTCTACAACAAATGAAACATCAAAATATCAAATACACAATAATGACACTCTAGAATTTGAATGGGGTAGCAACTGGAAAAATCTAGATGCAAGGACACATCATACAAATTCAAAGGTATCACAATATAATCAGTAATTAAACACTTTGTATCTTCAACATATCCAAAGCTAGAACTAATATTACAGTCATTTACACTAGAAGATAAAATCTGTTTTAGAAACAGAGACAATTACGATTTATGAAGTCACCTAAAATCACATACTTGAATGTATCTATTTAATATTGTTAATTTTAGCTGTCTTTTAAAACATGAATACAAAGGTGGACGTTATTTACTAATAAATGTATGGAATTCTTCATCAAGTTATTAAAATAAGAAAAACTTACTCATTATACCAGGTAAAGCATCAGTTATATAGTTGATCAATTTATCCAGAGCTTGATTTAAATATTGTACAGAATCAGGACTATCAGATCGAGGTTCCCGTGGTGTTTGTCGTCTACTATCTCGCTCTATATACATCACTAATCTAAAACACATCAGGGATATTCAAGTACAATCTCAGACTAAGAGGTTCATTTGTTGAGAGAGTGGGAAGAGTCAACTATTCTTGTTGCAGCTTTTGAGTCAAGCATGTACTTTTGTGTGTATTAAAAAATAATCGAAATTTCAGAAAAATTTGGTGATAACCTTTTGTTCTTTAAATCTTAATTGATTTCCATGAATTGTAAGGTAGGTAGAATAGCACAGGCTTTCTTTTTAATCAAATTTGTTTTTTGTTTCAAACTTGTTTATCTGTAAGTAGTGTGTAATATCAGTTAGAAAAAAATACCCTGGTCCTCTTGTGGTCCTTTATTTGTAATTTAAAATTTGTCAAAAAATGTTAGGGGCGTGGTTTGGACACAATATCAAATATAGATACATAAAGTTTCTATGGGAAACACAATAATATGGCTTTGTTAGACCAGGTAGGGAGGGCCAGAGTTGACATCACCCTTTATAACATTGTAATATACCTACCTAGCATTACAAGCCGAGAGGAGTAAGTCAGAGCTAGATTTAGTTAATTCATGTAAAACCATGAATGCCTTGGCTCGAATTAATGTGGACGGACTCTCAAACAATCTCATTATCTTCTGCAGGAAATCCTGGAAATATTCAATATACATATAGAATATAAATTATAATTATATACAATATTTAGTCGATAATAACTTGCCTGTTTCGAATATAAAAACTGAACATAGATATTTACTATCTACTCAATACAAACTGATACAAATACAAAAACCAAAACATTTCCCAAATTTGGAGCTATCACTATCCAATATAAACACTAAAATTTGTGTTTTTCTCTGTATAAAATAAGACAGTTTTAGTTTGCTGGATAATTCATTCTATATTACATCATGCCTATCTTATTCAGACCATCTGTACTTGTAAAGACATCCACCATACCTTATCCTGTAGAAGCCTGTTTATATGAAGCCCTGTACCAATCAGAGCACCAAACATAGTAATAACAGCCTGTTGAACACGAGATATACCCAGTGTTAAAGATGATAGTATAGTAGTTAAACCAGCTGTATCTATAACATTCTGAAACAATCCTGGACTCTGCCAAATTATTCGACATAATGCCTAGAAAATACAAAAAATTTAAAGTCACTCAGTTTGATTGTTCCATTTGGTTTAGAAATTATAAATTATATTAAAATGTATATCTTTCATGTATCAAAACATTAACAACATAATTTACAAGAATTATAAGGGTGATAACTCTGTAATCATTTGTGGAATTGTACCCAAATTCAGACTTATTTAAGATCAACCAAGTTGACAAATCAGACAAAAACTGTCCACATGACAATTGTGGATGGAAAGATCAGCATATGTAATATACATAAAGATTTGCTATCTGGAATCACCACAAAGAATGTTGTTGCATTGAATGCTGTTGAGAACTACTAGTAAACCATCAGGTGAGCATACACTGCTTAAAAAGGAACATCATTAAAAAACTAAAAAAATACTATATTGTTTAATACATACTGTCATGGCTGTACATCTAATAGAATCCACTGTAGAATGTTTAAATAAATACCATAAAATTTGTCCCATTTCACTATTCACAAACTTCTGTAATATATTATAATATTATCAAGTATTGAGTAAGCAAAATATTAATATTATATAATAATAACAATAACAATACTTTATTTCACAGGAAAACCAGTTTGCCAGAGGCAAATCTTCCCTGGTACCCTCATAAACTACATATATACAAATTATTGAAGAAATAAAAAACGTGCACACAATGAAATACACATTCAATATTATGAAGTACACATACAGAAATTATGAAATACACATAGAATTTTATACACATTATCTATATACATGACAATAATGTAAATGATTGGGGGGTCAACTTGATGGTGGTACTTAATGTAGCCCTGCCTTTAGCCTCATTTTAAACATAGCTAGTGATAAAGATGATTTAGTTGTTTGATGCAGAGATTTCCAAAGTAGACTTGCTGTATATCGGCAGGTTCGTTTCATTACTTCCAGTTTACATTTGGGTACATAAAGATCTCAATTTGTTTGCGAGCGAAGGCAGAGGATTGTTGAGGAAATATAATTAATTACCTGTGCATGTGGACCTTTAATTGAAGTAATATTTTCTATTGTTTTCGCTGCCACATGGTTTACTGCAGCCTCCTCCTACAAATAAATAATGGAATGCTTATTATATAAATAGAGTATAACATAATATAGCATAAAGTAGCATTATATAAATATAACATAACATAATACGGCATAAAGTACATTATATAAATAGAGTATAACATAATATAGCATAAAGTAGCATTATATAAATATAACATAACATAATATAGCATAAAGTAGCATTATATAAATAGAGTATAACATAATATAGCATAAAGTAGCATTATATAAATATAACATAACATAATACGGCATAAAGTAGCATTATATAAATATAGCATAATATAAGAAAGTATAGCATAATGAAATAACATTATAAATTTATAAATATAGCATAAAAAAGTAGCATTATATAATTATAGCATTAAATAATATAGCATAAAGTAGCATTATATAAATATAACATAATATAATATAGCATAATAAAGTAGCATTATATAAATATAGCATAACATGACATAATAATGCATGTTGGAGAATCATTAATAAAATAACACAACATAGCAAAATATAGCATGATAGAGTAGCATTGTATAAATATAGATTCATAACTTGTAAGAACATTATAATAGGCATAATAATAAAAAAGTAGCATTATATAAATACAGAATAACATAATACAGCATAAAGTGCATTATATAAATTACATAACATAATACAGCATAAAGTAGCATTTTATAAATATAGCATAACATAATACAGCATAAAGTAGCATTATATAAATATAGCATAACATAACACAACAAATCATGAAGCATGGCATTATTTAACTGTGTTTAGTGGCATAAAATATTGTAGTTTAACTCACCCCTTCTCTACAGGATCTAGATATAACACTATATGTCATGGAGGGTATACACCAGTTTTCACAGCTTTCATCTTTACTCTTCTCCTACAATATTCTCCTTTGTGCCAATATCATTAAGCATTATTTTCAGAAATGTTTTGTTTCTATTTTTTGAGTATTTGATAGACAGTCTAAAGGCTTCGCACACATCATAAGCCCCCCGAATTTACAAGACGCGACGGTCGTGGGGAAATCGCAGACTATCTGGTTCCTCCCCATTCCTACGACGAGCACATGCCACACCACTAAAACCACGCGTCGTAAGTTCCCAGCAATCCTAGCGGTGCCCTGTGTAAGCCCTCTGGCGTGTGTTTCTAAATAGACCGGAAGCAACGCCAAACAATGTCAACAACTCGAAAGAAGAAAATTGCTGCTGTTTTGGCATTTGTCATGTTTTTGCGGCGACGAAGACGTGAAGAAGGGAGGTTCTTCTGGCCTGTAATGCTTCCACTCGATGGTGATGGGCTTTCTTGGATGTGTCATACAGGAGCGGCCGTGCCTCCCACATGTCTACAAACTTCTCCTCCTGTTCATCAGTCCACTCCGCCATTTTCATTTCCGGGGAAGAAATCGGATCACATGACTTGCACGTCACATGACTAAATACTACTTTCTAATTGGCTAAACAAGCTCCAGACATTCCGATCGAATCGCAGGGCTGGCCACACAGCTACAACGTCACGCTGTTGTTACGACTGAAAAAATCAGTTGTGACGACAGCTCGTCGTACGACGGAAATCCATGGAAATCGTGGTCTGGGCGTGATCACACCACACCGATTATCTACGACAAGACGTTGCAAGACGTAAATTTGGGGGCCGTCGTGGCTGTGTGGCAAAGCCTTTAGTCTGTCTTATACCAAGTCAAAGATAAAAAAGATGGAGATATTTGCAAATTGCTATGTCAAGATTTCCCTAATCTACTCAAGTGTTGATAAGTCCAAATTTGAAACAACAGGGCAATAAAGAAATGTGTTTTTCTTAAGGAAATTTAACGTCATATCTACCTGTACAGCTACTCTATACACCATCTCTCCTACTGCCATTAACAAACCAAACTTTAATTTACTATTCTTAACATTTTCACGGATAATCTCTGTCAGTATGGTGACAGGCTGAAAAATTAGGATTAAAAAAATGATTAAAATCAGGGGAAATCTTCAATCTCTTCTTCAGTGTCTGAGAATCAGTAACATACACAGTTAGTAGCACACAGATCTATTTTCTTTTCAGGGTTGAATAGGGATAAAAGGACCTGTGTCTTTACATTATGCTGCTGAGAGCAATAGCTTAATTCTTGGCTACATGAACCAAAAAGGAGCATCATTAATGCATCAGCCAATGTCTAGAAATATAGAAACCATTTTTATAAAATTACTTCAACACTTTAACTGCATTAACCAACTAAATACAAGTATTAATAACCTAAACCTCAAATTATCACCCGAAATCCAAAAACATTGGGAGCTACTAATGAACTTTATACATGAATCAATTTCATAATAAAAAGATGTCTAGTAGAATTAGGGCTATATCCTGCGCTCGTACTTAACCTTGACTAGAGTAAGACTGTATGCACAGCTATCTTTACGCAAGTCATGCTTACCTTTGGCCTTCAAATGTATAAAAAGAAAGTGTTTTATCCTAACAAAGTTCTACTGTAGTCAAGATAAGAGAACTGCATACAGCAATAAGCAAGAACAAACCTCAGATATATTGACAGTTTCTTCTAGTTCTCCACAATTCAAAGCTATTAAAGCCATAACTCGGGCCATCTTCAAACGCCTGGAATAGTAACATATTAAACTATTTGTATTGGCCACAAACAAAAATTTATTCAGATAAAACATATTTTTCTATGGTTTTCTACTTTGACACAATCTAAAGAAGGTCTTCTTGAAATCTGGTACATTCTAATTTAAATACAGCAGTGCAAACTAATTGAAAATAAATTACATTTGAAGGTTTTTCTTCAAAATGACTCTTTCCAATATTTTCGCTTCTATCGATACAACGGTCATATTTTCAATACAACAAATATGGTGATAATTTTTAAAAACTTACACATCAACATGTTGTATATCTTTAATTTGTTTAGCTAATATATATATGGTTTGATTTCGTATTAAATGTAGCTGATTTTACTGTCTATAGCTATAGTTGTAACATAGTGCAGTAGCTGAATACGTTTCTGAGAAGGGGGACCTTTTTCAACATGGCTGATATTGTCTACAACTGTTTTAATATGTTTTTGGAATTCTTTTTCAGGTAGTCCTAATATCTTCTCCACTGTAAAATAATTATTATTCTCATTACAACTGAACCCTATTTCTCAAATTTTATCCTAAATAAAGGAATCTTGAAGTAACCACTTTATGGCATTTTCTAATCAATCAGATAAAAAAATAAATCTGGAAGTTAAAGTTTGTATTTTCGAGAGATAATATTCTCTTCTTCCAACACAGCATTTCCATTGTGAACAGTAATACAAGAAAGATGAAAGAGAGATTTATCAGTTGGTAGAGAATATATATAGACAACTGTAAGCCTAGCTAGACAGTTGTAGGGTACAAGAAGAAATATAAGAAGTAATATACCATTATATGGAGGCACTGGTAAAGTTTTAGGATCAAATTTTACAGTTAGTGGCTTCTGGATCTACAAGAAAAATACAGTCTTGAAGGTATCTCTAAAAGGGTTATCAATTAATAACATATTTAATTTGAGACAGGAGTGTGAAAGTCTGATGACATTGAATAAGTCTTCCAGTCCACCCAGCTGTAAATGGGTACTGATAATCTGGGAAATATCAATGCCAAGAGGTTTGACCAAGGACCAGCTGGTAGAAAGGATCCCTGTCACGGCGGACTTGTGAACCTAAGTTGTTATCCTTGTACAATATAGTTGTTTGACTATAATCCTTCCTACCTTAGGATTATCTACGATATTGGTAACAATAAAATCACTTGGATGATAAATATTCTCTAACAGATCATTGGTTGATAGATCTGTCACATCATCACCTCCCTCGGTTTTCATTTGTTCTCTGGTTGTTAATGGTGATTGTAGGGTACGAAATGGTGATGCTATTCTCTCATCGTGGGCTGCTGTGTGGGGACGGGCACTGAAATTATCATTATAATCTTAATATAGAGACTGACACACTCTCTTTAATTCGTCTATTTATACTACAATTCCCATATACAGATGTAACTTATATAACCCCAATAATATGGGATGGATACACACTTCTTTAATACATGGGTATATAATTAATTATTATCTTGTGTCATATATGTGCTCCTGGCTTCTAAATGTAGTTCAAATCTTATATCAAGATAAAACTAATTTCATATCTTACGAAAGTGTAAATTTCAAAAAAAACCTAGAAGTGAGGACAGCCAAAATCTACAATATATATTAATCTTATTGCCTGAGAACAAGTACGGATGTCTGAAATGGAGCTTTTTCAGACAGAAAGGCAGTTCAATTGGTATATTTGTTACCTATGTTCAGTTAAAAATGGTCTAAGAGAATTATATTCTGGTTACTAACCTGAGTGTAAAGAGACTCTCACCACCATCAATACCTGGTGCTGTTTTAGGTCTTAAAACTTCTCCTAGAGTAGAACCTATACAACACACACACAGATTTACTTAAATATATCAGCTAATACTAATACATATTATTATCTGTACAACTTTTATATTTAAACAATCAATGTGATATCAAAATACATTTACCCTTGCCCAAAACATTATATGAAATCACCTTATAATCTGAACAAATTCGCACCACTCTGTTGTCTCGTGCCTTTACTAAAGACGGCCCGAAATTATGGCTGGCCTGGTTTCACCAATTCACGAAATTTGGACGGTCATCCTTTCTTAATAAGGCTTATTTTATGCAGATATACTTACCTGGTCTGCCATCAGGAGTATCTAATCTAGATGTAGGACGGTCTGTCATTATATCTACACCTTTAATCTTCCCTAGTACTGATCCTGCACCATGTTCAAATATACTGGACCTTCCTGTAAATATCTCACTCCTATTTACATCTTGAGATACAGTTAGATCCTTAGCCAAATCTGCCAGTTTATTCTGCCAGAAACTATGGTTTACTAGTCCTGCCCAACCAAGCCTACAAAAACAACATTAAAAATAAATCTACCTTTATAAATATAGTTTTCTACATTATCTTAATAAACTCAAGAGGCCACAGAATCTCAGAGAGCCTAACAATGGTTTCACAGATAATTCTTTTCCGACAGGAAATTCAAAAGTGATTTGACCATGTTATTTGTGACTTTCTGTTTACCCTTAAATCTATAGGTCCTAACTCTTAGCTTTACTAACAATTCTCACTTTACTAATAGCTCTGTCTTCATTGGCACATTTTGTGCAGAAGAGTAGGACGTCAAAATCTATTCATTTCATTTTTTAAATAATAGGTTGAATTCTGGTTACCTTTTAGTAGGGTCTTTCTGTAGTAAACCTTGTAAAAGATTTAAATAATCAGGGGAGGGTTTGGCTGAAAATCTTGATCCTGAAAATAAAATAGCTCAGTCATTTTTGGGATGCTAACATATAATAAAATCAGAAAGAAAGAATCAACTATATTTTACAAGGATAACATAACCTTTCTACAGGCTGGTCCTTGGCCAAACCTCTTGAGAATAAGTTCTACAAATCAAATTCCTGAAGGATTTTACCTCTAACTTTTGGTGGTGGAAATTCTTGGTTTATTATCTTTTCCTTCAGTTGATTTTCAGATTCTGCTAAAAATGGCGGGTGTCCTGAAAATAATAGCCAAATTTCATCCTGAGCTCCTCATATCTTAGTAAGACATCCTGAGCAAGTCATATCTTAGTAAGACATCCTGAGCAAGTCATATCTTAGTAAGATATCCAAAGCTCCTCATATCTTAGTAAGACATCCTGAGCTCTTCATATCTTGGTAAGAATCCTGAGCTGCTCATATCTTAGTAAGGCATCATGAGGTCCTCATTTCTAAGTAAGACATCCTGAGCTCCTCATTTCTAAGTAAGACATCCTGAGCTCCTCATTTCTAAGTAAGACATCCTGAGCTCCTCATTTCTAAGTAAGACATCCTGAGCTCCTCATTTCTAAGTTAGACATCCTGAGCTCCTCATTTCTAAGTAAGACATCCTGAGCACCTCATATCTTAGTAAGACATCCTGAGCACCTCATATCTTAGTAAGACATCCTGAGCTCCTCATATCTTAGTAAGACATCCTGAGCTCCTCATATCTTAGTAAGACATCCTGAGCACCTCATATCTTAGTAAGACATCCTGAGCTCCTCATATCTTAGTAAGACATCCTGAGCTCCTCATATCTTAGTAAGACATCCTGAGCACCTCATATCTTAGTAAGACATCCTGAGCTCCTCATATCTTAGTAAGACATCCTGAGCACCTCATATCTTAGTAAGACATTCTGAGCTCCTCATATCTTAGTAAGACATCCTGAGCTCCTCATATCTTAGTAAGACATCCTGAGCACCTCATATCTTAGTAAGACATCCTGAGCTCCTCATATCTTAGTAAGACATTCTGAGCTCCTCATATCTTAGTAAGACATCTGAGCTCCTCATATCTTAGTAAGACATCCTGAGCTCCTCATATCTTAGTAAGACATTCTGAGCTCCTCATATCTTAGTAAGACATCCTGAGCTCCTCATATCTTAGTAAGACATCCTGAGCACCTCATATCTTAGTAAGACATCCTGAGCTCCTCATATCTTAGTAAGACATTCTGAGCTCCTCATATCTTAGTAAGACATCCTGAGCTCCTCATATCTTAGTAAGACATCCTGAGCTCCTCATATCTTAGTAAGACATTCTGAGCTCCTCATATCTTAGTAAGACATCCTGAGCACCTCATATCTTAGTAAGACATCCTGAGCACCTCATATCTTAGTAAGACATCCTGAGCACCTCATATCTTAGTAAGACATTCTGAGCTCCTCATATCTTAGTAAGACATCCTGAGCATCCTCATATCTTAGTAAGACATCCTGAGCACCTCATATCTTAGTAAGACATCCTGAGCACCTCATATCTTAGTAAGACATTCTGAGCTCCTCATATCTTAGTAAGACATCCTGAGCTCCTCATATCTTAGTAAGACATCCTGAGCACCTCATATCTTAGTAAGACATCCTGAGCTCCTCATATCTTAGTAAGACATCCTGAGCTCCTCATATCTTAGTAAGACATCCTGAGCTCCTCATATCTTAGTAAGACATCCTGAGCATCCTCATATCTTAGTAAGACATCCTGAGCTCCTCATATCTTAGTAAGACATCCTGAGCTCCTCATATCTTAGTAAGACATCCTGAGCTCCTCATATCTTAGTAAGACATCCTGAGCACCTCATATCTTAGTAAGACATCCTGAGCTCCTCATATCTTATGGAAAAAACATTCAACAGTTCATTTTATTTTGTGTAATCTTGTAAGTTATTCCTATTTGTTCTTTCCTCACCTGTGAAGAGTTCATAGAAAATACAACCTAACGACCAAAGATCACTTAACACACTGGGTTCTCTCCCTTGGAGTATTTCTGGAGCAGAGTAGGTTATACTTCCTGAAAATCATAAAAGATGGATTGTTAAGAATGGGCAGCACAATAGGTATGAAAAACAGTCCCAGTAAAATGTAAATTTTATTTCATTAGTCCAAATTACTTGATCGCAGGAACATAGATCCGGCCATCTAATACACTTGTATATTTACTTGTGTATTTTTAGACAAATTCTACATTGAAATATTGTATATTGTTACATTTTTTCATATCATCCACTGTATTGCCTGATGGGCGGAAAGTTAGACAGGACCTTGTCCTTGTGTATTGGGCCTAATTCTGACCCATGTAAAATAAAGAGTCTATGTTTGTCTCTATGGGCTGAATGTTAGACAGGACCATGTCCTTGTGTATTGGACCTAATTCTGGCCCATGTAAAATAAAGAGTTTATGTTTGTCTCTATGGGCTGAATGTGAGACAGGACCTTGTCCTTGTGTATTGGGCCTAATTCTGGCCCATGTAAAATAAAGAGTTTATGTTTGTCTCTATGGGCTGAATGTTTGACAGAACCATGTCCTTGTGTATTGGACCTAATTCTGGCCCATGTAAAGTAAAGAGTTTATCATTATTAATGTTATTAATATTATTATAGACTAGAATCAACCCTCACCAGAAGTTTTAATATTTTTATAAACATCTTCCATATTTTCAGGATTCCACTGTTCTCCAGCATCAGCAAATCCATGAAACAATTCATCCAAATTCTCTCCTTCTCCCTTGGACAGTCCAAAATCTCCATATTTCAGAGCCCCACTGGTGTCTAATAATATCTATAAAACATAAACATATAAATTAAAACAAGTAGTTTTGCTACCATTTCAATGATCTGAAAAAATTAAATTAACTTTTTAAAACAAATATTCAATAAAGACTATGATATGAGTGTGATGTAAATTTTGTTTTTATCACTGACAAGAAGACCTTTGGTGTATTTGAGCTGTCAACCTTAATTATATCTTTAAGGAGTTTTCTATGTGATTTGATCCTATCAGATATCTGGGGGTAGTTACCACAATATTAAAACCATTGCATTACCAATCAGAGACCTCATATTAAATTCAAATGACACCTACCTTTGATGGTTGTAAATCATTAAATATTATTCCTAGTGAATGTATATAGTGTAACCCTGTTACTAGATCTACACCAAACGTTCGGACTGAACTTTCTGGTAGGTAGCCATCTTGTTTGATCAGACTGGAGAGGGAGCCACCTGTACACAGCTCAACAACCAGCCACAGATGGTTACTGGTCTCATACCATTCATAAAACTGAACAATGTTGGTATGACTTACATCATGGGTCATTCGCACCTGAAATAAATTAATTTTACATTCTACTCTTCTGGGTAAACAGGCAATAATATGGGCTTAATAGACTACTATTTTTCAAACCAACTGTCGAGGGATCTTTAAAGACCTGCATGACTGACATGGTGAAACCAGGCTGAAAAATCTTAAAGTTTAGCTAGATCTTCCTGAGATTGAATCTTGTATGCCTACCTGGCACAAGCTGACTAACTAATTCACTCACTGAACCACCGCGGCTCCACAATAACTATACTAAAGGAAACTTACTGTGTTAGTGACTTCTGGGCGTTTACATTTATCAATACAATGTATAGCTACAAAATTAATGGTTCCCTTTCTTCGTCCTTTATAGATAGTCACATGATCTTTTTTACCCAGATTTTCATACAGAACAAAATTCTCCATGTTTTAATTTTAGATCACACCATCCTATAAAAATAAATATGTTAATGATTTAATGATTGAAAATTGGAATGGAGGAATTAATACTGCGATATAATTTATAATCAAAGAATATTTAAAAACAAGATGTTGTTGCTTATGACTTAGCTTGCAAAATCTTATGAAGGAAGCCACGACCTGGTTTGAAACAGGGAATGTAAGTCATTGATCTTGAAAAACAACACTTGTCTCAAACGAATGCCAGAGGATGCGCATCAAATTGCATTGACCGTTAGGGCATCAGATGAAGTCAAATCTTTTAAGATCTTTTTTGTTCCTTCACTTTCATTTCCATAATGCAAGAGATTCACAATTTACATCTTAGATTGTGGATATCCTTTAAGTCTGAGATATGGTTCTACTATAAACAAAATTCCAGAATTCTGCTGGTTTTACCTTCAAAAGTATCAAGATTTGTCAAATTGCAAGTTCATTCATCGCAACCAGTTATTTACATTATAGGAGGTAATTTTAGTAGTTATAATAAGTATCAATAATTTTGATTAGTCAGTATTTCTAGCCACTCCGGTCTCAACCAATCAAATCGTATCTATCGGTCTCTTTTGATATCAGTAAAGAGTCCATAAAGGGAGGTAAGAAAATATTACCCTGATTTCAGACTACTAATAAAACACCATAATGAACAACCAGATTATAATTAATTCTTTCTAATCTTATCGATTAGAAAATCATTTGCGAAAATTAAGTATTTCATACAATTTGACCAAAAAGCAATAGGTTTAACTACTTGACGGAAGACCAGTTTACTCAATGGTCCAACTGTGGATAAAGATTGTGGAGTAAGGAGATGTCTTGGGTGTCGTTAAAAAGTTAAATACAAGACCAAGGTAATAACTGTTGTTTTAATCAACATACAATAAAATAACAATCTATAACATACTAGATTACTACTAGATTAGGTGATATCTGATGGTTCAATAGTAGACCACTCTCTGTAATATAATCCAGAATAAGGTGATGTCTGGTGGTTCTATAAACATACTAATGGGGACCATTCTATAAAACATAACCTAGGTTCATGAATACACTTTCAATCAGTTTTTTTTTGTTTTTGCAGCCTGTTTTTTGTGATTATAGGGAACTTTTATTTCAGCATCAACAACATTGTGGCTAACATCCTCTCCAATTGGTGACCTGTAAATCATATTATACTAATAAAATCAATAAAAAAAGAGGAAATAATTTAACTCTTCACAAAATAATAGTGGATGAAAAAAGCAAATTACCATTATCAGTAAAGTGGAACCTCTGAAATGGACACAGAGCTTAAAACTCAAATGCCAAGATATTGTGCGACCTGGTTGACTTTTCAAAGAGGAATTATTAAAAAAACTTCAATATTATCAAAACAAACCATATAACAAATACTGACTTGACCGACCCAGACTACCAGTACTAAATTATATTACTATGAATCTTCCCAAATTATTAAAAAACTGGAAATGTGACCTAAGTTGATGCAAACAAGCAAAAGGTCTTTCTCAAGGACCCTAGATTGAAGTTGTTTCTTTGTTAAAGGATGTGATAATTTTGAGTTTATTGAGCCAATGCACTCCACTTGTGAAAGAGATACATACTTTGGTTTGAAAGTTATTTTATCAATATCATCACCATGAATCAGATCTATTCCTCTGAGCAATTTCTCCATACCATTCCTGTTAATGAACATTCAAATAGTAATATTATTATCATATATTACAAGGTTAAGCCTGTATTGCTATTGAACTCTTTTACCCTTGCATAATTTGAATCAATATGAATCTGAATGTGTATGATTGTCAAAGCTCATATTGTTGCCTGTTATGCAAATATTGTTGAGCTGATCAACTTCTTTTTAAATCAAATCATTCAGAGCTTTCAAAATCCAATATGAAAAGTTAGCTTGAGAGAAGAACATTATTAGCTATTATACAAAGCTGTTTCAAAATGCCATTAGATATACTAGACTAAGCAGGATGAATTCAGACCAAGGGATTTGTAAGGAGGTCATGTCAACTATTCCTAGTGAGTCAATAGAATCACCAGCTATGAGAACTCTCTAGAAAGTGGTGAATTCCACAGAATGATACTTCGTATAAACTTACCATGCAATCATAATACCATTGTCTGTACATAATTTAGGTGGTGGACAAATCAACTGACAGTCAAAACTTTCTAAAACCTTATAAACCAGGTTTTATCCCCCCCGGAAAAATTAAAAAACAAAAATTACTTGCCACAACCCCATGATAGAACCTGTAATAATATAAAAATTTGTAAAAACCAAATTTATTTGGGCCAAAAAAAACCCAAATTGATAAAACCCTTTAATAATATACAAATTACAAAGCCACACCCCCTGATAGAACCTGTAATATACAAATTACTAACCACACCCCCTGATAGAACCTGTGATATACAAATTACTAACCACACCCTCTGATAGAACCTATAATATACAAATTACTAACCACACCCCCACCCACTGATAGAACCTGTAATAATATACAAATTACTAACCACACCCCCACCCCCTGATAGAACCTGTAATAATATACAAATTACTAGCCACAACCCCTGATAGAACCTGTAATACAAATTACTAAGCACACCCCCCTGATAAAACGTAAAAAGTATGCAAATTACTAGCCATACTCCAAGATAAAACCTATAATAATATACAAATTACTAGCTGTCACTTAAAAGCCCATGGGAAATTTAAAATTGCTCAAAATATTTGCTGCTTGCATATAAATTCCATCCCTATAATTCCAACATTGTTTGTATTTAATAACTTACTAAAGTTCTGTTAGTAGATGGCAATAGCTCCTTTAACTCTGTATATAACAAACCACGGCGAATACGTACAGAAAGTTGGCTAAATATTCCCTCTTGAAACGAGGCACAGATATCGGCAGCGTTACTCAGTATATTACCCCCTTCTATACCTGAAACATAATGGAATTATTTTAGAATATTTGTGGAGGGGGTGGGTGGGGTGCTAAGGAATTAAAACTATTGATATGTGAGTATGATAAAACCTTAATATACCGGTAACAATGTATATATATACTGTGGTCCAAAACAATGATGCTTGCTGTGTTTATCAATAACAATGAAATATTCAAATCAAAACTGTTTCAAATGTAAAGTGATATACTGTTTTATTTAATTTATAAAGTAGCCTAGTTAAACTAATAATACTCTAAGTCTTCTACACTTTTATTCCATAATATTTCACTGTACTAAACCCTGCCAAGGTATTCACCTTTCATCATCCTCTCTCGTGCTTTCTCTCATCTACTCTCATACCTCTCATACATAACTCTTACATACTCACATACTCCTTTCAGACCACAATTACTCATAGACGACATCACCATCAATCAATCAATACAAACAGACAAACAATATATTGGTGCATACCTTGTTTTTTCTCCTCATTCATTATAACATGACGAAAATGTTCCTTAATACCCGAGAAAGAGAAGTTACAGTCTCGCAGGTTTGACAGGTACAAAGGATTAATGAAGGAATGGGGATCTCCTTGTCTAGCTAATAACTCCATTGAAGCTCCACCACTCAATCCCTGACATTCTTTTATATTCTTAATCTTTAACCTTCTGGCTGTCTGAAAAATAACAGTTAATTATTACACTTTATGTTGTTGGCTTGGAAATAAGAGCAAAGCATCTATAATTGAATATATAACATTGTATATTGTACATTTCTTTTGCAGTCATGTTAAACATGGCAATGTCCTTGTGTATTAGTCTTAATTCTGTCCCATGTAAAATATAGAGAATTTATTATTATCATTATTATATTATAACAAGCTGATTTTCCTAGAAATATCCAAGGACCAATTTTGATAAGACAATATCTCTATCAATAATAATTTCCCTCGCTTGTATTACAACAGTTATGAGGATGTCTGAAGAATAGATTGTGGTTTGGACACTATGACTATTATTTAAATTTAATCATGCTTTATGGATGTTTCAAATCCTACCTTGTCAAAAGCATCACCTGGAGAATCATCTAAATTTTTACCCAGAATCAGGAACTGGTTTACATCCTGAGCTACAGTCAACAAACAATGGCCACCGCTAGCTAATAATACCAGGAACGGAAAATCTAACCTGAAATTACAAACTATACTTTTAGGAAGTATGTAATAAGGCACATAAATTAAATTTTTTATAATAAGATATTTACCTACATCACCTTTCAATAATATCTGGAGTTGATACATCTATAATTATATATCATCATATAGATGAAGTGATGTGGAAAAGGGAAAGCAAGCTTGAATAACTCTTCCAGTCACTATGAACATATTCTGCACAGAAAGGTAGGATGTAAAACTCTGTTTAATTCAATTTAATTGAATATCTACTACTAGTACCTTTGTATCATACGAACTGTTAAAGCATGAGCTTGCATATGATGTACTGGTATTACTGGCTTACTGAAACAAAATCAAGACATAATTTAGGGTACTTCGTATATCATGTCTACATTTCCATACAATAATTGCTTCCATATTTGTCATGCAATGGACAAAGTTGTGGTCAATGGAATTGCTCTGCTTTTACAGATTTTGTTTGATTTAAGTTAGGCAGATATCAATATTAGTTAATGAGAAGTCAGAAGGAATTATTATACATTAGTTCTTATCTTAAACATTTTTAACCAAATAACATCACATAGGTCTTATTCCTCTGAATATTATTTTTAAAAAAACCTGATGTCCCTGAAAAAAATTCCCAAACAACTCTAAATCTTATAAATGATAACAGGTTCTGTATTTTTTGGTATCATATCAAATGGTATAAATACTTACTTATAAGTTTTACCCAACTCCTTGGCATGTTGAACTCCGACATCTAGACACATTGCTAGGCCTGGTTCTGTTGTTATAGCAATAGCATCAATATCCTAAAATCATAGATACATCTTTTCTTTAAAGATTTAACAATAATTTTGTGTTCCTGTTTCCTTCAAACCATTATTGTCCTCTATTTAAGATCCAATGGGTTGTTATACAAAACTTCTAGTAGGCCCTCATCAAAGTTTACCATTTCAATATGTAAACTATAAACACATAATTAAATGGGAGCCCACAACCAATGCCAAGAGTGGAAATTCAATACAGACCTGTATTGACATATTGGCTTGTACCATAGTATCTTCTACAACTTGTTCTATATTAGCCTTGTGTAAATCTCTAGCTATCACTGGTATGATTCCCCCCATTCTGAAAGTGAAACCAAGTCACAATATCAATTATTTATGTAAGTATTATAGGCCTATGTGATATGTATATTAGAGTAAGTATATATATATAAGTTTACAAGTATCAATATAATATAAGAGGGTATATCAGTGTCAAGTCAAGTAGTCTGGGAATTCTTCTGGATTAAAGTGATTCCTGACATAACCATTTCAAATTGTATGTATTTAACTTAACAAAGTAAGTAACAGCAAAGTCTTCTTGATTCATTCCTTTGGAAATATCAAAACAGAAAACAAAGATTAATTATTTTTCAGGAAATTGTCACAAACAGGCCTTTCGCCCCTTTTCTTTATTCCCCATCAATAAAAGCATATTTACTCCACATGAAAACTGGTTTGGGAATTTAGGCTTTCTCCAATGATATTTCCAGAACAATCCACCACTGCTGCCCCAGTATCATCACAACTTGTTTCAATGCCCAGAACATATCGTTTTCTTCCAGTACTATACTGTCTATATGATTGACGTTTCTCTACTTTCGATTTATTTGCATTTCTCTCGACGCCGGAAAATGGACGTTGGTTTAGATGGCAATTGAAGCCACTAAAAGAATAAGGTGCATTAGGCTTATTAGATGGGATAGATGTAATCTCTTGTTGTGAAATAACTTGTTTTAGGTAGCGAAGTTTAGAAAAACTAAGCGAATTTTTAATAGCGGCGTGAACCATGGGCGCAGACATCTTTGAATTTCCCAGAGTTCAAAGTGAGAGGCTCAAAAGGAATCGCTAAATTTATGATTTTATTTTTTTTAAAACTTATATTTGGCAAACATTTGTGTGTTTTGTTATTAAATTGAAAATTTTTGTTTAGTGAAAATTTTTAGAATTTTTGTTAGACTAAAGAGTGTTGTTTTGTCAAATTTAAGGTAGTTGAACATGACCCATTTCCTTTCGTTTTTTTAATGATTAGTTAAAGCGTGGCATTCTGATGAAACAGCCGACGAGACTGTTATTGTATTTACTTAGTTGTAGGACTGTCACAGTACACAGTAGATCAGTTTCTAGCTCTAACATATGGTACCACAAATCACCGGTTAACAAACGTCCTGACAGTGAGTGGGGAACGAAGAAAAGACTAGCAAAAGACAAGTTTGTGAAAGAGTATCTGAAGATGGCCGATTCAGACATTGAGAAGACTTTGGAACCACTGAGACAACATGTCAAAGAGCAGGTTGGTGCCATGTTTTTATTTTTTTTTTTATGAATGAGATATTTATCAGTCATCTTGGACACTCAATGATATGACGACTGTTAATTATGGAAATGATGTTAAAGAAGGTATCAAAATGACATTGACTAGTTAATAGTGCCAAGAAGAACTGAGACATAAAATCCTTATACTAACTAACCAATAGACCTGTATGTTTCAAAGTATTTTCTTGGGAACATCTTGAAAGAGTCAGGTTGCTAATAGTTCGTTGTCGTCTGTCTGAAAATGTTCATCAGTTAGGCTATATCTCTTTAGTTTTGGATTGGTGAGACCTATAGACTCTTTGCCTAAATAACTTGATGCCAATGACTTTAGAATGGCATGTGGGATGATTATTTTAATGTATGTAAATGTGTTTGAAATTGATCAATGACGAAGAATAATTATATTATATCATTTATTCATAAATGGGAAAACAATTCAAAATTTTTAGTTTTGTACTGTTGTCCTATTGTAACGTTATTTCTAGCAGGAAGGTGATTTTAGAATTTTTTTTCTATATTATTGCATCATCTTATTAAAAAGGTGTGATAATTAACATGAATTAATCAGTGGTTTAATTTGATCATTATAAAAAGCCTGGGGGTACACTCTAGGTCTCTATCTCATACGTCACTTTATAGATACTACAGTTTTCATCGGATTTGAATGAAGCTGTGATCATTCATGTTGATGTGATCTCAGACAAGTTCAAAATTGGCGATTTCTCGATGAACGTTTTTTGAGTTATTGCACTTGATTTAGTCAAAACGCGTCAAAATTGACTTGTGAAAAAGAGTCTACAGTTGTCATCGGATTTGAACGAAATTTGAGTTATTGAAATTGACTTTGTCTAAACGCACCAAAATTGGCTTTTGAACACGATAGAGACTACAGTTTTGATGCTCACAATTTAATTTTGATGCAAACAATGTCTCGGACAAATCTTTTATCATTTTTTCTTATAGGTAATGATACAAAAATTATTTTGTTAACTTTGTAAAAAGCACATCAAAATATTTTTGTAAAAATATTCAATATCTAACAATGTATTTTTTGTATACCAATTGACGAAATAAACCACTCCTCACTATAGTTCAATATAGCATTCTTCACCAACATAACGTTAGATGAGACCTTGTTACTGCATGTTTCGAACTTAAAATAATACGTTTACGCCAAATAAAGATTTTCAATTTCTATAGACATAAAATTTATACAGGATGTGTCAAATACCTCTTGCATAAAATTATGAAATATTTTTGCCATTTGTCATCATTATCACAATGTGAATGGGCATATTCGCATGCTTGGACGCACCTGTCTTATTATGAATAAGTCAACAAAATTTCACATGGAAAACGCCCGCATATATGATTTATTTATCGGAGACTAATACCGCAATGAAATGTAGCCCCAGAATCCCCTTTAAATAATTGAGGCCAACAAGTCTGCAATAGCTTTGTGTAGAATTCCAGGATATTAAAAAAATTACAACTGCTAAGGATATTAACAACAGGTTCTTTCTTCAAACTGATATTATCATTATTTATCATTTAACAAACATCTTCTACAAAAGATTAAGTGAAACATACAATACACAATACGCACATAGGACTATCAAATAAGTTCCATTGAAAACTGCAGTCTTTATCGCGTTGACACGCAATTGTGAACCGACGGACGGACAGGCGTGACGATTATACGACCACATTATAATGTGGCCGTATAAAAAGATTGTCGTAAAAAAAGAACTGAATTGCGGGAGGGGGAAGTTATTGTTCATACTACAGCGCCATCTAGCAACGTCTCCTTGATGGTGGCTATTATAAATCTAAGACTGTAATTCCGTATATTTCGTATTTCTAAGACCGTATTACTTCATTTAAGTAAAGAAATATAATGTATATTAGGGTGGCATTTTAATCCAATTAATCTTCTTGATTGCACGAAATAAACAAAGACAGTACATTTAGCAAAGTTTTGTATCGAGAGTTAGATGATCATTGGTACATAGTATGATTTTACATGGTTAGATGAATGAAGGTTAGACGAGTGCACTGAACGAACAAAGTTAGATTTGTGGGCCTAATCAGCTGCCATACACCCAGCTGTAAATGGGTACAGATAATCTGGGAAAGATCAATGCCAAGAGGTTTAGCCAAGGAATAGCTGGTAGAAAGAATCCCTGTCACGGCGGACTTGTGAACCTAAGTTGTTGTCCTTGTAAAATATAATTCTTTCTTTCTTTTTTTTATATGCTTTTCTCCATTTCTGGGATTCTACTCAATCAGCCTTGTAAGCAAGATTGAAAATTGCGAAGCTACTACAAATATCAATATTGACTGTAACAATGCCATATTATAATTATAATATCTGTTTATCTTTCAGGGAGATTTGGTACGAAAATTGAAATCAGAAAAGGCACCAGATATAGATATTCAGAAAGCTGTTGCAGAATTGAAAGTTCGAAAGAGAAATTTGGAAACAATGGTATGTGGTAATTAAGGAAGTTCTAAAGTGTTTTCCGAAATTTTTTCAAAAATAATTAAATTTGAATATATGACAAGTGAGAGTAAAAGACAGATCTAACTGTACTATAACCAATCTGTTGGTGTTATAGATTCGTTTCAGACCACAAATACATAACTAGAGCTTATTATTAGAATGAGGTAAAATGACAGTTTTTTTTAGCAGCCAAATCAACTATATATAGGGTGTTAAATTTATTTTTATTTATACTGCAGGAAGAAAAATTAGAACCAAAAGAAAATTTTGACCGAGTGAAGATGGAAGATCTGTTAAAACAGAGATTTTTCTATGATCAATCTTTTGCTATATATGGAGGTGAGTAAACTTAGATTACCTATATTAAAATAATTATCTATTTATATCACTCAGGGTTTTGGTTTGTATGTACCCAGTTACAGCTGGGTCTACAGGAATTATGAGTGAAGATGAGTCAAGGTCACACTCTCATCGAGCTCATACCCCACAGCCGCCATCTATTCGACGTACCCTAGCAAATGATGTCAAGTAAATACCAACAATCTATAGAACCTCATAAAGTGGATGAAACCGATATCTGATCTGTTAAACTAGTATTTTATATTATCAAGGTGTAAGTGGGCTGTATGATTTTGGACCAATGGGCTGTGCTATGAAATCAAACTTACTTCAGTTATGGAGAAAATTCTTCATCCTGGAAGAACAGATGTTGGAAGTGGAAGCAGCCATGTTGACTCCTTCCAAAGTTTTAAAGTGAGTGAATCTAGAGATTTTGAAAAATCAACAAGAAATAGGAGACTCACCTCTATATATGGGGAACTCCCCTTGTGTTATTAAGGGATATTAAAGGGATTTTCAACACTTTTTATATGTATTGTGAACACAGATATCATTGATTCACACCATTCCTATTTTAAGTGAGATGTCTGAGATTCTTGCAATTGTACTAAAACTAAGCATGTTATGATAGCACTATTGCAATAGTTGATAATAATATATATGGACCATTGTGATAGTGACATCTTGAGATGTTTGAATTAAGGAATTTAGTGGAATTACAAGAACCCCAAATATGTGACTGACAATTTGAATGATGTTCCTATTGGCTTCTGATAAGAAAGACTGGAAAAGAGCAGTACTAGCTCAGTTTGAATTACACAATATCGGACATTATATTTTATATACCATGTTTCTGTTTCTAGAGCATCAGGCCACGTGGATCGATTTCAAGATTATATGGTGGAAGATTTAAAAAATGGAGAATGTTTCAGAGCAGATCATTTAATTGAAGGTATGATTTTATATGTCAATATCTTTTTCCAGACCTCCTTGGAAAGAAAAGAAAACTATCAGACTGTTTCCTCTTTAATCAATGATACAGGTTTGAGGCGCTGGTCAGGAGGTCTGAATATATTACTGCAGACCTGCATTGAGTTGCTTGAAGCATATAAACTGATGCCACTGTTCTGGTGCCTTGTTCTTCAATACTTAACTAAAAATAAAATAAAATCCTGATTTTAAGAAATACATTGATCTAATTGATTTACACAACTTAATTTGAAATCAACTTCAGTGCTTGAACAATCAGATGACTGGAACATTAAAATCAAGTTAAGTTTTCGAGAACAAGGCCATGGTTATAGTTAAAGTATAAAATGAAATTTTGTGATATTTCAGCTCACCTTGAGAAATTAATATCAGATAAGAAAACAGCAGAAGATGTTAAAGAAGAAGCTAGGAAAATGCTGCCTATGGTAGGTTTGAAAATCTCCATCAAGTTGTAAAAATGCACAGTATAGCAAGAGGTTTGGAAAAGAAAGAAAACTGGTTGCCCTTGTAATGCTACTTTATTGATAAAACTTTTCCAATGGAACTAATAAAAGAAGACTATTTATAATAAACTCTTTATTTTAATTAATTTTTTTTAATTAGGACACAAGGACATGGTCCTGTCTCACATTCAGCCCATTTTACATATATTTACAGACTCAGATCAACCCTCTATGGCTAACCAGTCCCTTTTAACGTGAATTTTGACCTTAGATTTAAGCCTATAAATTGTTAACAAATAGTATTTATTATATAATAATTCTATATTACTATTAGATTGATGGGATGAGTCAAAATGATATGAAAGAAGCTATAATAAAGTACGATATCAAATCACCAGTGAAAGGAAATGATATCTCTGAACCAAAGGAATTTAATTTAATGTTCTCCACCTCTATAGGACCAACTGGGCAGCATAAAGGGTAAGTGTAGTTTAAGAGATGTATGACCTCTTAGATATTTACAAGATCTAAATATTGTGTCCTGTTTGAATATGTATGTGCAGAACACTTATCTTACCAAACAGTCACATACTTGTTAGACATTATCTATGTGCAGAACACTTATCTTACCAAACAGTCACATACTTGTTAGACATTATCTGCTTGAGAAAGTTTTCATGGGTTAGATTGTTTAAAACATGTCACTTCTGCACTATATGTACAGATTATATGCACACTAACCAAGGAAAGGGAAGCGGTGGTAGATGAGTTACTCCAGGTCCAAGGTTCAATCCCAGAAAAGGTCCAGGGTTCAATCCCGGCAAGGTCCAGGGTTCAATCCCAGAAAAGGTCCAGGGTTCAATCCCGGCAAGGTCCAGGGTTCAATCCCAGAAAAGGTCGAGATGAACTTAAGATGTTTCAACCCGATTTCCCCGTCAGTGATGTAGGTCAAAAGGTGCAGAAGGGTATGCCTTAACATTCTCACTCACACCTGTAAACAACCTAGACGATGTTCACACCAAGAGGATCTGAAAAAAGACCTCCCAGGTACCAGTGCCTCATTTGTGTTTGTTATTTTCAGATTTTTGCGTCCAGAAACAGCTCAGGGTATTTTTGTAAATTTCAAACGATTGTTAGCTTTCAATGCTGGAAAATTACCATTTGCTGGAGCTCAAATAGGAAATGCTTTCCGTAATGAAATCTCACCGAGATCTGGATTGTTAAGAGTAAGGTAAGGTGTTTTTATTCTCTTTTATTGTTGGTCTCCAGAAACAGTAAGTTTAGCAGTCTGGATACATCAACATAATGGTTGTATCTAATTATAATATCTCCTGTCTAACCCTAGTCTATTAATCTTCTATAAATCATCTTACTAACTGTAAATGGAATCTTGTGAGTCCTTATTACATGTATTATGTATGATTCTTGGATGTAAAATATCTTACCTTATTACTTGTCTCCATTTCTCAACTTTCTTAGCATTCAAAGTCCTGTGATCAAAAAATAAACCCTCTCCTTGTATTGTCCTAGTCTATCTAGCTGTAATTGAGTTTTGAAGAGTCATTACTAGTTGTCATAAAGTTTTTTTTTAAATGAATTTTCTGTTTTCATTTAGAGAGTTTACAATGGCTGAGATTGAACATTTCTGTGATCCCAATGATAAAAGTCACCCTAAGTTTGCTGCAGTGTCAGGGTTAAAGTTATGTCTATATTCAGCCTGTAATCAGATGGATGGTAAACCCATGCAAACTATGACAATAGCAGAGGCAGTGAGCTCGGTATGTTTTAATATTTTAGTTTGTTATGGTTTGTCAAATAGAATTATATTGATACAGCCGTAACCATTGATAGAAAAAAAATAATTAAACACACTACTAGTTTACAAAGCATCTGTCTTCATTAGCCCATAAGGTGCAGAAAAGTAGGACGTAAAACTCCATACGTTTCATACAAATAACACTCATCTGACTTGATTTATGGTATCTTTAATTCAAATTTAAATGTTGTCCTTGGGAAAACAGATTGTAAAGAGGTTTTTAATAAGATGTTTGTGGTTCCTGCAATTCCACAAAATGTTTGATAATGTGAATAATCACAAAAATATGCATATATACATATGGCTCTTTGAGATTTTTTATTATTCATTCATAAGAAGTTTTACCCCTCCTATGGTAATATGGTATATTTATTATTGTATTTTGTATCATTTCAGAAATTGGTGGCCAATGAAACTCTGGGATATTTCATGGCTAGAATTTATCTATTTTTATTAAAAGTTGGTATCAATCCAAGTAAATTTCGGTTCCGTCAACATTTATCCAATGAAATGGCTCACTATGCATGTGACTGTTGGGATGCCGAGTTGAAGACATCTTATGTAAGTATTTCTATTTATGACTTTAAGGTCTATGTTAGAAGTAATTTAACATATTAACAATTGCTTAACAATAGTGAACTCAACTTTAACCCTGTGCCAGTGCTTTCTGTTAAATAGTAACTTGTTACCTTTCAACCACCCTAATCTCTAAATTCGAATTCCAGTCAAATTATTTGATTGTTATATAACAAGACTTTAGGTGAGGTAAAATATCTATATTTCAGGGTTGGATAGAATGTGTAGGATGTGCTGATAGATCATGCTATGATTTAACTCAACATACTGAAGCTACTGGTGTCAAACTGGTCGCTGATAGAAAACTGCAGGAACCAATATCCTTTTCATAATTATAAAGTTTGTTGGAACAGTTTTATCTTAAAACTTATGTTAACAAACCTCTAGATGATTATGAGGTTATTTTAAGACTTGTATTAAACCCAGTACTTCCAACAAATTTGAAAATCTGGGCCTAGTTTAACCTTTTTTAAGTTCAGTATCCAAGCACAAGGTAAATGTAGCCGTCAAAATCAGACGTTTTGAAATTTTGAGGTACAGAAGTCTTTTTTTTGAACAAAATATGAACTCTGACTTTATTGAGTGTGAATTTAATCTTGAAATATTTAAATATCAACAGTGAAATGAAGAATTCCGAGTACACCCTTTAAATAAGTGAACAGAATGGTAAAATGAAGATCAGATTCAATTTCTGAAAAACATGTAGCAGTGCTCAGTGGCACACATTTCAAATCAAATGTAAAACATAGTTATAAGGTTAATAATAAAATCACTGATTAAAAGCCAGATTAAAATAATATGTTTTAAGATTTCATTTGAAGATTGAATCAGCAATAATCAAAAAGTATCTTATGTAATTATGATACCATTTGAAATCTATGTTCCTTAACATATTTCTACCGAACTGTAGATGTTATAGAATGTCAAGCCAACATGGGAGTTCTGGGGAAATCGTTTAAGAAAGACGCCAAGCTAGTCGGAGATTATCTGTCCAAATTAAACAATGAGAAGGTAGAAGATTTAGAACAAAAGTTGATCAATAATAAGTAAGTTAACAATAAAAAATATGGTTTGCAGTATTTTAATGGTTTATCCAAAATATCATCTCGATTTTGTGGAAAAGGTCCCCACAGACTCTGAAAGTTGAGCATGTATAATAGATAGAATTGATTTCTAAATGTGTTTGAAATAGATATTAACTATATATATGTTATTTGTAGAGAGGTACCTATTAAAATAGAAGATACGGAATATAAAATTACACCAGAAATGGTAAAAGTTAAAAGATATCAAAAGACCATCCATGGTAAGTGGAATTAAGATGGAATTATTGGTCGATTTTAAACTCCTATTCATCACTCTATTATGATCAGAAAGTCTGAAATTTGTGTGACGAACATAGGGTTTGATTCTTTCAGTTTCTAGATAATAATTCAATTCAATATCGTATCTTTTGCTGCTGTACTGGTAATATTTCACCCGAATTTCACGCATGACATTTGTTTTTCCAGTTGAAGAATTCATGCCATCAGTAGTCGAACCATCATTTGGAATCGGTAGAATCATGTATGCATTATTCGAACATAATTTTAAGATTAGAGAAGGTGATGAACAGAGAAGTGTGAGTTTTATTTATTTTCTTGTTGGCTTTTATGGTCCGATCAGTATACTACATGTTATTTATGTTGAAGAACCAGCTTCTGTTGAATATTTTTAAGGCGACATTTAAGACACTGTCCAGACAAAATTTCATGTTGCTTATCTTCGATTTTTTTACAAAATGTAGAACATAATGTTGAAATAAAATTTAATTTCATTGGCTTCTTGATTTAATCATTATGTTGGAGTTGGTCATGTGTTTCTTTTCCTTAATTACACACTTCACATGTTTCAAATTTACTTAAGAATGAAATCTGAAAATCTGATATAAATTTGTTTGTATTGCAGTTTATAAGTCTACCAGCCTCTATAGCTCCATATAAATGCTCTGTTTTACCAATCACTAACAATGTTGAGTTCAATGATTATATCAAAAAATTATGTAAGTTGTTTTTTTTTACATCTGTCTCTTTATATCAATAATCACCATAGACACAATTTATGATATTAGAGTTAGATAAATGACATTCTGTGATAAAGTACTGTTATAAAGAGGTGAAACCTAGATTCTTTATTCAATAGAAATAATTCTACAAAAAAAACAAGAAACCTATCGTGCAAAAAGATAAGTAATTAGGAATTACCTCCCTTAGAGAGGTATCAGACAACCACTCATTTCAATACTATTACACTATATAGACTTTTTTATTGAATTTGATGACTATATATATTTATAATGTTGTTTTAAAGTCACTGCTTAAATGATAATCTAGTTTTTGATGATAGTGGGGGAAGTATTGGTAAAATGTAGAACATATGTGCATAAAGGTTAACATAGACTTATACTTAAAGGTACACCTCTACTGTCACTTACAGAAGATACCATTAAACAATAGAGAAGGTAAATTTCTTCTTTATTTTTTATATAGTTGGAACAGACTAACATCTTGAAGTAAATTATCAACTATGGTATACCTTGAAAGTTATAACATTGTAAGCTTATTTCAAATTATTGTAAGCTTATAGCATTAGAAACTATTGAGCTTATAGCATTAAAACATTTGTAACTTAAGCATAAACATTGTAGATTAAGCAGTAAAAACATTTCTTATAGTTATAAAATTGTAACTTATAGCATTAAAACATATGATAACCTTAAAGCTTAAAAACATTGTAAGCTTATACATTAAAAACATTGTAAGCATATAGCAGTAAAAACATTGTAAGCTTATAGCATTAAACATTTAAAGCTTATAGCATTACAAACATTGTAAGCTTATAGTCTTAAAAACATTGTAAGCTTATAGCCTTAAAAACATTGTAAGCTTATAGCATTAAAACATTGTAAGCTTATAGCATTAAAACATTGTAAGCTTATAGCATTACAAACATTGTAAGCTTATAGCATTAAACATTGTAAGCTTATAGCCTTAAAAACATTGTAAGCTTATAGCATTATAAACATTGTAAGCTTATAGCCTTAAAAACATTGTAAGCTTATAGCACTTAAAAACATTGTAAGCTTATAGCATTAAAAACATTGTAAGCTTATAGCATTAAACATTTAAAGCTTATAGCATTACAAACATTGTAAGCTTATAGCCTTAAAAACATTGTAAGCTTATAGCATTAAAAACATTGTAAGCTTATAGCATTAAAACATTGTAAGCTTATAGCATTAAAAACATTGTAAGCTTATAGCATTAAAAACATTGTAAGCTTATAGCATTAAAAACATTGTAAGCTTATAGCATTAAAAACATTGTAAGCTTATAGCATTAAAAGCTTTAAACTGTTATTAAAAGCAGTAGTCATTTAAACAAAATTTATTTCTTTTCTTTCAAGGAGTGGTCCTTGACATTTAACCAAATTCTGATCATATACAATGTAGCCTGGGAACGTAAATACGACATACATGTATGATATTAAAATGAATTTTATTTTATTGTACATTGTAGATGGAGGAAATTCCCCAGATAGTGAAAGATTTAGTTGATGGAAGAAGAAGCTGGGATGATATATTAAAACAATACCCAATATTTGAAGGGCAAGAATCTACTAAGTGAACATGATCAATAACTGTTTCTTGTGGCTAATTTAAAACTTTCAATAAACCTGGTGACTTAAACAGTTCAAATAGTGCAGAGTAGGATATCAGTGATAATTTACCTATTTCTACAGAAGGTTAATGTGGTTATTCAGAATTTTACTACAAATTATCATTCATTTCCAAAAATATTCCTAAATATGTTCTCAGTTCATCCTATGAGCACTGTATGTAATAAAGATAGTGCCAAATAATACCATTCATTCTTAAAACAAAAACACTATTATGGATTTACTATTCCTTCTTTAATTTTTAACTTAATCATTATTGTTTTGTGCTTGATAAAGATTACTGTATGTGAATTGAAACGTTGCAAAACCTAAAGAAAGGAGTGTATCCATCTACTTTTAAATGTCATTTAAAGATCAATTTATCCGGATCAGAAATGTAACATCACTTGGTAAAGATGGGATTGTTATTTCATATCATTATATAAAACTATATTTAAATCATCTTAAATATTATAATAATTTAAAGTTAATGACGATATTTGACATCATCTGAGTATACTGTCTTTATATTACAATATTTACATTTTTACTATCACTGCCTTCAATAAACTAGTAACGTCAACTTATTTTTTGATAAATATAGTTTGTCATGTGACACCATGACGTAGGCAATGTACAACAATGACGCAATCATAGATTTTTGGCAAATTTATACAAACGGTAAATCAGTAAAATTATATTTAAGATATATACAAGGATCTAAACCTTGGTCATTTTAGCATTATTGGTGTGTAAACAAAATTGAACACCTGACAAACTGAATAAAGTTATTTATGTATGTTTGTGGCGTGATCTATTGTGTTTACACACCAATAATGCTCACAAGACCAACATTATTCTTAATTAATTGGCTAGTATATTGGCTGCTAGACTTTTAAGCTACAATCATATGGTAGAAGATCAGATAAATCACCTGACCGTGAAGAGAAAGATATATTGATTACTGCTTGTAAACCAAAAGAAATATTTATTGCAACAATCAAGTTTGGCCCTGCATCAAAACCACAATTGTGCTATTTATTTTTTATATTATATATATTATATCCTTCTTGAGCCCGGCAGAGTAAACTTAAAATATATCAGTATATACTAAAGCCTATCTGATCATGAAATGTTATATAGAAATTATATTAGTCTAATATCTCAAGTCCTATACAAGTGCTTCACATTATAATAATGTTTCTATGCGACTTGTAGAATATTATATCTCAAGCACCAGGTGACTATTACCCTATTCAGGTAATTTTTACCAAAAGTGAAATGGACTTCAATATGCTATTTCTTTAATAGAGACCTGCGGGAAACCGGGAAAATGCTCTGTAATTCCTTTACATAGACTGTTAATGTAAAAACTAATTGTTACATAATTTCTGATTTTGAAGGTAAAGGGATATAAGCCTCTAATGATGCAGGTTATCTGTTGAATAGTTAGATAATCATATCCCTATGCCTTTAATTCTGTTCAATGTACCTTATACTGTAAATATATCACTACAATAAAGTTTTAAATCTACATAATTGTTTTTATTCATACATAGAGTAATGAAGTATTCTAGATTCTATTTATGCTAGCACACATGGAGTTACATCCCTTAAAACAGACTTGATAAATGTACAGAAAATGTAATTGACAAACTTCACCTGACTCTGATTGCGTTGAGTTTAATCATAGAACTATAACTGTGGTTGTCAAATATTAAAAATCCACATGGTGATTGATTGAGATGAAATGACGTAATTATCCTCAGTTAAGAGTGTGTTAAAGTTGAGTGTGGGTCCCCACTGCCATAAGTCGCAACTGTAGAAAGTATTAAATTTGTGACACAAAATCTCAAGTCAAAATAGCTCTGATGAAAGATGCAATGATTCGCACAATTGTAGGCGTACTGTAAGATTAGAAAGAAATTTGATTGTTGTACACATAGACTATAACTCTTTGGTTTTACATGACCGCCCATAAGAAATCATTCGGTAGTTAAAAGTAAAATAAATGCCTGTGTTGAATAATGACCTTGACCTTAGCTAATGTTGATGTTTTGATCAAGGACGATGGTAATTGGTATTTGGTTCAAGTTCTAGAACATATTCCAAGATGTTGTCCATTTCGTCAGTTTACCAACCTTTTTGTCAGCGTCATTTGGCACAGGTAGGTTCCATTAAGGTGCTTGATGATCAGAATTAGGCTCTGCATTATCCAATTTCATAGTGATTCCTAAACGGGATTTTTTCTTCAAGAAAGGGAGGTAACTACATCAAAGCACTTTTTGGATTTCTTAAAATGTAATGTAAATTACTAGTCCTTGTAATAAATGAAATTTTTTTGTATAAAGTACGGACAAACCTACTTAGCTGTAGGCCTATCTAGATTGCTATTTGAATAGTATGCAAAGTAGCAATGCCAATCAAATTTCATGGGTCAGCTGCATAAAACATTTGTAATGTGTTAAGCACTGTAGTGAAAAGTTACGGAAAAATGAATGTTGAACACAAATATACACTTCTATAGACATTCAACTTTATCCTGCATTTATTTGGGGGTCAAGTCTATATTCTTTATACGTGTGCTTCTTGATCCTTCAGGTTCTTAATTCTAGCATTGCGTTAGTATAGTGCAGGCATGACTTGATGCTCCTTGAGATTTGGCTAGTAACACCCTGTAGCGAATAATCCAATAGCATTCTAGGAATTGTTCATTATTGTATTATTATATCTGCTCCTTGTATGAATATTTGGAACATAGTTATTTTACCTGTTATTTTCTTCAGGCATTGTCATTTGGTGCTAGATTATATTCCAGTAAGAAACCTATTGATCCTGAATGGGCTGAAGGAGCCAAGAAAGAATTGAAAGGCAAAGATGTGAAAGAAACTTTAACATGGAAAACACATGAAGTACACCTGTTTTTGTTTTTGTTTGGGCTTGATTGCATGTCATTCTTTGCTGATGAGCTTATGTTACATATCTCTATAAGAGCTAACTGAATAAAAGTAAAATTTGAATTTGGTAGAATGATAAAAAATAGATCCATCACTGACCAACATGTTTGACTGTAAGGAAATTCACTTCAATAACTTTTCTCCACTTTGATATTTTAACAGGGTATAGAAATTAAGCCAGTTTATACCCAAGATGACACAGCAGATACGTCTAAAGAAATACCAGGGAAGTACCCCTATACTAGAGGACCTTATTCTACCATGTATACACACAGACCCTGGACCATTAGACAGGTAATTATTATAGTATCATTGGTAACAACATTTTATTGACTGAAATGTAAAAACAGGGCCTAGTATTATATACAGTTCCAGAAATAAACCATTTTAAAATCAAATGACAATCTCTAGACATCAAATCTATAGAGATAAAATATGGCCATGATATTTCTTGGCTTTGACCCATACTCATTTGTAACTGAGTAGGTTGTATAAGCTGATAGAATCAAGATAACCACACTGTATTTCCTTTGGATTGCTGTTTGTCATCATTATTATCAGCTAAGGCATTATTATTAGAAGCAAGGGAAATAACTTCTCATTCTAATCTTAAGGCTATCCTCACTCACTTGGACAAACAATACCAGTATCATGACAAAAGTTAGATTTCTTGTGCAGACTAGTTTATTGAATTGTAATCACACTGATGTCATATTTTTATTTTGAAAAGAGTTACTTTTGAAGTTACTATATATATTATTTGATAGAATTTAGTATGCAGGATTTAGTACAGTTGAAGAAAGTAACAAGTTTTATAGAGAGAATATAGCAGCTGGTCAACAAGGTCTAAGTGTGGCTTTTGATCTAGCTACACATCGTGGGTACGTTGGAGATCTATTTTTATCTATACTAGCCTTACATATGAGGCTCATGGGGAAATTTGAAAATCAAAGCAAATTAAATGTAGACAGGCAATGCCAGACAATGTGCAGTGAGGGGAATTTAAGCAAACTCATGTTAAATAAATCAGTTATATATAAGCCTAGCCACATATTGTTTGGGTATTTGTATTAGATCACAACTTCTATTATTGATATAAAAACATATGTATACTGATATTTAATATTGTTAAAAACTGATTTAGATGTTTCAATTTTAGAGTTATCATATCTAGATTGGTATATTAAAATATAAACTATTATCTGAGTTGGTTATATCTTAACAACAATATAGTAACAATATTTTCTTTATTGGGATAACACTTTCTTGGTATAGCACAGATTCTCGTGCTGAAAAATTGGCTGAGACCCGAACCAGCGATCTCAGAGTCAGGCACCTAATCGCCAGCAATACATGTCAACCGTCTAGACCACTCGGCCAACGGACCCTCCACAAAAATATTGCTGGCGATTAGGTGCAACAACGAAAATATTGTTGCAACACCACTTTCTAATGACATTGAATCTTCTCAACAATATAGTACATGTACTTAAATGTTAAGTTGGATGATCTTTGTCATTAGACTGTTGTTTGGGTTGGTTATATCTCAATGATGATATATTCCAGGTATGATTCTGACAATCCAAGAGTTATAGGAGATGTTGGTATGGCTGGGGTAGCTATAGATTCAGTAGAGGATACTAACATACTGTTTAGTGGTATACCACTCAATAAGATCTCTACATCAATGACAATGAATGGAGCTGTTTTACCAATCCTGGCCATGTATATTGTCTCTGCTGAAGAACAGGTTTGTAATACATCCTTATTTTTAGTCTATACTTGCGACCAGATTTCTTACAGGCATTTTAAGATAAAATATTCTTGATTCTCAATATTTATTTGTACTACAGATTTGATCATGACATGGGTAACTTGTGTTGAAAGGTTATGTACCCATTATACCCATTGTATTAAAGAAGTGTGTAACTTGCGAAAAATTTTGTACCCATGTATTGAAAATGTGTGTATGTATCCTATTATCATTATTCTAGCACGAGAATCTGTGCTATACCAAGAAAGTGTTATCCCAATAACGAAAATATTGTTGCAACACCACTTTCTAAATGACATTAAATTATCTTAATCATTATCTTGTGTTATCTACAAATTAACATAAGGATTTTGTAGAAGTGGCCACCAGATTTGCTGAACATGACTCTGACACCATTTCAGTGTTGTCAATGGTTTAATTTAACTTCTAAAGGTGTTTAAATAGAGTTCCAAGGAATTTATATTAAAACTTAGCAATTCAGATCCTCTTGGTATTAACATGTATTATAGGGAGCCAAGCAATCAGAACTAGCTGGAACTATACAAAATGACATCCTGAAAGAATTTATGGTCAGAAATACCTATATCTTTCCACCAGAACCGTCTATGAAGATTATTGGTGATATCTTTTCATATACAGCTAAAGTAAGTTGGTATAGTGTATTAGGTATTTTCTTGTGTATACACTTATTCAGTGCAACATGTTTATTTCAGTCTTTGTACCTAAATTTGGTCGCTTAACTTGAAATATCTTTAGACGGTCCAGAGAAGAATCCACAGTATTGGAAGGTTCAAAGGTTAATATGCTACACCATAATACATAATACATTAATCACAGTAAGCTAGCATTCATGTATTGAAAGACCCATTATCACTCACCACAATGAAAAATAATGATTGACAGCATATTGATGATTTATGTTCTATATTCCAGAATATGCCAAAGTTTAACTCTATATCAATATCTGGTTACCACATGCAGGAGGCAGGGGCAGATGCTGTTCTAGAACTAGCTTTTACCATAGCAGATGGTTTACAGTATATAAGAACAGGTAGTGCACCATGCCAATAAAATATCTTCATGGTTCAGTAAGGATAACTTAGGTCCACAAGTCTGGCATGAGGTAGATGGCTGAAAGCAGTCGAATATGTTTACTAATGATTATAACATCAGTCAAAAATTTGTCACCATTTTGGAAAAAATAGATTTCCCTTGGCATAAACAAAGAAAGAAACAACTATATTTTACAAGGATAACAAAATAGGTTCTCATGCCCGCCATGGTAGGGATCCTTTCTACCAGCTGGTCCTTGGCCAAACCTCTTGGCATTGATCTTTCCTGGTTTGTCCGTACCCATTTACAACTGGGTGGACTGGGATTATGAGTGAAGATGACTTATTCAAAGTCATTGGATTTCACACACCGATCAAGATTAGAACTCCCGTCTGACATTTTCAACGTATCCAAGCAAATGAAGTCATGACGTTAAGAACCAACACTCTTACCGCTGTGCTATAGAACCCCAATTGTTAGTTGAGTATTAGATCATAGCGTAACGTCACATCGCTATTAGTTTAGATATACGATAATCCATGTTATAGCTACATGTATTACATGCTCATATAGACCAGGTTAAGAGGCCTTTTTTTTACCCATGTGTCTATGTAGGTCTAATCATCTTTTATTTGTTTTTAGGTTTAGAGAGTGGTTTAGATATTGATAAATTTGCTCCCAGGTTGTCATTCTTCTGGGGTATTGGTATGTCTTTCTATATGGTAAGTTTTATATTCTTAGTCATCAGATCAAATGATCATATTTTCTTACTTTCTTTTATTACTATTAAAGGGAACTTTTAAACCTTTTTGATATACCTTATCTTTTTTATTTAAATTCAACATTTATTTTAATCTGATATACCAAATACTAGGTCTGAAGGAAGCACCAAAATCATGAGGACTCAAAACAAAATCGGCCATCATTAAGTAAGGGATGATGCCAGCACCTTTGGCACTTTGATCTAGGGGGGTCTCAAACAAACACATTTGTAACAGCATTCCTGTTTACGATTTACAATGGCCTACAGCAATTATCTATGTTTTATCATTTTAGGAAATCGCTAAGTTAAGAGCAGCTAGGAAGTTATGGGCGGAGCTAGTGAAAGATAAATTTAAACCAACCAATAAGAAGTCTCTATTATTACGAGCCCATTGTCAAACATCTGGATGGTCATTAACAGAACAGGTTGGTATTGTTACTCTTTGTTTTCATATATTTAATTTACATAGTTGTACACATGTACAAGCTTATTCAGCATTCTTTTCAGTGGTTTTAATGGAATTTTTAAAATATAAATATGAAAATGATTTGGGAATATAACCCTCCCATTTAACAATTACTAATTATTCTAGGATCCTTATAACAACATTATAAGAACAGCAATAGAGGGAATGGCTGCAGTATTTGGTGGAACCCAGTCTCTACATACCAATTCCTTTGATGAGGCTCTTGGTTTACCGACCAAATTCAGTGCCAGAATTGCCAGGAACACTCAGATTATTTTACAAGAGGAGTCAGGAGTTGCTAAGGTATTTTATTAAGGCTTTTTTAAATTTACATATTTTAATACAAGGCTTTGTGAATTCAGAAATAGCTGTCTTATGCTTACTTGGCGTAACATAAGCTTCCTACTGAGAAAGTTCCGTTAGTGCTCTGCAGTATACTATATAACAGAATAATAAATAGCAAAATTCAGAGGTAGAAGTCTCCACAAAAAACTTCTATTTATTACCTATTCCGTAACTGCTGAATTTCTGAATGTGAGTAATAGTAAATAAAAAATATCACATGCACCACACTTGAGATAACATATTGGCAGAACAGCAATACGTCCAACCCTTTAGGTATCATTATAACAGACTACCTACTCTGTTTTATGACAAGTGTTTGTGTTTGAAGGTAGCAGATCCGTGGGGTGGTTCCTATATGATGGAATGCTTAACTGATGATATATACCAAGCAGCCAAAACTCTGATTGATGAGGTAAGGGAACTGTATATATCTTCTACCAGGCTAACTTGTCTTCTACCACCATCATCAATATATAGTCTTTATATGCAAAAAATACAAGCCCCTAACTATAGTCTGTATTTGGTAAATCTAAGTCTAAGTATTTGATGCTGAAGATATAAATTATCTAAATTTTTAATAATTTATTATAGATTGAAGAAATGGGTGGAATGGCCAAGGCTGTGGCATCAGGAATGCCTAAATTAAGAATAGAGGAATGTGCAGCAAGGAGACAGGCTAGAATAGACAGTGGACAAGGTAAGAACTGGAGAAAATTGAAATTAGAATTACCTCCATAACATATATTATATTATACAACTGTGTTTTTAAAAGCTAGACTCATACAAACTATGTTATCAGATACGGTGTACCTTGACTGATTATAGCGAATTGTATATTATGGACTTGTATATTAGTCAATTTACTCATATTTTCTTCTGTATGGAAAATCCTGCTCTGAACACTATACAGGACAATGTACATCTTATCCTCTGTACCTCTGAGGTACTACCTTGTATTCTCTGTACCTCTTATCCTCTGTACCTCTTATTCTCTGTACCTCTTATCCTCTGTACCTCGTATCCTCTGTACCTCTTATCCTCTGTACCTCTTATCCTCTGTACCTCTTATCCTCTGTACCTCATATTCTCTGTAACTCGTATTCTCTGTACCTCGTATCCTCTGTACCTCTTATCATCTGGCCCTCTTATCCTCTGTACCTCGTATTCTCTGTACCTCTTATCCTCTGTACCTATTATCCTCTGTACCTCTTATCCTCTGTACCTATTATCCTCTGTACCTCTTATCCTCTGTACCTAGTATCCTCTGTACCTCTTATCCTGTGTACCTCTTATCATCTGTACCTATTATCCACTGGCCTTCTTATCCTCTGTACCTCGTATTCTCTGTGCCTCATATTCTCTGTACCTCTTATCCTCTGTACCTATTATCCTCTGTACCTCTTATCCTCTGTACCTATTATCCTCTGTACCTCTTATCCACTGTACCTCTTATCCACTGTACCTCTTATCATCTGTACCTATTATCCACTGTTCCTCTTATCCACTATACCTCTTATCTTCTGTTCATCTTATCCTCTGTATCTCTATCCTCTGTACATCTTATTCTCTGTACATCTTATCCAATGTACAACTTCTCCACTGTACTTATTATCCTTCGTGTTTCGGTACGTACATTTAAATTATTTTAATCTCTTTTTATTTTTATTTTAGAGGTGATAGTTGGTGTCAATAAATACAGATTAAAAGATCAAGAATCAGTGGATGTTTTAGTGGTAGATAATACAGCAGTGAGAGAATCACAAATAGCTCGATTAAAAAAACTACGAGAGGACAGAGACAGTAGTAAGGTGAGTCTGAGTTCTATCGCTTCATTATCAGGCTACTATTATAGCAGCTTTATCCATAATACTCTTTACTTAATGTGGAATTACAAAACTCATAGAAGTCGGACTGATTTCAAATGGTGCAAATGAATGCTATCATTATCCCTGGATATAATGAAAAGTGGAGAAATGAAACACTTTTATCCTAAATTGTGGTCTACTATGACACAATATCAATGATATTAAAAGAAATTTGATTCACATTGTCAATGATATTTTGTATGAGTTGGTGAATTTTAACTTATTAAATCCACTACCTTTTTACAATAACAGTTACTTGACTCATTATTCACAAGTTAACCTCATTTTGTGAGAATATGAATATGAAATATATATATTACAGGTAGAACAAATTCTATCAGCTATCACTAAATGTTGTAAAACTGGCCAGGGTAATCTGTTAGAGTTAAGTATAGAAGCTGCCAGGGCAAGGTGTACAGTAGGTGAGATAACTGATGCCATGGAGAAGGTAGGTGTTAACAATCTATTAAATAAAACTGTTAACGAGCTATTAAATAAACCTGTTAACGATCTATTAAATAAACCTGTTAACAATCTATTAAATAAACCTGTAAACAATCTATTAAATAAACCTGTTAACAATCTATAAAATAAACCTGTAAACAATCTATTAAATAAACCTGTTAACAATCTATTAAATAAACCTGTTAACGAGCTATAAAATAAACCTGTTAACAATCTATTAAATAAAACTGTTAACAATCTATTAAATTAACCTGTTAACAATCTATTAAATAAACCTGTTAACAATCGATTAAATAAACCTGTTAACAAGCTATAAAATAAACCTGTTAACAAGCTATAAAATAAACCTGTTAACAAATTATTAAATTAAATAAACCTGTTAACAATCTATTAAATAAACCTGTTAACAGTCTATTAAATAAACCTGTTAACAATCCATTAAATTAACCTGTTAACAATCTATTAAATAAACCTGTTAACAATCTATCAAATAAAACTGTTAACAATCTATTAAATAAACCTGTTAACAATCTATTAAAAAAACCCTTGTTAACAATCTATTAAATAAACCTGTTACCAATCTATAAAATAAACCTGTTAACAATTTATTAAATAAACCTGTTAACAAGCTATGAAATATTATTTAGGCTTATCACTTAATGCTCAAGTTTTTTTTGTGTGTGTGAGATCATATCGAATTTGAACTAACTTTAATTTTTTTGATATTATTTAGAAGAAATTTGCTATTTGTGAACAATAAAAGTTTTCGAAATGACACACTACCTTTGTAATGTATACTATTTCAATGAGATCTTTCTGTTGTTTGTTATAGATATTTCAACGGCATACGGCCACAGGGAGATTGGTGAGCGGGGCCTATAAAACAGAATTTGCTGATCAAGATGAAATAGCCTTAGTTTCTAAAAGAATTGAGGTACTTTACAACAGTTAAATATTTCTATTATGAATGCCTTCCAGATAGGATCTAAAGCAATTCTAAATCTATGTTACAGTGTATAGTAATATCAGTTGAATTTAAAACTCTACCATGCTACAAACATTAAATGATAAGATTTCTTTACAATTTAAAATGCTAGATAAGATAAAAGAAACACACAATTTGTCTTTTTTTGGCATTAATGGTGAAAAAAAAAACAGGAGGTAATTTGAGTTCTTATCTATATGCAGTCACTTTTGATGTTTTTGCACATGAAATATCATCACATGAAACTAGATGTAGTACCTTTAGAAGTTCAATTAAATTTTCAGAAATTTATTGAGAATGAAGGTAGAAGACCGCGAATATTGGTAGCTAAAGTAGGTCAAGATGGACATGACCGTGGTGGTAAAGTTATAGCTACTGGTTTTGCTGATGTTGGTTTTGATGTTGATATTGGACCACTTTTCGCAGTGTGTATTCTTAATACTTTATAATAACTTTCTTTGTTTTCATTAGACTTTTCGGGAAGCTCCCTAGCCCAACTCAAAAATGGTATAGAAATTTGGTTTGAAAAATACAATAAGATACGTACTGGAATAGAAAATGAATATATTAAACTAAAATTTTTACGCGTCAGTAGTTAGTAATTGCATAATAATAATATGCATAATTGCATAACTTTGTTGCTAATTATCCGATCGTTTTGAAAATTACAGAATATAGAGAGGTCGCCTATAGTTTATACTTTTTACTTTTACTATATTGATATACTTTCATCTTGTCAAATCTGATCAGTTCATTTCTCTATTCTCTTATTTACTTTAAGTGATACATTTTTTGCCATTTTGAGTTTAATTCAGCACTTCTGTATTGGAAATTATTTTGTGATAATCCAATAGTTAATTTTTTTAAAGCAAAACAACACAAGATATCAGCGGTAATTTTTCCTTTGGTTTTTCCAGACACCTAAAGAAGCTGCGCAGCAAGCAGTAGATGCTGATGTACATGTTGTTGGAGTGAGTTCTCTAGCTGCTGGACATAAAGCATTAATTCCTCAACTTGTACAAGAGTTGAAGACCATGGGCAGATCGTAAGTTTTCAGAAACCTTTAGTTTGATTAATTATGTATTCCTTTTCATGGATTCCTCAGCAGCCAGTTTTCTATTGTCACTGACAAATCCAGGTTTTCTAGAAAAGGGATTACAGCTTTTCTTCTTCTTAATAATATGCCTTAAAGATTTCTTGGCAATTCACAGATATTTTTTGGAACAAAATCTGAGACCTAGCTTCAGTTAGTTCATGGCAACGGGCTGTTAGTAGGTCCTCTATTTGTAATCAGATGCAGTAGTTTAGCCTCAGTAGGGTGTAAAACTCCATATAATTTATATTGTAGAGATATACTGGTAGTAGCTGGAGGAGTTATCCCACCTCAGGATTACGACTTCCTGTATAAATCCGGTTGTTCAGCGATATTTGGACCAGGTAATGTACTCCTTCTATATGCCATGTATCAAACTACACCTTTTATACTACCACGTGGTATTGTTCCCAATCAAACTAATAATAATGGTTGAACATCCAAACCAGTTAAGAAGAAGGTAATGGTGTTCACAGTTTAAAATAAGCTGGATTCTGATGACAGGATATAGGTTGAGTTAATACAATTGATCTAATATATTAGAGGGACATTGTAAAACATAAATAGTTTTATATATGATAGAGTTTTTGTAATTGTATTGACTGACATTGTAATGTGGTTGTATATTGACGTCAGTCTCTCCGCAATTGGCACAAACATGATAGAGGGTATTGTTTTGATCACAATTTGATAAAATTCTGTGTATTTGACAAATTCGAATTTGACAAAACTTGATTCAGTTATTGCCCTGTTAAAATGTAATGAAGACTACAGTTGTTATCTGATTTGAATGAAATTGGGTGTGATCAGTTATATTGATGAGATCTTGGGTCAAATTCGAATTTGAACAGCTTTTGAATCATAGTCAGTGACTAAATAAAACTGCGTAAAATTTTAATGAAATATAGTGTGATCATATGATAAATAAATAAAGAAATCATACACGTTTCATCCTTCCTTGACAATAGGAATATATAAAAAGAGATGGCTTATGCAGCTGTACAGGTTGAAGATTTCTGCATGGTGTGTACTGGAGCTTACAAAGTATTTTTATTTTCAGGTACAAGAATTCCAGATGCAGCCGTACAGGTGATAGATTTATTGGAAACCAATGGACAATTATATTGTGTACAGTGATAGTAGAAAATCTGAAATAGTTTCAAACATGCTACTGTGACACCTATTTTAATTCTGCCTCTAGATTTATCAACTTCATGCTTAGTGGATACAGATAGGGCATATTTTGATGTGTGATTTTGTCCAAGTTGCATACAATTAAAGAAAATAAATCACTTGTTTTTTGATTGTGTAGTGAGTAAATCATTGTAAAAATCTCATAAAAACGGCAGTATTATGCCTCCAAGATACTTCCATGAATCTGTTACGTATAGGTTAATGTCCGAAAAATGTCTGATAAGTACCGTACAAAAATAGAGGTCTGCATGTTACGTCATTATTGAACTCATTGAACTGCTAGATGACCATTAACCAACTTTAAATATCAGATTACAAAGACAATACACTGTAACAACTACCCATGCAGAATATGCCTCCATTTTGAAAAAATGAAACACTCGACACATTTCCATAATAAGTTGGATATTGATTCATAAAGATATAATGGTGTATACAGTCTTATGATAGAGTCTTGTTGTTGTTTTCTATGAATTACTATCTTTGCTTTATGTTAATGCTTGTTTGCAGTAGTGAAATTGGCTTAAACCAAGTATTAAAATTATCTACATGGACATTTTGTAGAGAGGTGTAAATATGCTGATGTGAAAATGAAGGCTCTATGTAGAAAAGGGACAAGGAAGTATGAGTTTAGTGATAGTTGTGTGATAAATAGATTTTATCATCAACTACATGATGTGATTTACTTTAATTATCATTTCTAACATTCTTTATCAAGCTTGTTAAATAGCGTTTTTATATATATCTATATGATTCCTTGGATGTAACAAGTATTGTGTCTTCTTGCATAAAATCTATATTACAATCTGGTCTAGTGGAGATATCCTTGAAATTGAAAAATATGTGATGAATATTTAAATAATTGATCATTAAAAAGTGATAAGAACTTTAAGAGATACAGGAAGTAAGAGACTTTGAATTTCAAAGAAAGATAAGGTTGAAAGTGATAAGGATATAATGTGTGGAACTGTATATATTATAACATGGTTCGAACGTAATAAAATATTTATTTTGCCTTTTACAGAACTTTATTTCTTTTATTAACTGATAAATCAATTCAGTCTATCAATTAGAATTCAGATAAACTGTATACATGTATATCTATCTGCTCCAAGCAGTGACTTTTAACTTCATTATCTGCACCTATTCGATTCTACTGGAATAATGAGAACAGTTGACTTGTTGGTGAATTAGTTGGTGATTCTGGATCACAAGATATTCTCAAACTCAGTCACCATCAGGTGTTTTTTTTATTACATGTACATGCTTAAGCCACTAGATTAAACACAAAAGCATAAATCATAGACACCAACAGCTGATGTCAATGGCACAAGATATCCTTAAATCAAACACTATAACCAAAAGAACTACAACCCTTCTCCATAGTGTCTCCCTACTATAACAAAATGCCTCTATGATTGTCAAATGCTTTCATAAAGAATGATTTTTAGGATGTTTATACAGAATCTTTGATCATTGCTCACAAAAGAAATAAAAATAGGAGTACATTTCTTCTCCATAGCAGATTAACCCATCCTTCAACACCCTGATTTATTGGTTTATTTTATAAATCTCTCTAGGAAGTAATTTCTTAAGAAATTGATGTATTCTAATGTTGAAGTCCATAGTCTCTTCTTGTGAACTTGGCCAATACTTTTGTGAATGAATTTTATAACACCTAATACTGGTTCTATTATTCAGTCTAACTTTTTCATCCCTTGACATTTATAGTGGGTATCATATGACATTAAACACTCAAGCCAATAGAGCAACTGATCTCTCCCACCATTTCATCCCTGTAGTGTCTCGTTATTATCACAGCTGTTCTCTAACTTAGAGTCCTCCTCCTTGTTCTTGATGTTAGTCTTCAATAATGATCCTTTGGTAATTTCTAATATTTGATATATATCTAATGCCATGCCTGTAAATTAATAACTTCTGTTATTTACTTTATGTATAGCATATATATTTGTGAGTACAGCTATCAGCCGGGCTGATAACTTCAGCCCTTAATCGCACTAATAGATTTACAATCTGCACTACCGTAAAATCACCCAATAGTCAATAGGGCATGTTTTGATAACATTTTCGCTAATAATTAGCTATTAAAGTTAATAAAATTATAACTGTACTTGGGACCACTGTTGTACCTTTTTGACTTGAACACGTCTCAATAAGTAAAATAAGCTAATATCATGTTTAATTGGGAGAAAAATCCCCAAACCAAAAAGAATGGATCAAAATTCTATAATAGGTTTCTAAAAATCAGTAAGTTATGATACAATGAAAACCAAGAATAAATAAGATATTTACCAGCTGGTATGTTATAGCCTTTAGATAAACCATGTTTATTGGATGGAGTGATACAATCCATGGTAACTTCTTTCCGTAAACATTGATCTATATCGACAGCACTGAAGAATGCTACTGACTGTAAATAAAACATACTATCATTAGAGACTATTCTAGAATCACTTTGTACTGTGTACAATGTTACATTGTTTGCTCAATCTTGTCAGTTTAAACATTGTTAACTATCAATCATTCAATGTACCCAACAACCATTCATATGTCTTATTGTATCATTACAGGACAGACTGTAGTAGTCAGTTGAAGCATTAGAATTTTCAAGGCCTCTGTCATGTCCTACAAATGGAGATAACAAATCAATACTGTACCTGTGGAAGATCATTCATGTCTAGTTTATAAGCAAACATAGAACGAGTAAGTAGATTGGTGATCTGTAGTGCTAGGGCAGCTCGGTATTTATCTTCATTACAAACCATGTACCGTACCTCATCATGAAGACTGATAGAGAATCTACCATTGATATTATACTGATCAAACAACCATCTCATACACACCAACATTAGATGGAGATAATCTACCGCAGAACTCTGTACCACCCAGTTTATTCTACTCGTCATGAACTATCAAATACAATATAAACTATCAACTACAAAATAAAATAAACTATCAAATACAAAATAAAATAAACTATCAAATACAAAATAAACTATCAAATCGAAATCAACTATCAAATACAAAATAAACTATCAAATATAAAATAAACTATCAAATACAAAATAAACTATCAAATACAAAATAAACTATCAAATACAAAATAAACTATCAAATACAAAATCAAAATAAACTATCAAATACAATATATACTATCAAATACAAAATAAACTATCAAATGCAAAAAAAATATCTATCAGATATAATATAAACAATCAAATACAATATCAAATATCAAATACAAGATAATCTATCAAATACAATATAAACTATCAACTATACAATATACTATCAAATATAATACAAACTATCAAATATAATACAAACTATCAAATATAATATAAACTATCAAATACAATACAAACTATCAACTATTCAATATATACTATCAAATATAAAACAAACTATCAAATAAAATACAAACTATCAAATACCATATGTTCAATTGGTCATTATACTGATTAATTAATATGTAGTCTAATATCTACTTTACCTACTGATACACCTGTTGAAGGCTGTTAATTTCTCAAGAGCAACTGACATCCGTTTTTATGCATTCCCAACATTTACATTTCTAAAATTGATCATGTCCCTGAGGCGATCTAGTCAGGTCTCCTCATTTTAAATGGAAGAACTGAATTTTTTAAGATATGAAGCATGACTTACGTCTTCTAGAACGTTTTGTGGTTCTAAAGTTTTACTGATTCTACAGCCAAGAACAGGAGTTTTCGGTTCTGGTAACCGTGCTATTGCCTCCAGAGAGTTGAACATATCACTTTCACTGTAGAAAAAATATCACATGATAGATACACTCTTTCCTTGTTAAACATGAATTGGTATCATGGAGATATTTTTACACATTCTATTTTATTTCAAAAAAAACAAACAGTAGTCTATGGTAACAAAAATGCTTGATTTTACAGATTTCAGGTTTTTTTGTATTGCTTAAGGATATTTCATTATCATGCATTGTATGAAAACATATACTTTATATTTGTGATATTATCAAACGCTTCTCTGAATATTTTACTTTTTTTTAATCTACTGGTACTTACCTTCCTCCAAACCATTTTCTATACTGACTGAAATTTACAAAATTAAATTTATTAATTTGCAGCTACTTTCTATATTAAAGGCTGAGCCATAAGTAGCAATAGTTATTTTTGGGTCTTTTTTTTATCTCTATTCATTTTTTCTAAGTGTTATTACCTCTAATTATTTATTCTAAGTGTTTTGAACTCTAATTATTTATTCTAAGTGTTTTTAACTCTAATTATTTATTTTAAGTGTTTTTAATTCCAATTTTTTATTCTAAGTGTTTTTAATTCCAATTATTTATTCTAAGTATTTTTAACTCTAATTATTTATTTTAAGTGTTTTTAACTCCAATTATTTATTCTAAGTGTTTTTAATTCCAATTATTTATTTTAAGTGTTTTTAACTCCAATTATTTATTTTAAGTGTTTTTAATTCCAATTATTTATTTTAAGTGTTTTTAACTCCAATTATTTATTCTAAGTGTTTTTGACCCTAATTATTTATTCTAAGTGTTTTTAATTCCAATTTTTTATTCTAAGTGTTTTTAACTCCAATTATTTATTCTAAGTGTTTTTAACTCCAATTATTTATTCTAAGTGATTTTAACTCCAATTATTTATTTTAAGTGTTTTTAACTTTCCCAAATTTTTTATTCTAAGTGTTTTTAACTCCAATTATTTATTTTAAGTGTTTTTAACTCCAATTATTTATTCTAAGTGTTTTTAACCCAATTATTTATTTTAAGTGTTTTTAACTCCAATTATTTATTCTAAGTGTTTTTAACTCCAATTATTTATTTTAAGTGTTTTTAACTCCAATTATTTATTCTAAGTGTTTTTAACTCCAATTATTTATTCTTTAAATGTTTTTAATTCCAATTATTTATTTTAAGTGTTTTTAACTCCAATTATTTATTTTAAGTGTTTTTAACTCCAATTATTTATTTTAAGTGTTTTTAACTCCAATTATTTATTCTAAGTGTTTTTAATCCAATTATTTTTCTAAGTGTTTTTAATTCCAATTATTTATTTTAAGTGTTTTTAACTCTAATTATTTATTCTAAGTGTTTTTAATTCCAATTTTTTATTCTAAGTTTTTTAACTCCAATTATTTATTTTAAGTGTTTTTAACTCCAATTATTTATTCTAAGTGTTTTTGACCCTAATTATTTATTCTAAGTATTTTTAACTCCAATTATTTATTCTAAGTGTTTTTGACCCAATTATTTATTCTAAGTGTTTTTAACTCCAATTTATTCTAAGTGTTTTTAACTCCAATTATTTATTCTAAGTGTTTTTAACTCTAAACATTTATTTTAAGTGTTTTTAATTCCAATTATTTATTCTAAGTATTTTTAACTCTAATTATTTATTTTAAGTGTTATTAACTCCAATTATTTATTCTAAGTATTTTTAACTCTAATTATTTATTCTAAGTGTTTTTAACTCCAATTATTTATTCTCAGAGTTTTTAACTCTAATCATTTATTCTAAGTGTTTTGAACTCTAATCATTTATTTTAAGTGTTATTAACTCCAATTATTTATTTTAAGTGTTATTAACTCCAATTATTTATTTTAAGTGTTATTAACTCTAATTATTTATTCCAAGTGTTTTATGTTTTTAACTCTAAATATTTATTTTAAGTGTTTTTAACTCTAATTATTTATTCTAAGTGTTTTAATCTCTAATCATTTATTCTAAGTGTTTTGAACTCTAATTATTTATTCTAAGTGTTTTTAACTCTAATCATTTATTCTAATTGTTTTTAACTCTAATCATTTATTCTAAGTGTTTTTAACTCCAATTATTTATTCTAAGTGTTTTGAACTCTAATTATTTGTTCTAAGTGTTTTTAATTCCAATTATTTATTTTAAGTGTTCTTAACTCTTATTATTTATTCTAAGTGTTTTTAATTCCAATTATTCATTCTATGTGTTTTGTACTCTAAATATTTATTTTAAGTGTTTTTAACTCTTATTATTTATTTTAAGTGTTTTTAACTCTTATTATTTATTTTAAGTGTTTTTAATTCCAATTATTTATTCTAAGTGTTTTTAACTCCAATTATTTATTTTAAGTGTTTTTAACTCCAATTATTTATTCTAAGTGTTTTTGACCCTAATTATTTATTTTAAGTGTTTTTAATTCCAATTATTTATTTTAAGTGTTTTTAACTCTTATTATTTATTTTAAGTGTTTTTAACTCCAATTATTTATTTTAAGTGTTTTTAACTCTTATTATTTATTTTAAGTGTTTTTAACTCTTATTATTTTTTTAAGTGTTTTTAACTCATTATTATTTATTTTAAGTGTTTTTAACTCTAATTATTTATTTTAAGTGTTTTTAATCTCTTAATTATTTATTTTAAGTGTTTTTAACTCTATATTATTTTATTTATTAAGTGTTTTTAACTCTAATTATTTGATCTAAGTGTTTTTAACTCTAATTATTTATTTTAAGTGTTTATTAAAATTCATCCAGAATATCATATATTATTCAATATCGTATATTAAGAAAACAGAAAATTATACCATGGTTCCCCCCTTGGACTATAACAGATCAATTTTAACATTACATTCAACATTAAATTTTTTAAGAGACGTTAATTATTATAGATATCGTCTTCGATTTATTGCTTTAAACACCTTTCATTACACATACAGGTATCATTACATTACACATACAGGTAACATTACATTACACATACAGGTATCATTACATTACACATACAGGTAACATTACACATACAGGTAACATTACACATACAGGTAACATTCTCAAGTGATAATACAACCATAAAAATTACACTTCATTAAATGCTTTAAATATAAGGGTGAGTATTTTTTGGACTGATAATGACAAGACTTTCACTTACTCTCGCTTTCCTTTAGTACTTATAAACATTTTTATTGCTTTCTTCCTCGCTTCGTCTGATGTTAATTTAGGGTTAAACTGCATCAATAATTTCTCAGCGAATTTCTGACCAGCTCCGTAAATACGACCATAATTTAACACCTAATAAAAACACCACATTAAATTAGATTACTTCTTAATTAATCAATTTGTGAGTTAGACACTTGCTTGCTAAACTGAAGATCCAGAGTTCAATCCTGGTAATGGTTGAAGGGAACTTTAGGATTTTCCAACAAATTTTCCTGTGTCAGTGATACAGGTCTGAGGTTCTGACAAGGAAAATTGTCTAGTTGATTAGGACAATAAACTGAGACTTTGAGTGCTACAGGTTGTTTAATTTTAAAGGATCCCTTGACAGTTGGAAATCACAAAAAGAGTAGGAAAGTCTCCCTGTTCACACAACATGGCATTGCTTGTCTTCATTAGCTCATAAGGTGCAGAAGAATAGGACGTAAAACTCCATTCACTTTATTTAATTTTTTTTATTTACTCATTTCATAATCAGAGTGTAGAAACATTCATCAGGTCATACTAATAACAATGTATTATAATCAATCAGTCCGGTTTAACAAACAAAAATACATAACTTACCTTAGCATGGTCTCGACTGATATTGGCAGTTACTGCTGTTTTACTGTGTAGATCTGTTTTATCTTGTTTTTTACCTTGTAAGGTCATCCACCCGAACGCTGTACAACCTATAGTTGTATCAAGGGTATTAATATCGAAATAATAAAATAAGGTTTCAGGTTATAGTACCATATTATATAGAACAACAGTCACATGTAATACTCATTTACCATATTGACTTAAAGGGGCCCAGGCTTTATTTGTTTCGGACAATCATCCGACAGCCTCAAACACAAGAAATCTTTTGGTTAGCTAATCAAAATAGTCTACAGAGCTTACCTTTGAAATTTGAGCCTTCAAATCCATGTGTATCCATAATTATCCGTGTTTGAAAAATCATAATGACTTAAGAAATTACGAACATCCCGCCATATTGGAAACGGTTCGTCTTGATAATCAAAGAGTTATCCTTCCCGTCATGCAATAGCGGTCATCTATATAAACAGACTACGCATTTTTCAATTGTAGACTTTGTCAACAGGACACACAATTTTCAGACTGACTGGAGACCAGCCGCGTACAGCACGGAAAAAAATGAAAAGTGAAATTTTTTATTTGAGGCACATTTCAAGCTATTTTGCGATTTTCTCAGAGCTTGAATATTTCTGAGGACTGTTTAAATGTAACAATGGCCCAAAACGACCCCTAAAAATCAAGCCTGGGCCCCTTTCAGCTTCACAATATCAGCATTACAAGAGAAATGTCTAGTTAATTCTGTTTGTTTACAGATACAGGGACTTGATTTCAAAAATATTTTTCCAGGTCAATAACCAGTGGTTGCCCAGCAACTTTAAAGTATATTTCTGTTGGAGGTCGAAACTCCAACATTATTTGATCACACCAAATGTTATTCAAATCCATTGAAAACTGTAAAATGTAGGCAAATAAAAACAGATTTTCAAATCATACTAAACACCTCATTCTTAAATGCTTTTAGACTAACTGATAAAATAGCAGAAATCAATTATTTCATATAATAAGGAAAATGCAAATTTTCGAATAGAAGATTTTGGAATTCCCAATAAACTCTTTCTTGAAAACGTAACTAAAGTCCTTACCATGAACCTTTTTAAAGTAAGCATCACCTAGAATCGATGCAATCCATAGTTCCTGGGAGTCTACATCAGCCCCTACAAAACAATATCCTGGTGGCGACTGAACCATTGCCTTTAATTCACTGCCTATTCTATCTTCCTAATACAGAATACAAAACAAACTACATTTCCTTAAACAATGAAAATCTTATCCTTTACATCTATCAACACAACATTGTATGCCTGCTTTCAGTAAATAACAACCCAAAAGAGCATTCACTGAACTAAACTTACGTAAGCATTACTAGCTGTGAGCCAAGTTTTTTCTACAGCTCTCCTGGTCACGGTACCAGCTGTAACAATGCGTGGTATTATAGCTCCATATTGACTGTCTGGGTCATATTCCTTTTCACTGTAATATATTGAACATAGAGATTAATATACAGTTCAATACACAGGCATCTATACCATGCATCCCAGATTACTCTCGAGCATGTAAACCACAATGTTCTAAATTTTTCTTCATTTTACAGAGTCACTGAAAAGTGAATTTCTGCAGGATTTGAAATAGCCATTAAACAGTAGATTAAAAAACTTTAATATCTGACCTGGTAACTTCTTTTGGTAATTCTGATTTTTTCAGCCATACTGGCATTTGTTGTCTGTAATTGTAAAATATGGTTCATTTGAACAAAATGAGACAAAAATTCAAATGTTTTTAATGGGGCTTATAAATCATAGCACCCTTTAAAGACAGAGGAAAGAGAATTAAATCAAAAACAAAATTACTTACTCAATTCTTTCCCGGTTATTTTTCCAATAAGAACAAATTTTACCCAGGTACAGTAATCTCTGTGCCTGATCTCCTGTAGCAGCCTGTAATGTTCCATCTTCAATTCTATTCATATAATCTTTAGCTAGGGGATTCCCCACTTTATTCTCGACACCATTCTAAATATAAATAGCTTTCTGCATTCAATTAATTTTTTACTTATTTCATTTATCATGTAGCTGGGTTTTACTATCATGATAAAAGGCTACACGGCTCGACTTCTCTCTCGCGGTTTTACTATATCCAAGTAAACACTTGACCTCGAGTCATTATCTTATACATATTATATACTTCAATCAGACTTTTGACACCTTTGTACAAACTGTCCTTATGCGTAACAAAAAGATATCTTGGTACCAATGTTCATGTGATTACTAACTTGAAACTTGAGGTCAAAGTAATGTTATTTGGGTTGATTTCTAGACCTTACCACCCAGAGTTGGCATGTTGTTTGTTTATGGTGCATGAATACATGCTCGAAAATAGTTATTAACCTACGTTTACCAGTTCATATTGTTTTGATGAACCTGTATTATGAACTGGGGAACAGTGCTATTATGCGATAAATGATTTTCTTCATTTATTTTTTAGAAACAAAACCTCTTCAATCCATACCTCACTAAGTTCTCATAAGCATTCTGAATAATTCCGAGTATAGTGCTCAAGCATGTATAATGCGCACTCCTTCCTTGCCTCCGCAAAATCAGGGATAATTCATTTACCCATGTATAGTGTGCCCCCCTTTTTGCGGCAAAAATATGACTTTAAGTTGGCATTTCACAAACACCAATATCGGGAAATAGTTGTCAATACGTAAGTCACCATTCATAGATTTTTTTGTAATAAACAATGTTCTACTGCACCTTACTACTATTTAATTTCATAATAAAATCCATTTTAATTACATAGTATTATTTCTAATCTCTGGTGTTGGTATTATTGAGTGTTATTTAGAAATAATGTATAAAAATTATTAAGTTGAAAGGCTGTACTAATCGATAAAGTTGTGAATACAAACTTGGTATTTTGTTTAGACATTGGCATTGTCCCAGGAACCAAAAGATACAAGTCCAATAAGTTTCCAATGAAATTATAACTGTACCTTGTGGGGTATTCTATAAAACATACAGCCACGTAAACCAATATCAAACGGTTTGTTTCCTTTGGGTTGTTGTAACATTTTGGAAAACACAAACTAAAAGACAATGAAAACAATATAATTTATATATAGTATTAAATAACATAACATACTCTTCAGGTGATATCAACCCCTTAAAGTCACCTAAGGATCCTATTATACAATGCACACCACTTCTTACCTTTGGAATGAATTTAGATACGATCTGTCTGATACATATTTGAACACAGCCTGATTACAAACTGCTCTATACCTTCATGTCATAATTCTGTTTTTTATTTATTCATTTTAAAGTCAATTGAAAACATGGATATTATTTTTGTTGGATATGGTTAGTAGATGGTTAGTTGAAGTTTATGATTGGCAGGGATTACAGGATTCATAGGAACAGATTAAACAAGTAATCAGAACTCAACAAATATAAACAAGTAATGTAATATCAGGCTACTATTGGTATTAAAATTTACTTACATCTGGGATGGGTTTACTCCCTTTCATTGCTCTCCAATGCATGGACTTCTCTTCTGGCTCCATGGAATCCACATCAACATCCTTCAATACTTCTTTGAGATTTCTATTTTTTGAATATCTCTGTATTTCAGAGCTCTTTGACTTCATGACAAATTCTTTCAGATTTCTGCAGAATAAATATTTACAGGGATTGTGAGGTTTTCTAAATCTGTAGGCCTGTAGACACTGATAGCTTCAAAAGAAGTATTCCAATTTTCAATCAGATGTCAGTGGTTTCTGCAATACCAGTAAAATAATAACATGACTAATTGCAAGATATGCTTGTATTAAGTAATACACTCTTAGTAGATCACTATAGAGTTAAACTTACTCCAGTGGAAACTCAACTTCATCAATAGGTGTAGGACTCATCTTCCTCAATTCTTTCTCTAATTCTGATTCCTCATGCCCTGGAACCAGGTACCCCCAGCCATGGTCAGCATGATAGTGGAGTGGGTACCCATCCCATGTCAACCGCAGTAATTTAGGGACGACCCTCATCTGAGTGGAGATCAATGAAGGGCCAGGCTGCCAGTCTTCATCACTGAGTTTTGGACATAAATCTTTGTACCAGCTGAAATAATCAGATTTTACTTTATTTGACAGAAAAAATTGAATAAATGAGGTACCTGCTAGAGTCTGTGTCTGTCCCATCTGGCAGCAACAAAGTTAAAAAGATGCCAGTCAATTGTATGAATGGAGAATTATCACCTCCCTGGGATGAAGGGAGAGAATATTTAATCCCCTAAATGAGAAATTGAGTGAAGGTTTGGTGAGTGGGGGCTGGGGGAGATAAGAAAACCCCATTGGTCCTGATATCTGATTATTTTGGTGTAAAAATACTTACGCTGGGTAGCCAGCCATTCGGACAGGTCTTTTAGGTACTTTACATTTGGTTAAAATAACTTTATTTATGAGCGTTTTTCTTTCCACTTCTTCTTCATCCTAGAAACAGAAAATACTTAGTGTTATAATCTAATGGAGTGTTAAAAGCAATAGGTTTTATTCATTTTTCATGTGTACACAATGCTGATGGCAAATGTAGATGGCCAATTGCCAATGTAGATGGCAAATGCTTTGATGACAGATGCTTTGATGACAGATACTTTGATAACAGATGCTTTGATGACAAATGCTTTATGTCATATGCTTCGTTGGCAAATGCTTTGATGGCAAATGCTTTGATAAGATACTTTGATGACAAGATGCTTTGATGGCAAATACTTTGATGGCAAATGCTTTGACGACAAATACTTTGATGGCAAATGCTAATCAAATGCTGTGATAACAAATGTTTTGTGGCAAATGCTTTGATGACAGATGCTTTGATGGCAAATGCTTTGATGGCAAATATTGAAATTACAGGAGCCTCTCCAGTATGACTCAGAACAATAATTATTACTAACATCAGTTTCACGAATTTCCAACAAATCTTCTTTAGGCACATCTTTTTCACTTCCCTTTTTATTCAACTTATAGTTTGACACCGACCAATCCAGATCCCACAACCATGGATCATTTTTATACCTACAACAAAATATCATTTAAATGACAACAACTGAAAAGCAGCAGTAATGCCTGCATCTGCACAATGTTTTTTTTTATGAATTTCATACTAATACCTTTACTGAATTAGCTACTTATCTTAAATCATGAAAGTTTGTAAATGAAGTGATTTAGTTGTGATTCACACTAGAAATACAGATACAAAATCTGTACATACAAAACTATAATTTGTAGACTTTCAGTTAAGGGCTATATTCTGTGATACAAGAATAATGGCTACTACTAATATGTCCACAGTTTAAAATAACATGATAAATATTGATAATGCCTTGAATTATGCTAGTTAAGTCCCACCCTTACATATTAACAAAGAAGGCCAGGAAGTGTCAACAGTTTCAAGATTCACAATGTATCTATTGTTGAATTATTATACTTAATCCTCTCATTTTATTGTAGACAAACCGAATCTCATTATGAAAGATCTCATCACCAGTTAATCAATAATAAAATCAATATATAAGTGAAGGATTAATTAGAAAATACTTACTTTTCTCCTTCTAACATCTGACAAGTCTCGTTAGCCAGCTCTATCAACATTTTCTTCAATTCAGCCTGTGTTTCATCATACATGGCATTAGAGAGTGTAATGTAGCGTTCCCAGTTAGCATTAATTGGTAGGTAAGCTGTGCCCATCTCTATCATACCAGCTAGAGTTACAGGATGGGGAAATCTAAAAACAAATACACAACCTTTTTATTATGAACATAACTTAAGAAACTGGGGACTGATTCTTAAAATTACTTAAAGTGTCAATCAATTTCAAATTTTGTTTTTTTTATTCAATCCCATAACTGTATATCTGGATTTTATCTAAGTTAAATTTTGGAGAATAATTCTATATTCCTGCACATAGGGATTTATTACTACCGTACCACTTTTTTTTTTTTCAGTTTGAAAATTAAAGCTTGTAACTTCTTCACAGATTCAATAAAACAATAAAAAGAAATAATGATTTTGCTTCTTTTGTTTTATTATTTCTTCCATTGATCTGAATTTCATGTAAATACAAGCAAACTAACAGCATAATTCAAGATCAATCAAAGGCAACATTTTTTGTTTCATACCAAATGTAAATATAAATTTGAATTTGACTGCCTAAAATAAAAAAACATAAAAATTTCATTTGAGGCCTTTATTTAGTTCTAATGTTTATGCCTTTATGAATTTATATAAACAATTAATCCCTCTAAGATTTTTGAAGGCTTATACCAATCAATATTCCAAAGACAAGAGGGCTAGTCTAAAAAATTACCTTTCTAGAAATTCTGGCCATAATTTAGAGAAAACAGAATAGGTAGCAGAAACATCCTGAGCACAATAACTCATCAATTCCTGAAAGAAATAATGGACAGATTGAATTTTGAAAAAAACAGTATTGGTAAGGGTTGGTATTGGACGACTGTGTTTATTCTTAAAACTGAAATTAATATATTATATGCAGACTAGTTACATAATATATTTTTAGGACCAAAATCAGCCCCCCCCCCCCTTGTTATGATCTATGAGGCCACTAATAATTACTGATGTACTATATACAGTTTATTATAAATACATAGAGAGAGAGAAGTGATGACCAGCCAGCTACGATGATGGCCTGGAGACAAGTGACATGTAGAGAGCAATAAGTAGTTGTCAGGTGGGTTGTACTTGGTTTGACGTGATGCTACACCCACTAGGCACTAACCCAACCCTGGCATTTAACATATATTATAATAGATATCATACCTGAAAGTCGTTCCTGACATCAGACATAGAGCCCACAACAAATGTGTTCCTTTTTTCTTTTTCTAGAGGTAAGCTGTCTTCACAGTGGAACTGATAAACTGCATTTAAACTATTCATAGTACCAGCTAACATCCAGTCTGTTGACTTTAATAATACAAAATAGATTGATTAGAATTAAACTATATTTCCAACGTTATATACAAACATTAACATACTATTACCATAGTAACGATACCAAGAACTATTTTATATTAAACAAAAACTAGGCCAGCTTACTAGAATTACGTCAAACACGTTACTATTGCTGGTATATAAATACAAAAACTTTCATTCAAATACACCATTCTTAAACAGAACACCCCGCTAGCTTGAGACAGGTTTACAGCTTGAGATTATTCAAGGGAAATTCCTCAGCTGATAACCTAATTTTGAAAACTACTTGATCGACTCAGCATGTCTACAAAGATAATAATGGTACCTAAAACTAACAACAATAGATAAGCCAGTAACATACATGTTCCATGTAGCTTTGACGTAACTTTTTTTCAAATTCCAGCACCTCTTTTCTAACACTGTCTTTCCCAGCGTTAAATAATATACGCTGGAAGGAAGTTAAACCACAGATGGCTATGTGTAGTGACATAGTATCCAAAAAACAAGTATTTTTATTCTGAAATGAATGATATTATTTCAACTGAAAAGTTTTAAAATGAAAATGAGTTATATGTCCTACTCTTCTGCACCTTATGGCCTAATGAAGACCAGTGGCAGAGTTTCAACTAGAGGATATCGAGTGCCAACACATGGCGGGGGGCCCAGTTTCTTCAGTACAAGATTGGACTAAATTGAAAGCAAGTAACACCTTGAGTTATAGTCTACATGAACACACAAGAGTCAAATATGTGAAATTGATTATGTGTCAGTCGATAAACGGCTACCTTCATGGCAAGAGAACCCAGTGAATGCTTGATCTAAACAAGCGAATGTAAAGATTTGAGCATTCTTGGTTAAAGAACTTAAGAGTGATAACAAACATAACACCTCAAGAAAATCAAAAATTTTACCTGAATAAGATATTGTTCCTTAATAAAGGATCTATCAAAGCCTACATTATGACCAATGATGATCTTTTTACGTTTATTACTAGTACTGACCAAACCTTTCTTAGTTTCTAGTGGAATCAAATCATTCAGTGAGCATTCCATGGACCATCGGAATTTATTCTCAATTAGATATTCGCTACACCAGGAATACCTGCAACATAAACAAATGGTGAATTCATACACGATTGTCTATGTACCTAAAAGAGTGGTTCGAACGCAAATTCATTTTATAAAATTTTATAAGCATTAGAGCCATTTGAGTCATTTAAACACAAACAGAAATTTGAATACATAATATCAATATAAACGGTGGTGTTAGGGTGAGATGAGAAAAGTATTCTCAAGAAAGCACTGGCCTGGTTTAATTTCCAGGCAGTGAGGATGGGTAGAAAAGACTATATTCCCTTACTAAAGCAGAAGTTAGAAAAGTAACGTCACTCCAAAACTAATTTGTTTGATTAACGTGTATCAGCCTGGATAAATGGTTTACAGATCTAATAGATTCAGATTGGCTTATGATAAAAAAAGGTGTCCATTTTACTTACCAATGAGTAGGAGACAAAGCTGTGGCCATGGTGGGAAAACTCCCTTCCTTCACCACACATTCAATATCAAATACTAATATTTCTTCATCAGGATAATCTACAAGAGTTACTTCCCCATTCTTATCATATTTTGTCCATCCTTTAGCAAAATTCCAAGTTTTAGGTTTTTCAGGCATCTTACTTTTAAGGAAAGCTTGCACAATTTTTAGGATGTCTTCAGTCTGCTCTGTGGCAATATTTCGAAAATGTTCATCAATATTGTTACCGAATAATTTTGGAAGTGAAAAATCAATGTCTTTAAGAATTTCTGGAGGCCTGTCCCACAAATCATGCTGACTCAGATGTTCCTCTATATCTTTCATTTCACTGTTACTGAGAGAGTTCAGAGAATCTTTAAAGATTTTACTATGAAGAATGTTCGGAAGCATTTGAATATTGATCTCATTGCGTCGTGTTATTTTCGACCCTTCATCCTTCGGAGTCCCAGTACTAGATTGCTGCTTAGACGAGGATAACACTTGTTGAGTGTGATGATACCAGCGTTTTACGCTCCAGCTGGAAAATCTTGTTGGTGATTTTAATACTCTCAACATATTTACAGCTTTCAACCTTAAATATACGGTATAGAGAAGGCTATGAGAACAAAATAATGTGATGAGTGATGCCTCTCCTCTCCACAAAATAAATCAAATTTAGGCTAGGATGTCATCCACACTCTGCACAAGGCTACACTTCTGCAATATAGTTAAAAAAATGTAGCATATGTCAAAAACGCTTGCTGTTTGCATTTTTGTTAAATAGAAATGAAATGAATGTAACTTTACATCCTACTCTTTTGCTCCTAATGGGCTAATGAAGACGGTTTGCTAAAAAGAGTGCAGCTGTCTTCAGGGTAATAGGAGAGCGCAGCTCTCTCAACGGCAAAGCCGTCGAGAGCGAAGCTCTCTCTTATGGTAACATGTATACATGAATATGCATCAGAAGAACTTTGCACCACTGGTAGTAAAAAAAAAAAAAGAAAAAAGATGGCCGCCATGGGGGCTGCCATGTTTGTTTACAGCTAGGTCGCAGTCAATCGAGGTAGTCTCGAAGTGAATATTCTGGAATTCTTAAAATAAATTACTTTTCTTTCACAAACACTAAAATAGATGTTTCGTACACTATTTAAACACCTTACGTTTAATCTTAATTTTTCCTGAATGTTCTATGCAGGATTTCCATAAACAAGTTTATCTCATATCAGAGTTGTCTTACCGTCGAAATTATGTTGACAGGGCGTTTAGTGACGTCACATGCTATTTATGACGTCGAAATTTATCAATGAATGACATTATTTTGCGTATTCATTGTCATTATTATCAATAGCCCTAGTCTGCGCTCTCATTCAAGGCCATGCCTTATTCATATTAGAGTTAGTTTTAGGGTTTGGAATATTGGAATAGTTCTTTACTGCAAAAATCAGCCTTTGCTGGGATTGAACCCAAGACTCTAGATCTTCATGTTAGCACAAACATCTCTTTGAGTACCGGTAACCAAAATTTCCATTCTCAGGTATTAAACAGGGTACAATTTTCCACGAAAGCAGCATTAATCTACTTAAATCCGAAATTGCGCATTGGAGAGTAAAATTACCCGTTTGCAAATTAGACACACCATTTTTTAAAGCGCTCAAAATAACATTTAGAACTAAAATAAAGGTTGAACGACAGATTTAACATACCGAGTACATTAACGGGACTGAATAGTTTTAAAAATTAAGCTTGGCACTTAAAATTAAGTTATATTTGTATGTAAAGCTCAAAATCAATATTTTAGATTTGGAAGTCAAGCATTGCCATTGCAAATGGCTCCGAAAAATGTACGCTTCTGCTGGACCGAAATAATCGTGTATATCCCAAGATATTTCTAGCTTTCTTTCGTCCCCTATTTGTTAACCGTGATTATTGTGAAAGCAGCATTTGAAATTTTTTGATATGGAGAAAAAAGTCACTTTCAAATAGCCTATAGTATATAATATGGAAATTCTTATTTTGTACGACACCATTGTAAGGGACATAACTCTTTCATCACCACCAAAGAGCAATGGTTTGAAAAACAATTTTTGGGCCTTTAATTATTCAATAAATCTGTAAGTGTAAGCATATATATGATGTGGACACAAGATGACATTTATTGATCTACTCTATCTTGAAATGGCACATATTCTATGGAAATGAGAGACTGGGAATGCACCTATTTGTTACAAAAATAGAGACTGAAATTGAAAGTAGAATTTGAAAAGAGGAGTTTTACATCCCTCAGGAAACGTTTTCTTAGTGCAACAGCAACAGGCTCTTAACTTTTATCAAAGTCCAGTAAAACATAGCCCTATTGTAAACATTGGTTACCTTTTCTTTTGCCTTTCTGGGACATGTGATGTGATTTGTTCTTGTCAGTTGGTTAGGCCTATAATATGGTAACTTATTCCCTTATGATAATGCCTTGTTGAATATTAATAACTTGTTTCAATTTCCCAGAGTACATACAAACTTTTAAAGGACATAAAGCATGTCTTATTCGACACCACTCAGACCTTGTTACTTCTGAATCTCTATTATAAGCTTATTAGGGCTTTTTTTTTCATTTAAGCTGGAGGTTATTCATTTTATATTTTAAACCAGATTACTGCAATATGAAAGTTGCAGTGGAAGGTTGTTGCCATGGGGAACTGGATAAAATCTACGAAACTATCGAATACCTGCAAAAACGAAATGATATGAAGGTTGATATTTTGTTGATCTGTGGAGATTTTCAGGCTGTCAGGAACACCAGTGATTTACAGTGTATGGCAGTGCCTCAAAAATATCAAAAACTCAACACTTTTTATAAGTGAGTATTATAATTATATCTGAAACTAACTTAATATATGACAAGACTAAGTAATCAACTCATCATGGGGCTACTGCAGAATAGTATCAAGTCTTTTGGTTGAGGTAGCATGCCAAGTAATACCTGTAACACCTGAAATAGAATTATTTTATAGGAGTACACCAGTACTTGTGTTACACTACACTAATAGTCAATACTGTAAAACAGGGTGATATGGGCCATTTCATTTAACATTTATCTTTATATTTTTTTAAGAAATAACTGTAGACTGTTATCCTTTAACAATTCAGAAAAAATAGCTCTTTCATTACAATCATAGGAAGCGTTGGTGGCTCCCTTAGTAAGATGTTTAGTTGCTGCAAAGACCTGGATAACTTTCGGATTTATCAGCCCGGTTTCCAATCCAATGCATAGTATCCTTTTGTATGTTTATCTTCAATGAGTTCATCTATTTTCAATTTAGGACCCAGCATAAGAGCATATTAAATTTTTGTCATGTGTTTGTTTGTTTCAGATATTACAGTGGAGAAAAAGTTGCTCCAGTTTTAACTGTATTTATTGGTGGGAATCATGAAGCCTCAAATTATCTACAAGAATTACCATATGGTGGCTGGGTGGCCAAAAATATCTATTATATGGGTATGAGGAAATTTACTTTATTGTAACTAATAGGAATTTATAATCAATTTTCTTTAAAGTTAAAATTATGTTTAGAAAATCCACATATAACAAAAATTATATGTACATTTCTTTAGAAACAGAACAGAGATAATATCAAATTATTATTATTTGTGTTATAATTCATATATAACAATGCTATATTTGCCGGTTGCAGGTTATGCCAATATAATCCAGTTTGGGGGTATAAGGATAGCAGGCTTGTCTGGTATATATAGTGGTAAAGACTATACAAGAGGACATTTTGAGAGAGCCCCGTATAATGAAAGTACAAAACGTTCGGTATATCATGTTAGGAATTTAGAAGTCTTCAGGTTTAAACAGGTGAGTAAAGCAACTGTTCATGTTGAGATCTGTTAATTAGGATCTTATTGTTATTTGTTCAGATGTCAATAATGTAAATGAAGTATCACTGAAAATGAAAAGCGAGTAAATAATGTATCATTATCTTAGGCTATTCTAGGGCTTGAAACTTGTAAAAGAGAGTAAGAATGGAACTTGAAAAGGCTATACACAATAGACTCCACTCTATTTTAGTGGTTTGAAATATAAGTCCATCAAGGAAGCTTTATACTTTCTATTCTTCTGAATGATAAACACGATACTGTTACTACAGTAACTGCCGATTCTTATGAAAACAGTTTTTAGAAATGTGTGTTATCTCTGTTGTTTCCAGGTAACCAGACCTATTGATATTTTTCTGTCACATGACTGGCCTCGTGGCATTTATAACTATGGTAACGTCAAGGAATTGTTACGCAAGAAATCATTTTTTGCTGAGGAAATAGAACAGAATAAATTAGGAAGTGAACCTAATGAAGAATTACTACATGTTTTAAAACCAGACTATTGGTTTGCTGCTCATTTACATGTCAAGTTTCCAGCTATTGTTCAACACAAGGTGATTTAACGTTTTATAGATGGGTTAGGGGTTAAAAATTTGAAATTACTAGAATTTTCATACTTTTTGTAGTGCCAACCTATTTAGCAGATGAAAACCTTTAGAGCTCACATGGATTAAAGTACGTTCTACTTGAAACTCTACCCAAGACTGATCAAGATACAATTTGTTCCAATCTAAAGATTTATGTGTCTATCAGATTAAATATTTAAGTTTCATAATATTCTATTTTACAGACTGCAAATGATGAAGAAGAAAAGTTAACAAAGTTTTTATCGTTAGATAAATGTCTTCCCCGACGCAATTTCTTACAGGTAAATAGAGTTATTGTTCTTGCTTTGGTATTGTTGTCCTGTTGACAGGTAAATAGAGTTATTGTTCTTGCTTTGGTATTATTGTCCTGTTGACAGGTAAATAGAGTTATTGTTCTTGCTTTGGTATTATTGTCAGGAAGTATGTTTTAGATTTGAAATCAGCTTTAAAACAGCTTTTATAAAGTAGCACCTTAAATTTAATATATGTGGAATTCATTGAACAGACCTGCGAATCTATTACTTTATTTACTTTTGTATTTTGAAATCATGATTATTCTAGGTAATAGATATTCCCCATGACAACAACATTCCTCTCAAACTACAACTAGATCCAGAATGGCTGTCAATTATCAAACAGACCAATCATTTATTAAACCTTGGCCCCGCCTCCTGTTTTATGCCAGGAATAGGCAGCAATGAAAGGTATGGCTAAGCTTCAATTTTGCTTAAATATAAATCTTCAGACCCCTTATCACCTTTTTAATTCCATGGTAGCTCAGTTAGTAGTAATAGTAAATCTAAACAATATTTTGACGAAACTTGAAAAGCAGCTTATGAAACCTTTTGACATGAGGAATTACATCAATCATATATGAGTAAGTTTTCAGAATGAAAAGTGTCATCAGGTGTCTAGAAGAGGTAAACATGAAGAGGTAAGCCTCGCTATGAGCCTCATTCTGGATTGAAGATGGCTGACACATGAGTAAGGTCCATTGCCTACAGGGTGCTGTACATTATCATTTCTGCTAATCTAGGCAGTTAGTATATCTTATTCCACAGTAATTGCTGACAAGAGTGGTGTTACTGTTGATTCTAAACACATTCACCACATTAATTAAATTAGGAAAGGGTAAACAAATTAAGATCACACATTACTGGTCAAGTAACAGTTCTCAGGTTCTGAGTTTTTCATAAATGCGCCTTTCTTCCATTGTAACGAATGTAAAGTTTAAATCTAAATTAAATTTGTTGTCTGTTCCAGATATGACTTTAAGATAGCTGATGAGGATATACAAGCTATTAAAGATGACTTTGGTGGTGATCTTACTATTCCAGATAATTTTGAGGAGACTGTACCTCCACATGATTATAACCAACCCAACAGTAAAACACGCCCTGGAGTCATCATCAATCCTCAAACTACCTTATTATGTACCATGTTGGATCTCACAGACCCTAATGCTGTGTTTCTGGGCAAGGACTCAACGCTGAAAATTGACTCAAATCCTTCACCAAGTCCTGATGATCTTGACAACGATGATGATGATGATGTGGATGACCTTGACAGTGAAAGTGATGTGAATAACAGTGTCAGTACAACTTACGAGTCTTTCTCCGTGTCAGTGTTAAATGGCAGTGAACTGTCGTCAGAAAGTGTAAGTGACATGTCATTTAGTTCTGTCAATCCAGCAGACACCACAGTAGAAGAAGAAGATGAAATTAAAGAAATTCTCGAGATGCAAAAAGCCGAGAAGATTTCGGATAGTGATAAAGGTTCTGATGATGAATCATCTGATAAAAATATTACATCCACACCTTGTGCATCTAAACATACCTCCAAAACTCAAATCAATCAACAATTTGAAGCATCCTTAGATCTGAAACCGAATTCTCAAGTTGAATTTCCCTCCAAACAAGTATTAAATAGAAAATTAGTACAGGAAATGATGTCACCAACAAGGGGAGATAATTCAAGCCAAGATTCATCAGCTGAAGAAGGTTCTGTGAAATCTGAGAAAAGAGCGTCTGATTCAGATGAAAGTCCGACGACAAAGCGTGTCAAAATGAAGCGTAGAAATGTCATTATGTATAGTGATCAGGAAGATGAAGGGAAGTAACTAATATGGGCTACCATGTGTAATCTGAGGTAGTGATGATTAGAGAGTGTTCAACAGATTCTCTCCGTTCTGGTTCTGCCATCAATCTAACAGTATAACAGTGGATGTGTCACATTCAAAATTAGTCCAACTGTTTTCTTTTCCGCATTTTAAATTCTTTCTTCACTTACTACCTTTGAATCAGTTCATGTGTTGCAACTTGTTTTATTGAACAATTGTAGGATTCCATGAATCCCTAACCTGAAGATCTCCAATCAAATGACACCTTATAGTAATGTGGCTAGTTCCATACGAACTGATTTGAAGAAGCTGGTTATCTGATACGACAGATTGTAACTGGAAGACAGTTACTCCAAAGTCCCTATAAAGTATATTAACTGTGGTGGACTAATATATAGTAGTTGAGATATATTTGACTGTTAAAACTGACACATATTGTTTATGGGTTAGATATTAAAGTTGCCATCAGCTGGCATTCAGGGATGCATAGAAAGTGTCCAAAAAGAATTATTTTGTTATAAACTGTATAGTATAAATAAGTCATAATAATGATTGTTTAATTATATTTACTCAATTAAGTCCATGGGCTGAATGTGAGACAAGACCATGTTCTTGTGTATTGGGCCTAATTCTGACCCATGTAAAATAAAGAGTTTATGTTTGTCTCTATGGGCTGAATGTGAGACAGGATCATGTTCTTGTGTATTGGGCCTAATTCTGACCCATGTAAAATAAAGAGTTCATGTTTGTCTCTATGGGCTGAATGTGAGACAGGATCATGTCCTTGTGTATTGGGCCTAATTCTGACCCATGTAAAATAAAGAGTTTATGTTTGTCTCTATGGGCTGAGTGTTAGACAGGATCATGTCCTTGTTTATTGGGCCTAATTCTGACCCATGTAAAATAAAGAGTTTATGTTTGTCTCTATGGGCTGAATGTTTGACAGAACCATGTCCTTGTGTATTGGGCCTAATTCTGACCCATGTAAAATAAAGAGTTTATGTTTGTCTCTATGGGCTGAATGTTAGACAGAACCATGTCCTTGTTTATTGGGCCTAATTCTGACCCATGTAAAATAAAGAGTTTATGTTTGTCTCTATGGGCTGAATGTTAGACAGAACCATGTCCTTGTTTATTGGGCCTAATTCTGACCCATGTAAAATAAAGAGTTTATGTTTGTCTCTATGGGCTGAATGTTAGACAGAACCATGTCCTTGTTTATTGGGCCTAATTCTGACCCATGTAAAATAAAGAGTTTATGTTTGTCTCTATGGGCTGAATGTTAGACAGAATCATGTCCTTGTGTATTGGGCCTAATTCTGACCAATGTAAAATAAAGAGTTTATGTTTGTCTCTATGGGCTGAATGTGAGACAGGACCATGTCCTTGTGTGTTGGGCCTAATTCTGACCTGTGTAACATAAAGAGTTTATTATTCAGGAGCAATTTATAGATATTTATGCATCTCTGTTCAATCAAAACAATAGTCCACTTTTTTTTGTAACAGAACTTGAATATCTGCCTTATTGAGAAGAACATGTTTGGAAATAGAGATGTTTGGCTTGCATATAGACCGTAAAAAATGACAAATATCTAGCTCTGCCAAATACACAGAATAAGCCCAAATGTTGCTCATTTTCTTACCCATTCTTCATTCTGTACAATGGACAAAAAATGCTCAAAACTAATTTTTGTGCTTGAAAAGTTACAAGCTACAAAGCCGAAATTTTCAGGTAATGTCTACATGGGGTATCTGTTTATTTCAGAAGAAACAGAACTCAAATATTGGCCCTTGAGGAAATATGTATGAAAAGCAGATTGTTTGACGTGTTGTAGAGCCAATTAATATATGATTTATGACTAAATTTGCCAAATAAATAGACTTTTGCACATTCTACTCATAAGAGCCCACGGACTTACAAAATCCAAGAAACCAAATTAAAATCACCTAAGTATTATAATTGTGGGTTACATGATTTGAAAATCACGCCATCCATTATAGTAAGGCAATGACGAAACTCACTGACGGGGTGACAACTCACTGACGGGGTGACTGAACTCACTGACGGGGTGACTGAACTCACTGACGGGGTGACCGAACTCACTGACGGGGTGACTGAACTCACTGACGGGGTGACTGAACTCACTGACGGGGTGAATGAACTCACTGACACAGTAGTGAAACTCACCGACGGCGTGACGGAGTGATAGACCCATACACAGATTAGCGAAACTCACTGACGTATGAGGTAGTCCTAACTCTTTCTTTTTGTTTGGTATTGGACATTTTGTATATGATTTCATAGCCAAATACCGAACAAACAGAACTGAAACGCAATATATTGTTATCAAAGCATCGACCTAAATAGTTAACAAGTCAAATTAATTTCATTAGCCTTATTAGCTAGAATGGAACTAGGAGGCCATACAAAATGGCGACTTTTATATCCTGTTACATCTTTACATTCTGTATATGCGTTTCTATGGCAAATGTGTTAAAATCTCGTGAAGAATTCGATTTTGTGGCCATCTTCGATTCGTTTCAATTTCAGATTGACAATTTAAAAGCTGACAAAAAGGACATGGAGTTAAATATCGCCATTTTGATTGAGGAACGAGGTTTAGTCAGTAACAAGTTTAATATTTTAGAAAAGAAAACAGAAGCTTGTGAATCAAGGATGTCCAAGATGGCGATCCAAATCGCTGAAAACTCGGAAGAATTGTATGCCATTACGGACCGACTGGACGAACAGGATCGGACGCTCTTAGAATTCACAGAACAGATTTCACAGTTAAAGAAATCTCTGGTTCCTCCCTTGAAAATCAAGATAATTGAAGACAGATTGAATAAGTTTGAAAGCCTACAAGCTTCATTGGAATCTGACATAAAAAACACCATCGAATATTTTGAACAGACGTTCTCAAATTTAACTCATTATATGGATTATATGAACAATCAGACTCTGGATTTAAAGAAAAAGACCGAAACGTTCAGGACAATTGGTAGGCCTATTCCGAAGCAGGCGACGAGAATATCATACATTTGGCTGAACGAGAGCCAGAATATTGAGGATATTTCTCTCCAAGAATTACTGTCGTCTGCTAATAAACTTTCCAATCATGTTGAATCGGAATCTGTGGGAAATGAAATGATCGTAAAGGATCTGGATTGGATACAAATGGATTTATCGTCCCTGAAACTGAGACAATGGGCCCTTCAGTCGCAGATGCTTCAGAACAACCAATGTAGCTGTTCTTCTGGGTTAGGGACTCCCAATACTACCAACTTATTGAATAACACTAGCTTCACAATCGAGGAAGGTAAGTCATGTACATGTATATTGTATCAAAAATACTAGAAATAACAGTCAAAAGGAATTGACACAGACACAGATTGGAATCCGGTGATCTGATGGAGAAAGAAAGTCTCGCTTGTGACAACGGTACAGTACATTGCAATACCATCTACGTTTGACAATAATGCTGAAAAACGGTAAATATTTGGAAAACATGTATCGAATTATAATTGTCTCTGCAAGTTGACCTGTTTTTATTGAAATTTACTCTCTGTTAGTAAAATATGTTGTGTGTAATTCTGTAAATCTTCATATATGAAGGTATAAAAGCTTACAATGAACCCTTTGTTTAGTATCAGGAAAGAACAAACTAAAATGCGTAACAGCAAACCGCGAAACATTTAACAACGATCGCCCGCATTGAAGACTTACTTAGAACTGTTTATTTCAGGTCAATGTCAAATGCGCACAGCCATATAATTCGTTTATAAATATTCTATAAACTGTTTCTGTGACCTATTGACAATTTTATGATTATGTAACGATGACATATTGCCCTATTCTTCACAAATTTATATGATAAAAAATAATATTAATACACGCATAATTAGCAATAAACTTGTGGCAACTTGCTATTAATAAGGTATGGGCGTAAATAAAGGTTGTATTAGCTGTATTGAACTAATTCACAGATGATGACTTATAAAAAGCGTTTATTATTGCATTTCATCTGATGACAACTAGTGTCAATTATACTGAAACACAGTGTGCTTAATGTTATTGAATAAGTTTGTTTTATTCTTGTGGTTTTGATGTTTAGAAGCCCCCACTTTTAAATTTTAAAAATCTTATGTTCTAGGTGCTAACTCACTAATGTCAGCCTCGTTTTTATTACTTTTATATAGGTAATAGTATTTACCGGTCAAATGGTAGCCTACGTCATATTTTTCTGGACAACTTCCGTGTCACAGATCATCATTTGACTGGTGCATTTCTGATTTTTGAAAGGTTTTGATTATCAATAGTTATGTTTCTACTCCTCAAAAAGTTAATTTTTAAGACTTTGCTACAGTACCCATTGATTATTCTTTAAACCAACCGGACACCGTGATTTGTGTGATTCATAGGTCACTATTGAAAGGGGGTGTATATAAAAAAAAACCAATCCACCTTCCATACGCCAATGACGATCGGCCAACCGAACGATATACTTAAATCAAATATTTCTGTTCTTGACGATGATTAGCCTAGTCCTGTCCATGTTCGTTTTGAAACGGTTAGAAGCTGATTAAAAGGAAGATGTCCATCCTTGTGATGAGGAGCTTTGATTAAGGCGTCACAGACTGTAATAAGAGACGATAGAGCCGGCGAAGGAAGGTTTGCTTGAATAAGTACTAGTACTTTATCTAAGTTCAACATCATGATCAATTACAACCAATTTGTCATCAATTGTCAACAATTAATGTGCGTGTTTTATATCGTTTAGAATGATCGCTCTGGACTTCCGTGATGAGGTCATTTGATTGGCAGGTGTAAGTCCACCTGGCACCTGGTTAGGTCAGTGGGCTAGATCCGATCTATACCTGAACTTAAAAATTACAAATAGTAGTACACATCTTCGATAGAAGAATAACAATGTTTTAGACCCATAATTTTACAAGAACAAAACGTCACATTTCAGTTCTGAGAATTGTAATAGAGATGACGGAAACTGGGCTGTATCAGATTGAGGAGGCAAAGACTATCATCAAAGGTCAAATTAATTAATTTCACTATCAAATTGCAAAGTCAGCAAACGTTACTTTTTCATTCGGACATTTGTCTATGTACAGGCTGGATCTGGGCTCTATCATTTTGATAAAGCGAATACTTTTCGTTACGATGGCGGTATAATATAAGAGATATATATCTGCGTTGTTTTTTAATACAATATTAGGGTACATACCATATCGCTTTCTATGATGTATAGATTGACTATTGTATTAATTTCTGATCAATCATTAAAACTCTTTCCCAATAATCAGTCATATCCTTCATTTTATTCTACAATATTTGCATTTCATAACAGTTCTCTTCAAATTAAAGACTTTCAAATCAAAAATTTGTTGGCCTTAGTTGAAGCTATTATTAGTTAGTTATAAGCGCTATTCCTCGTGAAAAGTTTCATAAAAAAATCACATACTAAAACTCTGTTATGTTCTTACATGACCAGCCTTATAAGTGAACATCTAGAAAAAAACATAGATGTTTCATTTATCACCGAGACCTGGTTAAATGGTGACGGACGGGATATGCCTACTATTACCGAACCGATGCCCATATACATAGGGAAGGGCATGGTGACGGTGTAGCAATCATTCATAAAAGTTCACTGCCCATTTCTCCTTTACCTCCTATGAAGTTTCGAACATTTGAACTTATGGAAGCTCACTTGAAAACGTCCGGTTCTTGTCTGCTTCTAAGTTAAATACTATTATACAGACCTCCTCCTAGCGCAAAGTAAATGGCTTTATTGAAGACTTCTCAACTTACTTGGATACGAGACATGCAGACAGTGCATTTTAATTTGCAGTTTGATCATATTCAGTGCTCAGACGTGTTAAAGTATAAAGAACTTTTGGACTCATTTTCGTTAGTTCAGCATGATAATAGTAATACATGTGCGAGGCCATATTATTGACCATGTGCTAACGCGCAGTGAACAGAATGTCGTCTCAAACGTCACAGTTGATAGTATATCAGATCATTACCCTGTATATATTCGTATCCACTGTATTTTGAACCGCCACTCTATCCGTAAAAGGATTGAAGTGCGATATTTCAAGTCAATTCATGTTGAGTCATTTGTATCTGATCTGCAGGCCCAGCTCAACTTAATAAACTCATCTATGACGTCTGTCAATGTCAACGGTAAAGATGTTATCTGACGCTCTTAAATCAAGAGCCAAGTTAGCACCACTAAAGAAGATTATGGCAACTGATAGAAAGCCGACTCCCTGGATAAATGAAGACATAATGAGCGCAAGAAAGGAGAGGATGGTTGCAGAACACAAAATAGCGCAAGTCTGGAAAACTAAACGTCTTTTTTTCTAATCTACAAAGAGAATCGAAACGCCGTTACACACATGATTAACAAAAGTACAAACACCATCTACACACACTCATAGACGACTGTAACCAAAAGAAGTTGTTTAATATTGTCGATGTGTCAACAAACTTCCTACCCACAATGACGATGTTGAGCTTGCAGAACGGTTCTGCTCTTTTTTCACAGAAAAGGTACAGACATTGTGCAATAAGGTAGTATGTGCTCAAAAGTGTGAAACGTACCAACCATCTGAAGTCAATGTCGTTCCTTGTGTTTTGTCAACTTTCCTTCCAGTCCATCTTTCCGATGTTGAAAAAGTGATACGACAATCTCCACCCTCAACATGTTGTCTCGACTCCATCCCCACTCCTCTACTTGTAAAGCCAGAAATTCTTGCTACTGGTTTACCATATTTGGTGGATATATGTATTCATCATTGGCAGATGGTGTGGTCTTTTTTTCTCATACCACTAGTTATCTGGTCGACTTTCCGACAGTAGGTGTAGGTGACAACGATATTCCTGTCGTTTTCGAAGCCAGAAATCGGGGTGTTATTCTTGACAGTGCTCTGGGAATGAAGGTGCAGTTTACGAGTGTCTATCGTTCGACACGTTTTCACCTTCGTAGAATTGGTCTTATCAGGAAATACCTTACTCAAACTGCCACAGCAAGTACACTCGCTCATCTCTTCACGACTTGATTACTGCAATTTCCTATATGTAGGAGATGCTAGATTCAACGCCTTCAGCGCTTACAGAATTCAGCTGCAAGGATTGTTATAAAGTCAAGGAAGTGTGCCCACATAACTCCAGTGCTAATTGAACTTCATTGGCTCCCGGTAGAATTCCGTATTATTTACAAACTTTTACTTCTCACTTTTAAAGCTTTGTATCAGTTAAGACCAAATTATTTATCTCAGCTAGTTAAGTTTTATGTTCCATCAAAATCTCTATGATCAAGCAACAGTTTGATACTCGTTAGAAGTGGTGAGCGAGGTTGTGGTGTACGAACTGGTCAAAATGCTAAATAAGACTAGTCAAAGTGCTATCAGAAGATAAAAAAAATCAACAGTTAAATTGCTATCAGAGGCTAGCTAAGAGTCAGTCAACAAGTATCTAAGAATCAATTTGCTATCTGATGCCCATCTGCGAGTCAACAACTTTTAGAATAGATACATCATAGTGATCATAGGATAAAGATACATTTGTAGAATGTAGTAGAATCTAAATAAACAATATTCGCTATTTGGACTCCAGATGACAAAACCAGTTGCAGTGTGACACCATTCAGTTCTATTTGAATTGCAAGAGATGATAAAGAAATATCAAAACACGTTTTATATCTACGTGGACTTATATAAATATACATATTATGATATATTATAATGATAGTTATTCAATATAAATCAAGTCGATTGAACCTTGTCAAGTCGAACCGATCATGATCAATGATTTACACACATTTTTTCACGAACAGTTAATTTATTTCTTGTCCATTTATAACTTACTTTTCTATCTTTTCATTTTATTAAATGAATTTTCTTTTTTCTTATTCCTTTTCTTGTTTAATTTCTGATGTCCAATGAACCTTATCTATTCAAACCTACTCTCTTTAAATATCATAGTGAAAACGTCTTGAGGTTACTTTGTTCTAGGGGCAATGTACCCAAAATGACCATTATACTAGGTCACTATGTAGCCTAATTTCATGTAATTAATTAAACTAATTAGTAATTAAGGTGAGGAACCGACCTACTGTCATATAGACCTAGTTAGTCCAGACTTCTTTGGTCTAAATTAGACGGAGATCAAATACTCATAAATAGTATGACATACGCCTGAGGCCAGCTCGTACCTTAGATGACAAATTTCAAAAACCAGTTTCTACCCAAATATATATATACACTCTGGTTAAATTTACTTTTTATATCACGTAGTCCAGTAAGGTGGCGGTACCAATAAACATTTTAAGACTTGTTGTTCTGGACTGAAAGTGTTCTAACCTGAGCGACAACCAATTTGGTACCAAAACAATTACAAAGTGAACTCTACCGACAATACGCTGGAATTGTGGCTTGCCGAGGGACTTGCAGTTATTTTCTAAAAGCAGCACATTTCTAGATATCTGGAATTAGGGCTTTAGAAAATCACTAGGAAAATTGCTGAACGATAACTTTGGACATATTTTTTATTTATTCAGAAAATCAGCATAGTTGTTGTTGACTTTGAGTGATCTAAAACCAATTTATCATTTAACCTTTGACTCTTTTTTATTGTTTTAAATCAAATTTGAAATTTAGATCAAGGAAAAATGTTAAAAATTATCCTAATTGGGAACAATCAAGTAAAAATACAGTAGTGTAGATAGTGAAAATGCCAAATGTTATCGCGAGAACCAGTAACAGTTTGGGAATAAAACTTCAGTATTTGACAGGTCGACAATAAAATGGTATCATCAGCTATATTCAACGTTTTTAATCTCTGTATTGTCTTTCTAACTACAGTTTCAATCCAGAAAACTCACAGTTTTCCAGGTAGGTAACCGATTTGGTTTCTAAATGTTATTATATAGAGTATTGATTGCTTTTATGTTTGCATAACCATGAAGATGCTACTTCTATGTGTTTTTAATATTATAGATGGTTGTTCACATTATTATTTTTGATATATTCGCGATAAACCATATTGTGTTACTGTAAGAATATCGAAATATTTTATTCTAAAATATATACTGCAGATATATCGTTGTTGAACTCCAGGACGTCTTCTAGCTCTGGGATATTTTCTAAGCGGTGGTCTAGATTTGTCCTATTGTCAGTTTAAAGAAACCCAACACATCACTTGACTCGGGTTATTTTCTTGAAAGTGGTGCGATGGTGTTCTATTGCCATTTTATTAAACAGACACTATCTAACTGCTTTTATTTTTTCTGGAGGATGGTTCATTGTTGTAAGTTTGACTGAACTGTAGAACTCCAGACATCGCTTGATTCCGGGTTACATTATTGAGATTGATCCACTGTTTTACTATTGTCTTTTTGTAGAAACACCAGACATCGCCTAACTCTGGGTTATATTATTGAGGGTTGCCCACTGTTGTGCTGTTGTCTGTTAATGGAAACACCAGATATCACCTATTTCTTGGCTATATTCTAGTGGGTTGTCCACTATTGTACTATTGTCTGTTTTTAGAAACACCAGATATCACCTAACTCTGGGTTATATTCTAGTGGGTTGTCCACTGTTGTACTATTGTCTGTTTATAGAAACACCAGGTATCACATATTTCTTGACTATATTCTAGTGGGTTGTCCACTGTTGTACTATTGTCTGTTTATAGAAACACTAGACATCACCTAACCCTGGGTTATTTTCTAGTGAGTATACCACTATTGTACGTTTATAGAAATACCAGACATCACCTAACTCTCGATTATATTCTAGAGAGTAGTCTACCGTTGTGCTATTATCTTTTAAAGGAAACACCAGACATCACCTAACTCTTGGTTATATTCAAGAGAGTAGCTTACTGTTATACTATTATCTGTTTATAGAAACGCCAGACATCACCTATTTCTGGGTTATGTTCTAGTCAGTAGACCACTGTTGTACTGTTGTCTGCTTATAGAATCACCAGATATCGCTTATCTCTGGGTATTATTCGAATACATGTAAATGGTGCACTGTTGTACTCTTCTCTGTTTATAGAAACACAGATATCACCTCACTCTGGGTTATTAGTTAGAGGGGTGGACCACTGTTGTACTATTGTCTGTTTATAGAAACACCAGATATCACCTACTCTGGGTTAATATTCTAGTAGAGTAGGTCTACTGTTGTACTATTGTCTGTTTATAGAAACACAGACATCCCCACTCTGGGTTATATTCTATGAGTGGTCATGTGTACTATTGTCTGTTTATAGAAACACCAGACACCCACTCTGGGTTATATTCTATGAAGTGGTTCATGTGCCTATTGTCTGTTTATAGAAACACCAGACATCACCAACTCTGGAATATATATATTCTATAGAGTGGTCGAGTGTTGACTATTGTCTGTTTATAGAAACACAGACATCACCCCTCTGGATTATATTTCTATAGAGGGGTTCACTGCTGTACTACTGTCTGTTTATAGAAACACCAGACATCACCCAACTCTGGAATATATATATTCTATAGAGTGGTCGAGTGTTGCACTATTGTCTGTTTATAGAAACATCAGACAACAATATGCAGTTTAATATTAAATTTAACCAGATATACTTTTCTCACGGACAAATAACGCTTGCTTGACAAAATTTTTATGTACTATATTTTACGATGAATGAATTACTTCTTTTAACATAATTAAGGTGCATTAGCCTCGTCAGAAAAAAAATACATCCTTTGTCGGCTGGTGGAAGTCGGATTGTTATCCGGTTTACATTTTCTTAGTCATAGTACATTAGTCATCAATCTACAGACTTAAAGAGACGTGGCCCAATTCTGTTGCATGTCGATGTAGTAGTTGATATTTTAGGTGAAATTCAAACATTTTATAGGTGCGTATTCCTCTCTTCTTTTCCACAGATAAGTCCAATATTGTTCCATTCGACGAAGCCTCTATTCTACACTGTTCTTTATCTTGCCCTCTAGTACGTTTAGTGACTAAGTTGTTAGATATGACCATCTTTAACATGGTCTGATATTTGTGACCCTGTCTTCTGGTCGGATATTCATTGTAATCTGAAAAGTTAAAAACAAACTACATCCTAAATATAGTGGCATGTGTATAGTAATTCTAAAACGTCATACAATATTTTTTGTAATACTGTAGTTTGTATGAATAGTCTACCTTTAACATACATGTATTATATACTACAGCAGCGATGCATTCAGTGGCGTCCTAAGGAAACATTTAGTGAGGGGAAGGTCACAAAATTTTCCAGGGGGCTGCAATAAATTCTTTTATTATGAATAATATTATGATATACAAACGGAATATGCGTGAGGAGGGGCCAGGGAGGACATTTCCCGTAGAAACTCAACTAGTATTGTCTGTTAGTAGAAACACCATCGCCTAACTCTGAGTTATATTCTAGAGGGTGATCCACTGTTATACTTCTTGTCATTTTAAAGAAAAGTAAGTAATACTTACATACAAACACTGGTTACACTCCTGAGCGCGCTTAACTGTTGTACTTTTGTCTGTTTATAGAAGCACCAGATTCCTGTTCAGTTGACTCTAGGTAACAGAGGATGGTTCGCTGTTGTATTATTGTCTGTTTATAGAGACACCAAACATCTCTTGACTCTGGGTTACACAGGATGGTTCGCTGTTGTATTATTGTCTGTTTATAGAGACACCAGATATTACTTGGCAATGGGTTTTTTCGTGAAGTTGTTCCACTGTGGTTCTATTCTCTATGTTTATTTCAAGATTTTCATTTGACTCTGGGTTATATTCGAGAGAGCGGTCCACTATTGAATTACTGTCTGTTTATTGAAGCACCAGATTTTAACTGACTCTGGGTTCACTCTGCCATATATCCAAAATAAGCTGCGAACTTTTAGGTTAATTTGGTTTGTCCAGATTACCTTGGCCCATATTTAATGACCTAGTTCATATAAAAGTACATTTATGATTAATTTGAGTGACCAAGTGACTGGATAAGGTCATCTTTAGATTCGGTCATCTTTATAACCTGTTGGTCAAGTCTATCTTATTAGTCATGGCATAACTAGCATAATGTCGTGGCCAGACGTTTTAAATTAATTGCTTGACGCCATCTGAGTATCCAACTGGAAACAACGACAAATATGTTGTTCGCCCTCTTGATTACGGCTGGCTCAACTACCATTGAGATTGGCTGAAGCAAGAAAACTAAGAAACTTCCCAAACCCATGAGCAAATCCACATGCCCCTCACACCTGTTGAACCACAGTTGATTCGCTAAGGAATCTTTGACTGGTAGAGTAGAGCATTATGTTTTCAATAAATAAGATTGATCAAAACGGACTATTGCCAGCTAGTTTTTCTGCCTCGAAAATTAAAAACATTGTCCTTTATGTTAAAATTGTAGAATATATTTTATAAATAATATTTAATGCCTCATTATATTCAAATACATATAAAGTATGCAAATTTTTATAGAACAAGTTGTTCCTATCTATCTATCTATAAATTACGTTGAATTACAAAACAAAAATACAAAAACAAAACATATAAAAGGATTTTTTTTTAAATTTCTATTAGCCTTAAAATTTCAAACCCTCTTTTTTTTACTTTGATAGTAAAATAATGGATACATTTTTAAAGTATTCAGGTATTACGAGGTGTATAAGTTGCTTTCATTAGGAACTCTTCTTGTCACTTTGCAGTTTGTAAATGCAGCGATTTTATTCTCTGTATCCGCTTGCGTAGGATCCATTCGATCAAATCGCTGCATTTACAAACTGAAAAGTATCTGTGATACAATACGAGTTATCAATTTATTAATGATGTTATAATTTATTATAACTGACAGCCTACATATGAAAAGCGTCATGTTGTACTGGACACCAGAATAAATTAACAGCTGATATTACTTATTTTAGTACAGATATGTCAAAAGGTGTCTGGGCGATTCCCGTCCATCCAGTCGTAGTTACTACACCACATTCCTGTACATTGTTTTAACACCTAGAGAAACTTGACTCGTGGTTGTGCTTTATCTTATTACTCTGAACAACTGTTTAGCTGGATTATAAACCGTGTTGAAACAAGACAAAAAGCGACACCCTGAGTTGAGTAACTTGGCTTTTAACACCTGCTCATATCATCATATGAGGTCATTTCTTTTAAATATTGTAGGCCTTCGCCACTATGGCTAATGGCTAAAGCAAATGATTTAGTCCTGTCTATATATTGTACATTATTAGACAAATAACTCTGCTAATTGACAAGGTCTATGGTGTTTCTTCAGTTTTTAAGCTTTTAGCCTTTGAATGAACTTGTATAGATTTGAGCTCAGTAATAAGTATTGTCGAAGGTCTCGATGATACCACAGTTAACTCGATATCTGAAAGGTTATGTCAGTTTTTCATTTCCCAGATTACAATTCTTTAGCATTCCCATTCACATTCACGCCAGCCCTTATACTTCCCGATACTTAATCTGCATATAACGTCCGAAGAACGCCCGACAAATCGGACTATCCTGTGTAGCATTTATATAATATTTTGATCAACTATCTATAGAGTTTTAAAAACTCGCAGGTGGATGAAGGAGGCAGAAGTTTTGACCTTCAAAAATACAATCATTCAGTTCAATGTATCAACCTTCCTTGATGGATAAGATTCCTCAGCCCACGCCTCGTCCATGTAAAATATGTTAATAAACTGTCAATACAGTTTGAAGGAAATGTCAATCGCAGAGAATATATGTGTTTTTAATCTGTGTAGAAGTGTGAAATTTAAACTGAGTTATTAACGGTGAATGACAGATTCTCTATACATCTCAATAAATATTTCTACCCCGAGGCTAATCATTTTGTATTGGACAGACATTTGAATTTTTTAATCGGCAGGTGCTGTTGTGATAAATCAAAGAGCTGAGCTGTGTATCTTCTGTTTTGGCGAAATGTCTTTTTTCGTTTCTTTTTTCGTATCATGTAAATAATCATATTTATCACCCAATAAGGTATTCTACAGTAGATATCACTTGTATGTTAAATATACTTATCACCCAATAAGGTATTCTACAGTAGATATCGCTTGTATGATAAATATATTTATCACCCAATAAGGTATTCTACAGTAGATATTGCTTGTATGATAAATATATTTATCACCCAATAAGGTATTCTACAGTAGATATTGCTTGTATGATAAATATACTTATCACCCAATAAGGTATTCTACAGTAGATATCGCTTGTATGATAAATATATTTATCACCCAATAAGGTATTCTACAGTAGATATTGCTTGTATGATAAATATATTTATTACCCAATAAGGTATTCTACAGTAGATATCGCTTGTATGATAAATATATTTATCACCCAATAAGGTATTCTACAGTAAATATCGCTTGTATGATAAATATATTTATCACCCAATAAGGTATTCTACAGTAGATATCGCTTGTATGATAAATATATTTATCACCCAATAAGGTATTCTACAGTAGATATCACTTTTATGATAAATATATCTTAACAATATTTCAAACTTGGTCGATTTTCAAAGATATAAACTCACATGATTCCGATTACCGTTCTTATAGTGTCAATAAAACACGATTTCAACCTAAAAATAAAACATACCATTAAAAACACCATTATTTAGTGTAGATAGTTCACTGTTTACTTGATGAAACAGAAATAAAATTTCATTTATATATATGAGGGTGTTTCCCTTCACATAAACAGTGAAAATTAACTATAACAAGTATTTATATTCAATTAATATCATTTATAACCTCAAATTGCTATTATGTTTGTTTTTAGCATTTAGAAATTAAGTGTTAAAGTCATCTTCAATCATTCCAGTCCTGTAAATAGGTACGGATAATCAGGGAAAGATCAATGCCAAGAGGTTTGACCAAGGACCAGCTGGTAGAAAGGATCCCTGTCACGGCTGACTTGTGAACCTAAGTTATTATCCTTGTAAAATATAGTTGTTTCTTTCTTTTTCTTACTTTCTTATTATATTGCTCTTAGATAAAATTAACAAGATCACAATGACCTTTAAGTAGAAAAATAGATGTATTGTAATATTTTACACCCAGTTCACACCTTCCAATGGGATGTTTTATAGAGACAAAAAGTTTGCTTAATTGGACCATAATGTGTTCAAATAAATAAAAAACGTGTTTCTTAAACCTTGAAATCTTAGCAATACTTGAAGCTGGATCTTAATGGTTTTTGTGATGTAACTCTGAAGAACATTTAGGATTTAAAAAAAAACATCTCACTGCAAAGAAATGAATTCATGGTATTTTTTTTATAAACTGGGGATCTGTCAAGCAGAATAACGTCGATCTTTTTGGCCCGTTTTATTTCCCGTTACTAAACTTAAGGTACGATTGATCAAACGAACGATTACCTATAATAAGTCCACCTTTTAGATTTTCTTGTATCGTAATTAGAAAGCTTTCTATTTGAAAAAAAAAACATAATATATATAGGTTATACAATATAGTTTTTATTTTAAAATCTTCATTTTATCAATAACCTCTTCGTAACTTGGACATTTATTCCGTCTGTCTCCATTGTATTCTAAAATTGATCTTACATAGCCCGTATTTTCTATCTGTAATGATTTGCTTTATGTTCTATGTCTCCGCTAATAATGACAACGATGGAAAATCTTCAAAACCATTGTCAGATGATCTGTGCTTTCCCTGGTCGTAGTATTAACCTTCTCTTTATAATAAACAGATATTTTCAAACATTGCGCATTTAAATGTTCCGATTTTTTGAGCGCGTCGGTGCGTAATTTGTTGACCTGGAATTGTATGTATACTGTAATTTTTATATGAGGAAAGAGGTTGAACTAGTCAACATCAGTAAATTGGTTTAATTATGCAAATTTTTATAGCAGTTATAAAGATGGGATTGCCAGTATGATATAAACATGGGTCATTTCGTACTTTAGAGTGGACGAAATGACCTGAAACCTGTCGAAAAGTTTGGCAAGAATTTTAAATTGAATACTTTGTTTTCAGGTTTCGGCGCACTTATTCTGTTAAATCGTAGATTGGCTATACATATATACAGATCGACCTCACTTTGGTAGATATATTAATAAATTGGCTATACAATGCCTGGCTCTTATAACAAATATTTCTATAAAAAAGAAGATGAATGATTTTGTTCTGTATTGAACCAGAGATTAGTTCCTGGAAGTTATGAAAGACATGTTGACGTATTATAGTATGTTTAATCATATGAGTTTTAAAGTTTCGAACAAGAATATATAAGATTAGATTAGTAGAGCCTTGATATTATATATATTTAAACAAGAATATCAGCGAATCTCGACAAATTGTATCAAACTGAAAAGTTTTGTATCTAAACAATACTTTTATTTGGTAATTGTTTCCACCAAGTCTTTGATAAATTATCAGAATATTGTTGGCTTTAGTTTAGTTTCTTTTAGAAGGTTTTCAGAATATATTCCAATACTATTCGATATTTTCAAGTGAATTGAAACAGCTGTCAATCGTTTATTCTAAATTCACATTTTTTGCAACGTTTTGAATAAAAATTAAGTGTCACAGTAAAGTTATAGGGTCTTTTTTATATTTAATTTTTAAGAAAGCCACCCTTTAAGCTGAAAACAGTAATGTATTATAAGTCCATCCATCAAGGCTTTTAACGTCACGATTTTCTTTCATTTACATAAAATACGGAAAAAACAGTAAGTACTTTGAAAGGTACAGAATGATTAGATTTTCTTCAATGTTTCTCTTGTTCCAGGTAATTAAATGACGAATGACACCGCCCTTATTTCAATTCTTACGTCTAAACAATCAATAAACTTTAAAAATTTATTAATTCGTTTTACTACTGTATATAATAAACTATCCATTTACGTTTTATCATTTCAATTTGAAGTACTCGTGTGTAATAGACAGAAGGATAGAGAAGTTAACAGTGTTTAACTTCTACATTGGAATCATCGGGATTATGTTTCAGGATCTATTTTTAATATAACGTTATTGCTTATCGTGTGTAATTGAAAGGGTTTTAGTTTGTGGGTTTTTATTTGTTTCTTTCGCTTACTTTTATTTCATAAAAATCGGGATATTGTTCCTCTCAAAGAATTAAAAATCGTGGTTAAAATGTTGAGTGCTTAGGAAAAATCGACTTAATATCTAGTTACCATAGAGCCTCGTGACAAATCAGCTACAATGCTTCAGACCATCATCTACAAACTATCTATAACCGTCCTGCTATTTGTGTTCGTGGTTCACTGTGCTTATGGACAAACTAGTGGATCTCAGATAAATCACAAATACAGAACGCGACATCCAGTTCTTAGAGGTCCACATCCTGTCAGTGATCCCCGTACATTACAGATGTTGACCAAAAGGCCTGTGTTCAAGACCACATTCCGTCCAATACAACAGACTATAAGACGTACTATTCCAAAAAAAGTAATCGTTCCCCGCCGATATATTCCACCTAGAACTAACAAACCTCGACACCTACCAAATACACCAAGTCGTAATGCGATACAGCATAGACAATTTAGAGTGCCAAAACAATTACCGACATTCTCAAAACCAACTAAACCTCTATCCAAACCGTCCATTAAACTTAATTCTCCTTATACTGTCAACCGTAGTAAGTATTCCAGGTTAAGGTGAGGTAGTAATCCCCCACAACCATAAAAGAATATTCCATAGTTTATTAATAGGTTTTTAAAGGTCAAACTAGTTGTGCCCTTCATCAGTTAAGATGAAGACCAACGGTGTTATTACCTCCAACTCCATTTCAATCGTTCTCCAAATTCCGGATCAGATTTGCGAACAATGTTTCCTATGTGATATCAATATAACAGACCCAGTTCCAAAACAAAATAACGCGTATCAGAGGATTAACTATGACCTTTATCGCTTAGATAGTACTATTATTAATGTTGAGGGTTACAACTATGTAATTAATGAAAACTTTATTATACTTTCAGAAGCTAACTATATTGGAGAACAGCCCAATAAAATTGAGTTGTTAGTTGTTGTTGATTATGAGGCCTATTTAAGGTATGTACCAGTAAAATACAAAAACGTCTTTTCATTTACCACCCCTTACTCTGGCATAATATACAATTCTATTTTGAGATCAGTGTTATTCCAATAGATTATAAAGTCTCATCCTAAGAGATATTATACTACATGCGAATTCCAGATGTATAATCCTCATTCAGATTGGTTCAGACATTTGATTGTGAAACTTCGACCAGAGACGTAAGAAGAAAGAAAACGGAAGTAACGGAACAGAACTAAGTACAGAATGTAATCACAAACCAAATGAATATCTCCTGGCATATTCAGTACTATATCGGTATTGGAAATTATTTTTCAGATGGTACGAGAGAGAGGGTATTAAATATCAGAATGGAAGAGATATCAAAACACAACAAGCTATCACCAAATATGTCACATCATTAGTCCATGATGTGAGTACCATTTTATATTTATTCGGCAAGATTCGATCTCATATAGGCTCTTGTTATATGTAATATCGGCTATTCCATTCTAGTATGAATGGTGCAAGTATACCAGAATATTGTTATATAAAAAAAGAAAGTGTACCCATTTTGACACTCGTTTCATTTCACCATTATTTATGTGGTATGTGGTATGTGGTATATTTATCGCTTACCCATCCAAGTACCAATCTTGTTCATCCATTCTTGTTTAATATTATAGATGAACAATTTATACCATTCATTAGAAATGTTGGATTTAAAGATCGAAATCACGTTGGTAGATATTTTAATAATACAGGTAAGATCCTAACATTTGTAATAATTCTTGTTATTCGCCATGATACTGCCAAGCTAACGTTAAGCATCTGATTACATAAGGAGAAATAAATTGCCTAGAAGCTCTTCATAGACGATTACCCCTCATATCCTGATAAATCACCCACTCGGCGATATCAGGTGGAAGAGGCATCAACTTATTAACTAACCAACATTACCATTAGGCCGTCCAACTTCTGTCTTTGTTTAATTACGGAGTATAGGCATACCCTTCGCTTTGTCATACTGAGAGATTGCAAATACGCTCACTGATTTTCCTAAATTTTCCAAACTAGCCTTGTACTGATCAAGATTGCTTATCCGATGCACGCGTTCACAGCATGTGCTTTCCTAATAATAATTTACTAGTATTCCCCTTTTCTGCATTTTCTGCGATTTCTATTTCAGTCCAAAGAAGGGGGATATTGGTTAAGTAAATTAGCAAAAAAAGGATTTCCAAGAAATATTGTTCACGCTGCATCGTCATTATCGTCTTTTTATAGATGGGTTAAAAAACACGAGAAGGTGCTACCACCACATGATCATGCCATGCTACTAACAGGGTAAGTTATTATTCTAACATCTGGTTTCAACAGAACCTTAAAATGTTTCTAATCCTATTTATGTAATCTTAAACAGGAATTTCTTAATCCTTCAATTGTATATGAGAAGCATGGATATAGATAAATATTATGGATGGATACTTCTATAATATTTATTATTATTATTATCATTACTATTATTCATTAGTACGTTTCTTGTTCTTCTTTCGATATCTAATCCTTACAAAACAGCTAACGGTTCATGACTGCTCTTGACAGTGGGCGAAACAATGTTGGGCTGGTTTCGTTTCATATTTTTAAGATTGAGTTTCTTGAATACTTGGTGCTGTGAGACCCCTAAAAGATCAGGTTCGCGATTCGTTTGACCAATCATGCCAAAGAAATGGGATTTGTATTACTAAGCTAATCAGTAATAGTGTTCAGAGCTCACCATCGGAATTTGAACCTTGTATCCATGTGTATCCAGTATTATTCGCATTTGAGAGACTCGTTCTTTTTTAAGAACTATATAACATACATAGAAATAGAAACTGAAATTCTAGGTATTATTGAAAGAAATAATGCCATTTTCGTACATTTCTAGTACCGTGAAGACGGTTTACATGATATTCAAACCCAAAATCATCCACCGAAAATGGCGAATCTGCTCCTTTTACCAAGTTTGTGGCCAATACTCGGCACCATGACCTTATTATTCGTAAGAAACCTCACTTGAAGTCCAGTGCCACAAGGAATGCTACCCACGAGCTCAACACAAGTCAACCCCTTATATCGTGATGTATTTGCTCTATTTTGGTAATATTTTAGTACGGATGGTTGAATATTTCAGATTTGATCTACAATCTGCCAATGAAGCACCGAATAAACTTACAACAGGTAAATGCCAACTTTTTATATTAGAATGTTGTTTTAATGTTAACGTTGTACCATCGTGTTATTTAGAAAGCCATGGTGACCTAGCGATGAAGGTAACGGAGGTATACTGCCACGAAACATTAACTTCAAATTTCACAAGTAGTTTTGTCTTTATATTCTTTATCATATATCTTACATGTTTTTCGATCGCTGTGCACCCGGGAAGAAAGAGTATACCGAAATGCTGACTTCAGAAGGAATGTCGAGTTCCCATGTGATAAAGACTGTATGTAAGAATTAGGAAGAAGAAATGTAATTTTCAGGAACCCCCTGGTGGTTCTATATTTCTCCGGTATATTTCAGGCCACGCCTATCTAGGTACAATGTGTAGAAGGTCTTCAGTATCAGTGGTGGAGAATCAGTTTAATTTTGAGGATGTGGTGGCAGCGAGTCATGAACTTGCTCACAGGTAGGCATTGTGTTCTACTTTCATATTACTTCTGTATCCTTGGATACACACATTTCCAGTGGTGTGTTTCCGAGGTTCGCCCGACTGTACCGGATTCGAACCGGAATCAAGCAAACGGTAGTTTTAATAGGTAAGATGAGTTCCGATATTTTTGAATAATTTGCGAATAAATAACATTTCTGACGATACTCCGTCTTCATTAGCCCATAAGATGCAGACGAGTAGGACGTTTATTTAATTTTTTCTGACAATAATGTTTAAACTGTATTAATATATCTTTCAGCCTGGGGTCTGAACATGACGGTGATGGTAACTCGTGTCCAGATACAGACGGGTACATCATGGCACCAGTTATAGAAGTTAACGCTACTAATAGATGGTCTTTCTCGACCTGTTCACATCAATACATCCAGGATTTACTGGAGAAATTGGATAGGTAGGTGTCACTGTCCTACAAGAAAGTAGCCACTTGGGTTGACGATCACAATCATATTTAGATTTTTCTGTGGTATCTCTAAGAGCTACATCTACGTAACGCATATCACAGTATGATTCCCAAACAGTTACGATTAAAAAATCACCAAGTTACTCTGTTTTCTTTGGTGCTTGATTAGCAGTTTGTTTATGTCATATTTTAAATTTTCATTTTTCATATATTTTAGAGAGGAGAGAAACTGTCTATCCACCAAAAATAATCAGGGTCACATGCCACAATTAAAGGAAGCGGACATTAAACTTGGGGCCCTTCTCTCTCCAGATCAACAGTGTGCTCTAATTGAAGGCCCCGGGTCTTTCCTTTGCAGGGTAGGTATATCTTGCTTGTTGAAGTGATTCGTACACAAAACAGTATTGCCCATAGGGACTCGAACCGAATTTGCATTGACTAGTGGTTAAGTATTGTATTGTCTGTAGTTTTATAACTTTCTCTCGGATTCGAGCGTTTCCTAAGATGTTTGACTTGTGGTCAATCCGCTTGAAAATTATTTGAATAAAACATGTTTTAACTAAACTAGGATGCGACAAGCCATTTATGGCGAGTGTTATCTAATCAAGGGCAATAATTCAAAATAATCTGCGTCAAAATAACAAATATGTTTTATGTCTTTCAGGATTTTTATCAAGAATATAACTACCATACATTATGTCGAGAAATGTGGTGTAACAACATCACATCTCCTACACCGACCTGTAACACTTTCCTAGGATCAGATGGTTTCTCTTGTGGCAACCAGAAGGTTTGTTCCTAAATCAATCAATTCTCTGCACTGAACATGGTTATCTTGCAGCAATACCTGCTTAATTTATATTGTTTACTTTCAAAGTTATCTTGAGATAGGCAAAAGGAATGCTTCGACGATTATGTATGTTTGGGCTCTTCGGAATGATTGGAACTCAAAAATTTAAAGATGTTCTACTGATACGTTAGGGGAAGCATTGAATTTCTCTAGGGTAAAAATTAAACTAATGAACATAACAATGCCAAATTTTAGGCATTTGTTATTAGTTCCTTACTAAGCTAACTGGTTTCGCTACTATTTCAGGTGTGTCTCCAAGGAGAATGTGTTTTTCAACGTTCAGCAAAAGTTGTTCCTGGTAAGTTTTAGCAATTATTTATCAAATTAGATATTTATGTGCTCTGGAAATCTTGTTGGTGTGTTGGCTTTCTTACGCATTGATTGCCGTAACGTTTGAGATAATTACTGTCTATATATGAACACGTCCGTCATTATATACATGTCCAGCGTATACCAGCCAGTATTTTATATTCTAGATCTATGTCCCATTGGAGATGAACCTGGAATTGTGTGGAATAACTACACGTGTCCTGATATCGCTAAACACGCACCAGAACAATGTTATGATGACGTAACAAGAATGAAATGCTGCTTGTCGTGTCAGAAAATCCATAATGGTGACCCAGGTAATGAGCTTTACTATGCTCCATGTACATTTAGGCTTCGATGAAGTGTAATTTTGAGATAAACATATAAATACAACCTCTGTGATATCCTGATCATGACAAACCCTGGCGTTAAATGATTGCCACTTTATTTCAATCATTCTGGATTCCTGCCGTATTGGTTCATTGATTCTCACGTTTTCTAAGTCTAGTTGGCCATTATTCTCACATCAAACATCATGTTTTTAGTTCAACCGATTTATATCTGCTCTGAATTATTAGTGTTATCGTTATTTTATTATAGACTGTCCCTATGGTGACAGAAGTTCATGGTGTCGTTCAGATTTAGAACTTCCGGTGGGTTGTTATTTAAACGAAGATCTCTGTTGTGCAACGTGTGCCAAAATAGAAAACGAAAATGAACCAGGTAAGCTTATGAAAGAACTGGTGAAACGTCAGCCAATTATATTATTCTATATTCTTCTTGCTAAGCTTAAGCTTATATTAGTGTCATGTGGCGAATCAGGGAACCATTTCGCAGTTTATTTCATATCAATTTTATTCAAGCCTCACGGTGTAGTTTTGGGGTTTCAAACAACATGAATATGGTATTTCATCTTTTACATAACGGCCTAGCGTTTCTGTGTCATTTTATATATTTTAAAAGGGGCTTGAGTCATTATACAGTATACTTTATGTTATCGAATATTTTATATTCTCTATTTTAGACTGTCCCTACGGAGATCGTAGTAAATGGTGTAACACCACGTTATCTGTTCCTATTGGATGTTATGAGAACCAAGATCTCTGTTGTGAAACTTGTAAAAAACACATCGACCATAATAATCCAGGTGAGGCTAGAGGTTTATACAAGTTGATACTTCAAGAAGGTAACTGTTGAATGACCATTGGTTCTGTTGTATTTGATACTACCTCATGGTCCACGATGCCCAATACACTGTAATAACTTTTGTAGCGTTCTAACAGTTCTGCCGACCCCGCTATCCTGCTCTTTTGTAACATCAGAATTGTATTGGGATGTCATTCCAGTTGCATTACTATGAATTCTCTGGGAGTAAGGGCAAGTAGAGCAACAGGGACCTGTTTCACAAAATTTTAACAAAGATACAATCAAGATTTTAAGAAATACAGTAACCTGATTGGTTAATAAAAACTCAATTTTAGTGATTGACCAATCTGATGATTGAAACACTAACATCATCCTAAGTTAAGTTTTCGAGAAACAGGCTCCAGAACTAGCATATGGAGCAAATAGATTTTTTCCCTGATGACGCGTCATTCTTGATAGGCAAAGACATACCCGAGTAATAAAACCTCGCTATAATAAAATGCTAACTGGTTAATCGATGGATATCGATTGTCTCTTATAGAATGTCCATTCGGTGACAGAAGTACTTGGTGCTCCACGACTATGGAAGCTCCGTTTGGTTGTTATAAAAACAGTGAATTGTGCTGTGGAACGTGTTCCGAGTATCATAAACCAGAGAATATAGGTCAGTTTCCAATGGCATGCATCATTGTCTATTTACCGTGTTTCACTGTAGCATTATAACCCCGTATTATAGAATAGTATGAAGATAGTCTTAACTTACAAGGCTTGTAACGTTTGTACGTAGTATTGTTTTGTGTTGAAATACAATGTGAATTGTCTTCTAATTTGCATTTCATTGCATATTCTGTAGCTAATGAACTTCTGAACCATGCAGCATAGCCATTGAACTCACTTCAAGTCTACTTCTTTGACCAAAAGCATACAGGCTTGTGGAGTTTAACCGCGGGAGTCCTCGTCTGGTGCGAAACAAATCTCTATAGTATATAATATAGAATAAAAAAAAACATAAGGTTTTTTTCTATACCAGACAAGACTCCCGCGGTTTAACTCCACAAGTCTGCATGCTTAAGTTCAAAGAAGTAGACTGAAGTGAGTTCAGCGGCTATGGTAGGCTGTGGTTTAACTGTGATTTAGGTGAATACATTTCGGTTTTGTTCTGTAAGTAAATTCTAAACTAAACGACTCTATACAGGTTGTGAATATGGTGATAAGAGTACGTGGTGTGTTAATGATATGAATATACCATCAGGATGTTATCTTAATAGTGAACTGTGCTGTGGAACCTGTAGTCAGTATTATAACTCCACCAATCTAGGTAGGCTACTGTATATTTTTCTTATTAAACTTCGGGCGTAGATTTCCTCTATGGGCTCTGCGTAGTTTTGTTTCTTAGGGAGCCGTGAAATGCGTTTTAAAAATCCTGAAATTGAGTTGAGTGTAAAGAAAATGGCTTCTTTCAAAAGGTTTAAGCAATTTTGTTTAACAATCATTCTGAATTATAATTATTCACAGTCAAAAGTGACTTCATAGCTTCATATCTACGGCTGGTTTCTACCATTCTAGGGGTATGAAATAAGGCAAATGGCAGATAAATATCAAGCGAAAGAGAAACCTACGGCTATTCAGAGAACTGCACCATCCTCGATATTGGTTCGATATAAGATATACATAGGTCTACTGTAAATGCAATGAATTTTCCTCTATATAGGTTGTGAATACGGTGATAAACATACAGACTGTGCTAAAGTTCCTTATCCAATGGGGTGTTACAAAAACTCGGCTTTATGCTGTGGATCTTGTGCTGACCAGAAACGACATGACAGACCAGGTACATAGTAATAATTTATTTTTTCTACCTGAAAGGGGAATATAAATGGAGTATTACGTCCCATCTCTATTTTTACGCCTTTTTTTTATTTCGATATGTTGTTATTTAATGACCATACTATATCCGCCAAAGTCTATCACTTGCATGTTTTACAAGACCATTCATTATTTTCTCTTCCTCAGGTTGTGAATTCGGTGACAAATCAACATGGTGTACCAACCATCTGAAACCAGAACGGGATTGTGAACTCAACAAAGAACTATGTTGTGGAACGTGCACTTATAAAGAGGGGCAGTTTCTATTGTAAAGGATATGGCTGGGAAAGGTTATAGGCGACTTGTGTGCGATGGCAATTAATTCTGTATCGTTCGATTTGGGGTGTCATTGATATACATACCACTCCGTTTGATTAAATGATGACGCTGATGAACATATGACATTAGTTGTGTTTTAGAAAAGAAAATCTCCAGAGGGGATAGATAAGATTCCGATTTCTGTGAAGACCTGCGGACAATTCCATTATACAATTCCTAAGTGTTCATAATTATGAAAACATCATTGTTACAATCATACCCTACAACTCTATAATGAACTCTTCCTGACGTGCATCATTCTCATTAAACTGTAGTAATGTATGTATGAACTCTCCCACAAATGCATGGTTTTTAATATGATGTAGTGTTACGTATTCTTTGAACAGTACATTAGCTTCACCGTAGGAATTCTTGTTGCATGTGAGTTTTGAAGAGATTGCCGTACAATGAACTACGAGTATGTTCTCTAGACTAACTCAGTCTGACCGCCAAGCTCTAGTGACATGGCGACATGTGTAGTGTTTTTTCTAGTTTTTAATTTAATTAAAGGGATAAATCCATTCCTGTGCCAGTGTTTTTTGTCACATTTCCCCAGTGATTACTTAGTTTTTTTTTCTATAAATGTTTGTAAAGTTATTGTTTGTTTTATTTCTCATGGAAATAAAGGTCTCTGAAAATAAACTGAAATTCTACTTGATACGTTTTTGTTAGGTTAAGAACGTTTCTGCATTGTTAATGACGTTTCTGTGGGATTAATGACGTTTATGTGCGGTTTATAAAGTTTGTGTGGGGTTAATGACGTTTCTTTTGGGTTAAAACATTTCTCCGGGGTTAATGACGTTTCTGGGATTGATGACGTTTCTGTAGGGTTAAGAACGTGTCTTCAGGGTAACTTGCGTTTCTATGGGGTTAATAAAGACAGCAAACTCATGGGGAGCAATCTCAAGACCGTCTACTTATATAATATTTCCAACTGCTTAGAGCAGAAGAGTATAAACTCTATCCATTTCATTTCAAACTGCCTAGCACGAAGTCTAAACTATACAACTAATTGTTTAAACTGAGAGAGGTTGGTGGTATTTACCAACTGGTAATAAAAACAATCTCTGATATGAATATATTTAATTTAACAGTTATCTGTGCGTCTTCACCATGACCCTGGATAGTACTGATATCACCCATTTTTTCTCCTTTTTAATGGTGATTTTAATAGTTTTGGTAATAAACATATCAAATTATCAGCTTTGTGGTGTATTCTAAAGGGATGAAAAACCCAATATCATACTGGCGGGAGGTGCTCAAGAAGGGGGTTATGCACTGACATGCTCTTTCAGTGGACCTAAATCTCTACAAGTCTTCAAGATCAAGATGCAGCTTTTTGTGACTGAGTAAACAGATAGGTATCATCTGAATCTTCATGAGGTAGATCAACTAAATCATACAGCTTATAAAATACAGGTCTATCATGAAGGCATTTTAACTGCTGAAGATTCTCCTGGCCATCTAGACTTGATAATCCAGTATCACGATCTTTAGATGTTGATGATGCACCTCGGGACTGGACCTGGTGGGATGGGCTCTGGTTAACCATATCCTTTACTGATTTGGTACCAATATCTTCAGGTACCTTTCTGCCTGGTACAGGACTGGCATCAGTTTGTCCTAGGTGGTAACTTCTATGAGAGTCAAGAAGATCTTGTATCAGGTCCTGAACCTCATCTTTGGATCCAAGTGCAGGTTTGTTCCTCATCATTCGGACTGCTTCACCCTGTAAATACACCGATATGTTAAAAGGACAACAATCTTAAAATTAAACAAAAACAAGGTGGATATAATCACAGCCTTTTTTCAAGTGTCATCAGGAATTCACCAAACTTTACAGTCTTTGAAGCCAAATCTTATGAACATTCGCTTCACTAATGAAAAGTGATTATGTTCCTCTTTATAACAGCTCAGAATTTATCTGACTGTCAAGATCATGGTCAACCAATACACTGCTGTCCATTCAATGCACAGACGACCTTGCTTTGATTGAAATACACAAAGTGACACCTAACGCATTCATGACACTATTCAATCTACACTACTTTCCAATTTGTAAAATCTGTACTGTATGTGAATCAAACCCATACCCACAAATGATTTATTCAAACTGTTCTACTTCTATTCAAGTCAAAGATAGCAATATTTAGCCATCAAATTCCTTGAGTGAAACTTATTATAGCATCTTTTTAAACAAACTTGGCAATACACAGACATCTAGTGGGCAGATTTTGTGATGTGAGTAAAATCTAACCTTTAAGTAATTATAAACCTTCAGAGGTCTAGTGTGTTCTAGTGAGGTATCTTGGTGTATATCAAGACTGGTCAGCATTTCTATCAAATCTTTCAGGTTATAGGTAGGTATACAGCTAGTTAGCTCCAGTAATTCTAGACTCCATTCACCAGTATCAGAATCTACAACCAAAAATATTTAAAAATCAGAAAACATCATATATACAATGGTGGCAAGTACTCTGATTTGACTGAAAGCTATGTTTTATGAATTTTGCACTGAAGATTGCCCTCTTTCAGATGTTAGGACCAATATTGTATAACAGAGAAAATAAATACTTTTCTGACCTAATCAATTTAACAAGCAAAGATAACAGATTTCTTAATAAAAGGGATATAACTCTGACAAAGAATAGACAACCCTGCAACTTGTGAGTAAGATATTTATTGTATTCCATATTAGTTCTTCAGCTAACAGAAAGTCTTCTAATAGTCAAAGACTGACCCTTTATCAATGGTTGAAGAGGTTTAAATTGAAGCAGGCTAATAAATTACTTACTATGATAGGACCTGATATTAAAACCATTATATAATATGGCTTTATGATTTATAATAGTATATTGGGTACTTGATTTATCCAGTAAAGTTAGACATTTCAATTTCTCCCAGTTATCTTCTCCTACATTACTGTCAACATAAATACATAATAAATATACAGTTATTTGTGTAATATTGGAAAGGATAAAGATTTATAAACACGGCATTTAAGGATCTATTGCAAATAATGAAGGGAGATAACTTATTCTTGGACGTTCACATGTCGATCAAGATTAAAACCCTTGACCACAATAACAAAACAAATGACATCATGTAAAGATTCCAACACTGTAACCAATTGTCACACATTCAATCACATTCCATTTCATTTATTTGAACTTGGGGTGATTACCGACCTAGTTAAGAACCCATGATCACCATGAGTTTAAATAACCAAGCAAAACTTGTAAAGATTCCAACGCTACATAAAACATTACCTTGGCTTGAGTGTAATAGGTGTGTCTAATGGCTTTGTTGTACATTTATAATCCTGCATCAATCGATGAAATAACACCACTTCAGTTAGCCTGTGAGGGTTGGTCAAAAAGAGCTCCAAACCTTTAGTACAAATCCACATACCATTTGATTTGAGACACCCTGATACCTTGATTGCAGATGAAGGCTGAGATTGGCTGAAATTGATGTAACATACAAACAATGATTCAACATCCAAACAGACTGGAACTCAACAGAGTCGATAATTAGTGTTTACAAGGCCTGTTGATCGGTCTGTATTTAGCACTGCCAACAATGTATGTGTTTCTTCAAAAATATTATGTCAAAAGCTAATGTACTTGTTTTGAAAGAAGTTTGTTATACTATAATAGATTTTCTTGTGTTTTTGTTAAATGTGCTCTCTGCTTCTTAATTATATACGCTTCTAAATTTCGTTCAAATGTTAGTTCATTAAAAGATATGGGCATATACATTGTAATACACAGTACCTGAGCAAGAATCCTTCTTTATATTTCTCACATAATTTGGTGGTTGAAAATGGAACATCGACAATTTTTACACCTGGACGATATTTCTTTACTTTCTTCACTGATGATAACAAACGTTCACCGATTGATCCAGACTACAAAATTAAAGTTATCATCAATTATTGTTAAACAAAAACATCTTTAAAACAGTTTTCATAGAGGCAAAGACACGCAAACTTACACAACTGATCTTCATCTGTTCATCATGCAACATAAACATCACTATAAAGTTATTCTAAATGATTTACTATAAACATCACTATTAAGTTATACTAAATGATTTACTATAAACATCAATATAAGGTTATACTAAATGATTTATTACAAACATCACTATAAGTTATTCTAAATGATTTATATACATATATAGTTATTCTAAATGATTTACTATAAACATCACTATTAAGGTTATACTAAATGATGTACTATAAATACCACTAAAATGTTATACTAAATGATTTAATACAAACATCACTATTAGTTTATTCTAAATGATTTACTATAAGATCACTGTATTGTTATTCTAAATGATTTACTACAAACATCACTATAAGGTTATTCTAAATAATTCACTATAAACATCACTATACCTGTAGTGTCTTGTTGCTTCCTGCTGCTCGTTTAATTGGTTGATTTCCCACTATATCATACATTGTGGTCTGTCCAACTGTAATACTCTAAAAAATATATCACTGGGAGTAAATACATGATAAGATATAATTAGGTTATCACAAATAACATTATCTTTAACGTTTTTAGAAGCCACTTTGTGTTTTAAAACAGAATAAAAATAAACCTTATCTGGCATCATACCGAATATTGCCAAAATATAAGAAGGTAAACACAAAACCTATTTTCTTTCACAGAACTTACTCTATTCATAACTGGTCGTGGTTTTTTCTCTGCTGGTTGTAGTAGTTTGGAGGTTGATGGTGACAGCGGTCGTTTTCCTGGTGTATTATGAGAGCCAGGTGGCAGCAGAGCCACAGGCTGAAATATTCAAATAGAAAAGAAAAGGTTTATTGAACAAATGCAATAATGATACAATGATCTGTTTTGAAAAAATAAATAATTTCAAATCTTTTCCCCTTTTTTCCAAAATTTTTATTTTTAAACTCTTTCACAGCAGAACAGTAAATACTACTTTCATTTTGCATTTGAAAATACTTGATAAGTTGGTAGATGACAGCTTAACATACACTTTCAGCTAAAGCTGATATCAAAACCAAGGTAGTTCCTGGTAGTCTTCGTAGTTGGTTTGAAATCTGTAAATTATAATTTACATTTACATCATTATTTTTATTACCTGTATAACTTTACCACTAACACCACAGGCTATTCCTCTTGTCCAATCATCATCATTTATATCTTTTAATCCAGTCATCTCATTGGCTACTTCTGTATCTTCAGTATTCTCATTGGTTGAAGTAGGTTTAGAAATTTGATTGGTTACACTGTCTCTTTTTTTCTGATTGGCCTGATCAGTATTAGATTGGATTTGATTGGTTGTTAGAAATGATCTAGATTGTTGATTGGTGCTGTCTGCTGCGATGGGTTGAGTTTGAGTTGGGAGAATTTCATCTAAAAGGTCGTCGGTGATGTCAAATCTTCCAACATCCAATGATGGCTCTGTTGCTAGGGAGTTATCTTTCTTACCTTCATCATATGATACATGTCTAAAATTGGTACCTTGGGTATTAACTTCATTTTTCAAAACTGACTCATCAAAGGAATCACTGAATTCTAAAAGAGAATCTTCAGATGTTGGTTGTTTTAAAGCAGGTGTATCTGAAACATGTTTTAAAAACGCAGCACTAGTGTCCATGTCAGATGTAACTACCAAACGATTACTGTTTCCATTTTGTAAACTATTTTCTTCAGAATGATTTTCTGTTTCTTCAATACCTAGATCTACTTTATGATCTTTTCCATTAACATCAGAGTCTACCTTACTTGTAGTGTCTTTACTTTCATCTCCTGAGTTAGCATGTCTATTCATAGTAACAGCTTCACTTGTACTACTTTCATTTTGTAGATCAGCAGAATCACCAGCATCACTTTTATCTTCTAATCTTGCATGTCTATTTATAGCAACTTCATTAGCTTTACTACTTTCATTTGAATTTTCATCTAGTTTTTCTGAGCTTCTTTCAAACTGGACAAGTTGATTCTGAGCAGGTACGTTTCCCATCTCAAATGATTCTACTGATTTGTTCCCTTCAGTTTGTTTTTTCCAATATGGCGGCGAATCTAAAGGACCATAATTATATTCTAATAATTCTGTTAGAAGTTTCTTGCAAACATCCTGAAAATAAATGAATTTTTTAAAAGTCTGATGTGACTATGTTTTAAACTAAAAGTGCTTGTAGGATATAGAAGATAAGGATTGTATTTTTGGAGCTTTATCTTGATATTAATTATTTCTGAACAGCAATAAAATTTAATACCAAATATACTAAATACAGATAATATGGAACTCTATTGTCTTGAACGGTAAATAATTAAAGCACTATATCACTTATATATATCTCATATTTTATAAGAGGGGTCGATAAAAGAATTATGCCAAAAATTGTAGAATTGCTATAATGATATTTAGTTTGTGAAAAATGTATGCTTGTGACCCCAACCAGTGTTTTATAAGGGAATATCTTTTGTAAAACTGAAGTAGAAAATTAACTACCATATCTTGAAGGTAAACATGTGTCTTGTTGGGGTCAAGGTTCACGTCCTGTCGGTCACTAGGGAGGGTAATAGATAAATAATACACAGGATATCTGGTAGTGTCACAGCCATTACAGTTGGAGTAATACTGCCGTACAACCTTCAAATATAAATATACATAACACTTTACATAACAGTTCAAAACTATTGATACAGAAACACAGATAAAAATAAGAAGCAACCATCAAAGAAAAGGAACTTAGGTTCATGAAAGCCAATCCTTAGGCCAATCTCTTAGTATTGATTTTTCCAGGAATATATGTCCCATACATAAAAAAAAATAACATTGTAACCCTTTATGAAATAAGATGTAAAGAACTGACCTTATCTAAGTCTGGTATAGATACTGGTCTGTTATTAACTGATATTATACCCCTGTCACTGCTAGCTCGACTGGTCAATGTTAAATCACAACCGGGTTTCGGTAGGAACATCTCTAGCTTGATCTGAAAGTATAATATGAACAGAAAATGCTATATTGGCGAGGACAGTGCTCTAAAGAGATATCTCTTACAATTTCTGTAAATACCTGGTGTATCATTTGTATCCATCTTGATTATTCTTCAAGCTATAAGATTCATTTCTAAAAAGTAACATAAGCTAACCAGCAAATTGCAACTCAAAATCCAAAAATAACAGTTTGGCAATACACTGAATACAACTAATGAACTATTCAAATGCGGAAGTCACAAATTATTCATAATGATAATAACTCCTTATTTTAATTGGGTCAGAATTAGGCCCAATACACAAGGACATGGTTGTGTCTAACATTCAGCCCATAGAGACAAACATAGACTATTTATTTTACATGGGTCTGAATTAGGCCCAATACACAAGGACATGGTTCTGTCTAACATTCAGCCCATAGAGACAAACATAGACTTTTTATTTTCCATGGGTCAAAATTAGGCCCAATACACAAGGACATGGTCCTGTCTAACATTCAGCCCATAGAGACAAACATAAACTCTTTATTTTACATGGGTCAGAATTAGGCCCAATACACAAGGACATGGTTCTGTCTAACATTCAGTCCATAGAGACAAACATAAACTCTTTATTTTACATGGGTCAGAATTAGGCCCAATACACAAGGACGTGGTACTGTCTAACATTCAGCCCATGGAGACAAACATGGACTCTTTATTATACATGGGCCAGAATTAGGACCAATACACAAGGACGTGGTACTGTCTAACATTCAGCCCATAGAGACAAACATAAACTCTTTATTTTACATGGGTCAGAATTAGGCCCAATACACAAGGACATGGTCCTGTCTAACATTCAGTCCATAGAGACAAACATAAACTCTTTATTTTACATGGGTCAGAATTAGGCCCAATACACAAGGGCATGGTCCTGTCTCACATTCAACCCATAGAGACAAACATAGACTCTTTATTTTACAAGGGTCAGAATTAGGACCAATACACAAGGACATGGTCCTGTCTAACATTCAGCCCATAGAGACAAACATAGACTCTTTATTTTACATGGGTCAGAATTAGGCCCAATACACAAGGGCATGGTCCTGTCTCACATTCAACCCATAGAGACAAACATAGACTCTTTATTTTACATGGGTCAGAATTAGGACCAATACACAAGGACATGGTCCTGTCTAACATTCAGCCCATAGAGACAAACATAGACTCTTTATTTTACATGGGTCAGAATTAGGCCCAATACACAAGGACATGGTTCTGTCTAACATTCAGCCCATAGAGACAAACATAAACTCTTTATTTTACATGGGTCAGAATTAGGCCCAATACACAAGGACATGGTCCTGTCTAACATTCAACCCATAGAGACAAACATAAACTCTTTATTTTACAAGGGTCAGAATTAGGACCAATACACAAGGACATGGTCCTGTCTAACATTCAGCCCATAGAGACAAACATAGACTCTTTATTTTACATGGGTCAGAATTAGGCCCAATACACAAGGACATGGTCCTGTCTAACATTCAGCCCATAGAGACAAACATAGAACTCTTTATTTTACATGGGTCAGAATTAGGCCCAATACACAAGGACATGGTCCTGTCTAACATTCAGTCCATAGAGACAAACATAAACTCTTTATTTTACATGGGTCAGAATTAGGCCCAATACACAAGGACATGGTCTGTCTAACATTCAGTCCATAGAGACAAACATAGACTCTTTATTTTACATGGGTCAGAATTAGGCCCAATACACAAGGACATGGTTCTGTCTAACATTCAGCCCATAGAGACAAACATAAACTCTTTATTTTACATGGGTCAGAATTAGGCCCAATACACAAGGACATGGTCCTGTCTAACATTCAGTCCATAGAGACAAACATAAACTCTTTATTTTACATGGGTCAGAATTAGGCCCAATACACAAGGACATGGTCCTGTCTAACATTCAGTCCATAGAGACAAACATAAACTCTTTATTTTACATGGGTCAGAATTAGGCCCAATACACAAGGACATGGTCCTGTCTAACATTCAGCCCATAGAGACAAACATAAACTCTTTATTTTACAAGGGTCAGAATTAGGCCCAATACACAAGGACATGGTCCTGTCTAACATTCAGTCCATAGAGACAAACATAGACTCTTTATTTTACATGGGTCAGAATTAGGCCCAATACACAAGGACATGGTCCTGTCTAACATTCAGTCCATAGAGACAAACATAGACTCTTTATTTTACAAGGGTCAGAATTAGGCCCAATACACAAGGACATGGTCCTGTCTAACATTCAGCCCATAGAGACAAACATAAAACTCTTTATTTTACAAGGGTCAGAATTAGGCCCAATACACAAGGACATGGTCCTGTCTAACATTCAGCCCATAGAGACAAACATAGACTCTTTATTTTACAAGGGTCAGAATTAGGCCCAATACACAAGGACATGGTCCTGTCTAACATTCAGCCCATAGAGACAAACATAAACTCTTTATTTTACATGGGTCAGAATTAGGCCCAATACACAAGGACATGGTCCTGTCTAACATTCAGTCCATAGAGACAAACATAAACTCTTTATTTTACATGGGTCAGAATTAGGCCCAATACACAAGGACATGGTCCTGTCTAACATTCACCCATAGAGACAAACATAAACTCTTTATTTTACAAGGGTCAGAATTAGGCCAATACACAAGGACATGGTCCTGCCTAACAATCATCCATAGAGACAAACATAGACTCTTTATTTTACATGGGTCAGAATTAGGCCCAATACACAAGGACATGGTCTGTCTAACATTCAGCCATAGAGACAAACATAGACTCTTTATTTTACAAGGGTCAGAATTAGGTCCAATACACAAGGACATGGTCCTGCCTAACAATCATTCCATAGAGACAAACATAGACTCTTTATTTTACAAGGGTCAGAATTAGGCCCAATACACAAGGACATGGTCCTGTCTAACATCAGCCCATAGAGACAAACATAAACTCTTTATTTTACAAGGGTCAGAATTAGGCCCAATACACAAGGACATGGTCCTGTCTAACATTCAGCCCATAGAGACAAACATAAACTCTTTATTTTACAAGGGTCAGAATTAGGCCCAATACACAAGGACATGGTCCTGTCTAACATTCAGTCCATAGAGACAAACATAAACTCTTTATTTTACATGGGTCAGAATTAGGCCCAATACACAAGGACATGGTCTTGCCTAACATTCAGTCCATAGAGACAAACATAAACTCTTTATTTTACATGGGTCAGAATTAGGCCCAATACACAAGGACATGGTCTTGCCTAACAATCATTCCATAGAGACAAACATAGACTCTTTATTTTACATGGGTCAGAATTAGGCCCAATACACAAGGACATGGTCTTGCCTAACAATCATTCCATAGAGACAAACATAGACTCTTTATTTTACAAGGGTCAGAATTAGGCCCAATACACAAGGACATGGTCTTGCCTAACAATCATTCCATAGAGACAAACATAGACTCTTTATTTTACATGGGTCAGAATTAGGCCCAATACACAAGGACATGGTCCTGTCTAACATACAGCCCATAGAGACAAACATAGACTCTTTATTTTACATGGGTCAGAATTAGGCCCAATACACAAGGACATGGTCCTGTCTAACATTCAGCCCATAGAGACAAACATAAACTCTTTATTTTACATGGGTCAGAATTAGGCCCAATACACAAGGACATGGTCCTGTCTAACATTCAGCCCATAGAGACAAACATAGACTCTTTATTTTACATGGGTCAGAATTAGGCCCAATACACAAGGACATGGTCTTGCCTAACAATCATTCCATAGAGACAAACATAGACTCTTTATTTTACATGGGTCAGAATTAGGCCAATACACAAGGACATGGTCTTGCCTAACAATCATTCCATAGAGACAAACATAGACTCTTTATTTTACATGGGTCAGAATTAGGTCCAATACACAAGGACATGGTCTTGCCTAACATTCAGCCCATAGAGACAAACATAGACTCTATATTTTACATGGGTCAGAATTAGGACCAATACACAAGGACATGGTCTTGCCTAACAATCATTCCATGGATGTAAAATAACCAAGAACTTACCATTGTTTCTAGGTCAGATTTCTCATTGAAAACCAACAAATTAGCCGTTTGGTGACCGAATACATTCAATATGGCTGTCTTGGTGTCGGGTTGAGAGTTCTTCTGGAATACTAGCTCTTTATTGTGTCTGAGTGTAATCCTAACATTGGGTTTGATAATACTATACACTTTTAACAAATCTTCAATCTTCTTTAATTCAACTTTCTTCTTCTTATTGGTATTATGATACTGTTTCCTTACTGGTAGGTTTTTAAACAGGTTTATCGCACAAATTGTAGTTCCTTGAAATAATACAAATTGTTACTTATTTTTATTCAATATTAATTAACAGAGGCAGTATTTATCTAAAATAATTTAATATCCTAATTTAACAATCAGATTATAGGAAGTAGTGTTATACTACATCAATTAAATATTCTACTGAGAGAATTTATTCAGATTTTATTATAATTCTCAAGACTTTATGGATATTAACCAGGAAATGTAGATACCTTGTCCTAGATGAGAAGGTAAACTATCTTTAATCTTGCCTTCACTAGTCAATTTATATTGAACACTGATTTCATCGTGTTCTGTTTTAGTTGTGATGCTTACTTCACTCACTGAACATAATGATGCTGAAATATCATAAGATAGCTTGCTGGACATGGTAATATATATCCACTGGCAGCATTGAATTTGAATAAAGTGACAGTAGTCACAATCTGCGGAATGAAATATTCAAACTTCCGTCATATACTTCTGGGGTACAATGTTACTGAGTTTCATTAAAATCTGTCAAGAACTGTATCTTAGCTGTTTCAATAATTTTGAATTACAATAAGGTTCATACCCAAAGTTTGATATATATCATAATGGAGGCAAGATCACACACTCCCACTGAGAGATTTGTTTGAATCAAAACATTTCGCACGGTAGCAAAGAAAATATAGTCAAATTTTTTTTTTGTTCAAAATCTGCCATCAGAATGCTCCATATTTCATTAGAGATTATAAAAATCAACTGTGGATAGACCTACAGAAATTTGGTGAGAAGAATAACTTGATTTGATTTTTAAAAAGAAAGGAAGAAAGGCCTGTAAGTATCACTTGACATCAAAGTTGATTGATATATTGTATTGTATATAAGTACTGTATGGTACAGTCGACCATAACCAGATTATATCTTCAGCTAATTTTAGGGTATAGGGTTGAGGCAGATTACACAACCAACAAACATGCTTTTGCACATGTAGAAAGATTTTAAAATCAGTTTTGTCAACATGGAATAATCTTCAAAGTTTTGTGATAAGAAACCTTTTTTTTTTTTCGATTTTGAAAATAAATTATGTCAAAACATCCATAGTTTATATGTACTGATTATAATGAGAAGATACAACTTTATGATTTAAACATTTACTGGTGGTTATATACCAATGTCAGAAGATGAAATTGACATGAAAACCTTGACATAAAAACATTGACATGAAAACCTTGACATAAAACTAGGTAATTTTTAAAGATACAACTAGTACAACCTAAGAACTCTTGCCAATTTTTATAACAGTTCTCTTGACAGTGCTTCTAAAAAGACTCAGTATTGGAACAATGGACAGTGTCAAGTCCTGTAAAAACAATACTTTTTAACTAAACTGTCTTCTTATTTTAAAATTTGACTTAAGGTGATATCACAGGTGACTCTTTACCCAAACTGAGTGGCTTGGTTTGTAGTTAGGAGACATGAAAAGTATTTATTTACGAGCCAATAATGAAATGTGTTTTAAAGAACAAGGGCAATAATTCATGTTAAATACTTTTGATATATCCATGGTTCATCAAAATCCATCAAGAATTGTGCTTTCTAGAGGGTTTACCAGCACAAATTTAATAGGTTTTCAAGAACAAGGGCAATAACTCATATTAGATTTCACCATAAGATCAAATGAGAAAAAGTATTCATTTGTACCTAGAGCTTCTCCTCTGAATCCATAAGTTTGAAGTTGTTGCAGGTCATCATGACTGGTAATTTTAGATGTATAATGTCTCTGGCCAACATACTGTACATCATCTGATCTAATACCATCACCATTATCTTTAATCTCTATCTTATCTAGTCCATAATTCTCCTGAAATATTTTATGTATAACCCTTTCAACACTAGCCACCAATAGATGGCAACTTACTTTCGTTTGCCGTTTGTTTCTATTTTTTTTTTTTTTTTTTTGTACTTTCTTTTTTTTGGGGGGGAGGGGGGATTTTTATTTAGCTACTTCAGTCCAGTTAGAGTCTAACAACGGGGCTGTAGAACATTCATCAAATTAACATTTTGACCCCAATTTAACTTATCAAATTTCTGCACCCCTAAAATGTAAATATATGCATAATAAAACAGTTTGATTGTCAAATATTTCACAATTAGAAGGTTGGCAATTCGAAGACACCAATCATTAATCAACAAATTGAGCCCAACAAAACGATCGTACCAACTTGACATCCACTACAGTAGCATGGGCATCGAAACAGTTCTCGATCAATTCTTTCACGACACTGTAAACTGATGTTATTACTTGAGAACTACCAATAAGACGAATTGTTGAAGATGGTAGCGGTGTCAACAAACATTTGTCCGCCATTTTGTTAAAGGAGGATAACTCTTAGGGTGGGAATAATTGGACTCAGTCCACTAAAACATTTTTTGCTAATAATTATATAATTTAGTCCGTGCTATTTTAGAACCCGCTCTTTTTCGGAGAAACGGCACTCTCTTTCAGACTTTGAGAGATTTGTTTGGCCGGAGGATATTGCTAAAATAGTCGTTTTGTGTGCAGTAACTGTCTATAAAAAAATAGTAGTCTACTTTCATTTTTAATAGTTAAATATTATAATGGGCATGATATATTATAATATCAGACTTTCCGATCTTGGCACAGACAATTCTTTGAAAGAAAGTTGGGAGCAAGACCTGGGCGAGTCTTATTTATCGGCTTCTACTATAAACTGATCAACGCTCTACTTCTGCGTAGGCCCTACTGGTACTATTACATTAGTTTAGTTTAGTATTAAGGTATACTATAAACGTATACACTGGTAAGTACATACAGGCTACTTACCACATCCACCACCGCAACCCCTGGGTGTGTGTACTAAGTATTTTGACAGAAAAAATACAAAAGTTCAGACGCAAAATTAATGCAGTTTGCAGAAATAATAACAAAATCAATAAAAATAGAAAAATATTTTATTTATTTACAAGAACAGTTAACAGAATAAAAAATAATATATAGAATAATAAATAGTAAGGAATATTTCTCATGATGTACAGGATTGATATAGCTCTTTCTTTATCACTTATCACTTCACTTAAGTAAATCCGGCATCCGGTTCTCTCAGAGTGCGCATTTGGTACCCTACGTATGTAAAATACCGAAACTTTTTAATTTCATTTGATAGGGTCCTTAAAAAGAGCTGAAAATTTCTTAGACGACGTTATATATTATTATAATGTATGTAGGCCTACTGGTACTTGATAGATATATGAAATATAAAGGAAAATATAAAACTATTTTGGCTCATAGTTTCACTTCATATTTCAATAAACGCGCACATACCCCGACTTATAGAAGCTTATGAGGGGAATGTTGCAACTTCAAGTGATTACGAAGCGAGCTATATCATCAATACAGATATCTATATATGTTGTTGGTTAACTATTGCAAGTAGAGGAATTCAAGAAAATGGACATCAGAGACATCGTGACTTTAAGATAATCGTAAAAATACAACGAAAATATAGTTTGGTTGATGATATTGTGGAGATTTTGTAGAATCCGAGGTTACGACTTTTAAGACAACAAATACGTTCTTAATAATAAAGTTTCTATCACAGTTTCATGCTTTTCGAGCTAAGCAATTTCAGTTCATCCACGAGGCAGTAAGAATTCGTTTCACTGTAGAATATGATATATATATAAAGACTACAAGAGGAGAAGATGTTTTCTAGGCCTTGAATGTGTGTGAGCAAATATATAACTTATATTGCCATCATTTCGACGCCTACAATATAGTTCCAGGTTAATTTTTAAGTCATGACGTCACTGTCGCAAATACCATCACATTCAAGTCTTTTGAGAATTACAGGCACTACGAACAGCGGACATAAATCGTTAAAATTTCCCAAACCTGTAAGCGTTCCGTATTTAAGGACCAGAAAACTTGATTTCAATTATTTTAAAGTATTCGTGCCTCCGGATGTACATGAAAATCTTTGCTCGAACATACATAAATAATCCCTACGCCATTAAAAAAAATATCAAAACAATACTCCAGACTCCGGTTTGGTTTTCTCCAGTATTGTAATTAAAGTTATATTATACAAGACCAAAAGAAAATACCAGCACTTGATCTAGCCTGAAAAAGAAGGAAATGTACAGTATTACTGATTTACACCAATATGACTGGTTTGGGGCACTCTAACGAGCTTCACGTTCTGTAACTTTAGAGACTAATTTCGAGCAGGGGTCAGAATGGCAGTGACTTCAATTTGTTCACATTCTCTAACAGAAGGGTAATCTGAAACAGGTCCCGCAGCATATTCGTCCTCAGTAAAAACAAAAGTGATGAGTTCGATTGATATGTCGAGACAGTCATTTACATTTTGATCAACACTCGAAACTTGTGCACACCAGTTTAATTTGGAACCCTACTTAGAGATTGATATGGTGGTATCCAACATTGAAATACTGTAGTGGTTCTGAAGCAATTGACAATTGTAGTGGTTCTGATGTAATTGGCAACTCCCTATTTTTTCAGACGAGAAATCTTCGAATCCCAAGATGTAAGAAACCGCATAGACATGTTCTATCAACCAATCGATACAGACATATTTCGTTGTTTTGCAAACACTTCATGACTCTCCACTTTACCGGTCATAGCTAAGCAATCAGGTGACACATTCTTGAACCTTATCCACGGCACAGAGAGATCTAACATTACCATAGAAAGTAAAACAAATACCTTTTAAAACTCCTCCGCCTTAGCCTGTTTGTACACTATATAAATAGCAAAGAAGACTAAAATAGCCTGAAAATATAGATAATTTATTTTCATATTAATGTTTTATACCAGAATTTAACGACTTTCAATTTACATGATATCAATATAGTAATACACACTGGTGTATCTGATATCGGAATACATGTATAGAGTTACGAAGACTTGACGTAAAACAAACAGGAAAAGGGAAACAAAACAACGAAATAACGAACCTGTAAAATAATAATAGCTGAACAGATCCCAATTGCCATATCACTATCATTATCAATGTAATCCCACAAAGCTTGGTAACATCCCTGAAATATACCAGTTGCATATTTTAGCGGGTCTTTCAACACTTTTGTTTAAAATAGATAGGGATAAGGAGTAGATGGGGAGAGTGTGTGGTTCAATACCTTGTGTTGAATGTAGGTAGGGTCTCACATAAAACTCAAAATACAACTACATGTATATAATACCGCAATCATAGCTTACTGATAAATACAAATAAGTCTATGGATACAACTTTGGATTATAGTTCTATTCCAAGTAGGATGTCACAATGTCCCTGTGGTCAGTGAAACCTTTCTTAACAAATTAAGCATAAAGAGAAGAGATGATATCTTATTTATAAAAAATCTGAGGGGCTGCGTTTTAAGTCACAATGTAATTTGAGCACAATGAAATAAAAGAATATGAAGAATTTTAAAAAAAGTGATTTCAGAAATATGAATCTACCTTTTCAGCATTGTTCATTGTTTTATCTTTGTAGCCTGGATCCTGAGCGCAGGCGGCGATAGCGTCACTTTTGTCTGGATTTACACAACATACAAACGGCGTTACTAACGACATACCATTATATGTATTATTCCAGCTTCCACCATCATTGACTGATTTAAAATCTCTGTAATTATTTACTCCACAACAAGAAAGCTAAGAATAAAAACAAAAGTAAATTTAAAATTTTTCTTCATAATTCTATTGTTTTCATTTACGATAAAATGTCCGAGCTTATGAGGAGCTTCATTTATTTAACAATAAAGAGGCGGGGCAAATCTATTGAAGGACATGCACTATCAACAAACTGAAGTAGTTATTCGCCCATGATATATTCTATATTAACCTTCGGATATACTTATACAAGATTACCTGGAACTGAACACCAAATAACGATCACCATCTATATAAGTGATGCTGTTACAGATCATGGGAATGAAAAGAACAATAGTATTACTACGTTCTGCATCAAATGCATAAATATGTGCATCCTAAAGATGAAAAGAGATTTTCAGAAGACAACAATGGTACTCACAGAAAGCATCAGGAAATTTAAAGTAACGCTCTCTCCATTCTTTCCAGTACTTCCGGTATATTTTACAGACATGTCTAACAGAGGTTGTTTGATGCTCGAGTCGATCTGAAACAGCCATCAATGACAGTTATAAATGATGATGGATAATGATAATGATCGTCGATGGTGACGAAGCAGATAATGACGATAATAATGATTATTAGTGATGCTGCTGCTTGTTACTGGAGATGATACATATGATGCCGACGAAGATGCATGATGTAGATAATGATTGGACTGAACCGAACGACGACGTCGCGGATGAGGATGAAGGATGCAGTGATGCAGACCAAGTGTCGCTATTTTGACTGTCTAAATAAGTATCAGTGACTAAAGGCAGATGTTTCAGTCTAGCCGATGATACCGTTGCTCCTGTTGCTACTACTGCTGATAATTATAGTTATAGTGATAATGATAATGATGATTATTTGGCTAAGCTACTCTTATAGTCTTACCACTTGTCGCTCTGAAAATATTATCACCATAAGAGCAATCTGGGCAACAATCAATAAAACCATGAGAATGATGTACTGAAAACAGAATGTCAAAACTGGAATAAGAAACTGCGAAGACTATGTGTATGTCCGTGTATCATAACGTTACCTATAAAACAGCATCGGGTCAACATCGGCAATAAAGGACAATATCAGATTTGGATTTATATATATTGTGATTATAGTGGCAAACAAGGAAATTGTGTTCTGGGCGGACTTGGGAGCTTCCGTCCGTTCTGTGAAAGTTACAACTAACTGAACGTGACGACATTGGACCATTTCTTAAAGTAAGATGAAAACTTTTACGAGATCTATATTGATTCAGAAACAGAGGAAGCTAGACACAAATTAAGTTTCGATTCGTTTTATTTTACCTTGCTGGTTGTGTTAAAGGAAAAGATGATCAAAATCAGTTTGTAAAAATACTTACTACAATCAGGACACATTTAACCTTACAACATCCGCCGATAATACCGAGTAAAGCCATGATGAAGAAAAAGGCACCCAGACCAATAAGAATATAGGCGAAGAGTTGTATTATGCTGATTAATTGGTCGGCTGTAAATACGGCACCAGCGGCATCTCCGGATACACTGCTCGAAAACGAACCGGCAGCTGCACTAAATAACATATCTAATGCTGGTGTGTATGCAAATACTAATATACCCAATATCAGCAACACGAAACCTATTATCTGTAAGATAATAAATGAATAAATAAATGAATAAATAAATAAATAAATAAATAAATAAAAAATAAATAAATAAATAAATAAATAAATAAATAAATAAATAAATAAATAAATAAATAAATAAATAAATAAATAAATAAATAAATAAGTCAAGGAAATGATTCAAAAGATGTGGAATCTAAGGGTTTAATCTTGAAAAATTACTTTTTTGAATAAGCCATCTTTAAAATAAATGGTTAATATAACTAACTGTAAAAGCTGTGTTATTGAATGGTCAATCAGTTCTCCACGGAAAACCTAGACTTGACATTAAAGTAGCGTTATACTGAAAAAAGAAATACCTACTAGAAATAGGATGTTGAGAATGACGAGTAAAATCCTCCCACAATTCGATACACAGTTATTTTCACCCATTGTGATCTCCTTAGTTAGCGTTCGTCTATCTGAAACACAAAGATTCAAGTTCAAGTAAAAGCCCAAGCTATGGAAGGATAGACATACAATAATTTCTAAATTGTTTGAAAACAGTGTTACGGTTACACAACATTTGACATTTTCTAGGATTGATTTGGATCTCGAATATCTTATACAAGTGATTGCAAACATACATCGTATAGTCCTCAAAGAAGCAATTTCATCTATTCCGCCTTTTTCAGTTTCTCACCTGCCTGATATTGTACGCACAGATCCAATAATATTGCCTTTTTATAAGTATATGTATAACAATGTCTATATTCTCCTTGTTGGCCTGGTTCCTCGTTAATTCATTCCGAACAACACAAAACTCATTTCATATTTACAATTTGACATAGCGCAAATAAGGTCCTTACAATTCCTGTTTATGATCGATTTAAAACGTGTTCTAGAATAGCAACGTTGTTAATCACCTTGTCTTAAGAATGAACATTTTTTTTACCATCATACACTGTTAAAACACTACTGGGAAATACTTAAAATGTCGCTGGCAGAACATACTTTGTTAAGAATTATATTTACAAGCCTAAGAAGTGTGTGCTATTAGTACTGCAGCCAATTATATGTACATGTATATTTACTTTGAGTCTATAAGAGGTGGGTGTGCAAAAATCAGGTTTAATTTTATATGTATAGAACGTAATTTACGATTATTGATTCATTTCAAAAAGACATTGCTTTTGGAAATCTCAACTTGGTTAGATGAATGACACTAGCAAATTGTCCTTATCACCCACAGAATATAAATACCGGTACCCATTAGTTCAATAAAATGCAGATAACTAAGGTGTACACATCCATTATATTTCGTTGGCCCAGTCAATTTGTTAAACATCTTGAAGTTTGATTGATCAATCAATGACGACATAAATTATGATGTCGATGGTCATGATGAAGACAATGAAGACGAGATGAGACCTAAAACCCTGCCACATGTCTCTCGAAAAAATACAGATGTATATACTAAGCACAAACAAATCCATTATATTTATGCCCAGTACTGTACAGATATATGGTCAGAGTAAAATTTCAAATTTCTTACAGTGTATTTGATCGATTGACGATTGAAATAAGTATATTGATTTTGTTATTGAACCGGTCTGTATTCTTATCTGACAGTAACAAAGACAAGACTGGGACTACCAGTACCTTCAACGTGACAGGCATTGGGAAATACTAAGGACATAATCGAGTATATAGTAAAACATGGTACAACAAATATAATAAGATAGCCAATACATAAATTTCTAAACAGATCTCGAATTTCAAACAGTAAGAAACAGGAAGAACGAGCTAGCTTTTACAAACTTCATCTTATACATCTTCAAAATGTCAAGTTTTTACAAACTTCATCTTATACATCTTCACAATGTCAAGTTATTACAAACTTCATCTGATACACCTTCTCAATGTCAAGCTATTACAAACTTCATCTTATACATCTTCACAATGTCAAGTTATTACAAACTTCATCTTATACATCTTCTCAATGTCAAGCTATTACAAACCTCATCTTATACATCTTCACAATGCCAAGCTATTAGAAACTTCATCTGATACACCTTCTCAATGTCAAGTTTTTACAAACTTCATCTGATATATCTTCACAATGTCAAGTTATTACAAACTTCATCTTATACATCTTCACAATGTCAAGCTATTAGAAACTTCATCTTATACATGTTCACAATGTCAAGTTATTGCAAACTTCATCTTATACATCTTCACAATGTCAAGTTATTGCAAACTTCATCTTATACATCTTCACAATATCAAGCTATTGCAAACTTCATCTTATACACATTCGTTCGCTGTAGATTGACATAGTGGGGACACATTATGTATAATGTTTTGGATTTCAAACAAACATTCTAACAAGATTTCTATCAAAGAAATGGTATCAAGTACCAATCTGAAGAGTCCACTACGATGTCTACGGCTCTTATTTTTGGACATGGATTTCCAATATAATGATTATTGAGTAAATCGATCATTTGATAAAATCACTTTTTGCCGTATATAAATCATTTGTATTTATTTTGTAGATAATTTATAGTCTAGATTAGAATTGAACCGCCTTAGATCTGGGATACCAGCTCGTCATAAATTATATGTGGGGTTGTTTGATAGTGTTCCTGTAAGCTGAAAATAAAACCTGTTTGAGGTTATATATTGTTATAAATTTAGTTACAGTCATCTGTCATCTGTTTGGTCAATCATTAAAATTTGTTTTAAATTATAGTTTTGTTATCCAATCAAATGAGAGTATTTGTTTAAATCTTGATTGTAATTTAGTTAGTATTAAATACATGTAATGTCATACACTTTAAAGAATTACCTTTACAATGTATTTGAATCTATGTTATCAACATTCTAGGCCCTTTTCTCTAAAACTAAGGGAAATTCGGGTTTTAGGAAATACATATTAATTCTCATTTGATAATGATACAAAATTTAAAATCAATTTCAAAATTTTTTTAGGAAATCCCAGCCAATCAAATCAAATCACTCGTTATAGCACACTTTTTTCATTTTCCCACCAAAAAAAACCCAAAACAACTCAAAAACGAAGTGTTGTAGGCTTAGTTTTTTTTTATAAGGGCTAATAATACCTTGTCAAAACCCATAGCCAGAATACGATATTAACAGGACCATATCAAATCCGTAATCGGGATATAATGTCGTTTAATACGAATAGATCGGATTATAAACTGGAATCAAGAAGTATTTTTGAGAAACAAAAGGGGATCAAAAACAAAAAAAACAAAAATTCACATGCTGGATAATGAACAGGCACTTCCGTACGAGTACACTTGAAGTTTGATATCAGCGGCATAATATACCAAATAATGGACTCAATCAGTTTTTTTTCTAAATGTAGCTGGTCGATAAACTAGACATATATAAAATACGAATATTGTTAATCTGTTTCGGTCCACTACGCCGCCTTTTGTGTAAAAAAATAGAAGTAATTCAAGCTAGATGATATATAATAATCGTGTGTTGTATCAGGCTTCTGTGATAGGATTCGGACTAGCTGGTAAAATAGGGTTTGTTTTGGTAACAGTATCAAAGGTTCTATAGAAATTTATGACAATAGGTTCTAGTCGTGAAAGAAAGTCCTAATCATATGTGTATGTGGTCAGCTTTATTTACGTGGTATATTATACTGTTGGATATTGTCAATAGTAAACATATTCTTTTGATTAAGTTGATCAGCGATATTGGTTTAATTTGCCCTTTTCTGTAAATATATAATTGATTTCACAGTTAAACACTAGTTTAAAGTCGTTCAGGGTACAAGTAACACTCTGAAGAAAAAAATATAGACCAGTGGCCAGTATATGTTGCTATAAACGAGCGGTGAACGCTGGAAGGCTGGAACTCCGGTTGAATGCTGTCTCTTATAACACCTTAAACCGACTTAATCGACGGAAAAACCTATTGGTTGGGTTGCAGACAGTTATGCTTAAAGGCTCGAAGACAAATCACACCAACCATACTTCTAATTTAGAATTCACGATCCGACGTCATTGGTGTTAATTTCATACCGTCCTGACAATAAACGTGAATTCCTCTACCCTAGCGACACACCAGGAACAAGCCCATAAATTCTAAGTAAGAAACTAATGAGTTTTACGTAAAAACGACCAGTCGGTAAAAATAAACGGTTTTTTTTTCCAATGTATTGCCCCATGGGCTGAATGTGAGACAGGATCATGTCCTTATGTATTGGGCCTAATTCTGACCCATGTAAAATAAAGAGTTTATTATTATTATTATTATTATTATAGTATGTACGTTATGTAATGAATACCCTTCCGCCTCTGATAGGTCAATGAAGAAAGAAGACGCAATGAACCACATATCCCAATAATGAAAATAATATTTTAACAACATCAGCTTTTAAATTGCCGACAGCCTGCATCACACAAATCTATTATCTAATCCAAACGACGAGACGATCTTTCTTGTGTCAGCCCCCTCCCCTCAACTTACAACACACACACACATAGAAGATCGCTGTCAGTTTCTCTTAAAATGGTTAATTGGGTGGAAGTGCGTTCCCAATATTGAAAATGTGACCAACAAACACACGCGAATAAAGGAATTAGATGTTACGATTGCAAGCTCCCCTCAAAATGTTTTTGGAAACGAATTGTCCATTTCATTTTTTTCATATCTCCATATTTTTCTCCAGAAATTCTTGATCTAATAACTCAATAATTGGTAATAGAATTGTAGAGATCTGACTGTTTTAAGTATATTAATAAACAGATATGATAAAAGGTGTATCTAATAAGCCAGATAATGTTTGATTTCAGATTGGTCATAGTAAATACACGTACCACACCCGTCCACTATAGGTGATAAATTGTTAAATGAAGACACGTTCATATATCTCTTTATCATGTTTCCTATTCAGGTCTTTACTCTTTATTTTATTCACGCTGCCTTTAATTTACTTTATATCTTCTTTTCAAGTCCAATTGAGATATCTCTAGCCCTTAATGTCGCTCTCTTAATGATTATTGGGTGTTTAGTATCATAACCTTTAAAAACGTAAATATTTCTTATATATATAAGGTACAATGAAAACATTTAAGAATATAGATGTACTCCTGTACCTAGTAAAGGTGATTTTGGATTTACATACATTAAATCTTTGGTATATACAATGGCGCATTGATAACTTTACATATTAGTATTTTCGTTTCGGATAAACAGTTTTGAATTTACATGAACATCTTCTTTGGGACACGCCTTTCTTTTCACAAATTTCTGATACAGACTGAGTTCGACCAGTTTAGTAGTTTTGTTAAAGGGATTATTGGTCTTAAAATGAACATAAAATTTGAAAATATTGGCCAATAACAGCCCTATTCATCAGATTGTGCACGTTAAATATCCCTCGACAGTTGGAAATCGTATAAAAGAGTGGCCTATTGTCGTGGCAAATTGCACCCTCCATTGCGTATTGTCATTATCCCATAAGGTGCAGTACGATTCTTTTCATTTCATTTCACTTCATTTCATTTTTATAAATCTTCATACATTCCTTTAACAATTTCAATGGAATAAAATAGCGTATTGCAAGTGTATCAAACTTGATGGATTTTTTTTTCAGCGTTCAGCTTGTTACTCAAAAGATTAAATTTAGAAATTAGAAGCCGACCTTCCTAAAAGCAACGAGATGAATAGTCAAGTATTTACTTGGGCGATGTGAAGTCGAAATGTCTAATAGATGAATTATAGTTAATTTTAAGTCAAGTGTAGTTATGTTATAATAAAGAACATTCCCTGAGTAACCTGTTCTTTGACATCTATAATATAGGTATATATACATATTGTGGTTAATTATTAAGGTTAGGACACTTATGAATTTTTTTTTTTTTTTTTTTTTTTTGGTTTTTTGTTGTGTCTGTATAAAATTGCTGAAATAAAAGTAAGACGTCCTGGCTTGCTTATAACCACGAATATAAAGACGATGGTATTCAACATTTTTCTGATTTCCGGGTGTAAATTATGATTTGAAGAGCTATATTTTTAATTGGCCTATCAGAACAAAATGACGTGATTACTGAGGAAGGGGTTAAACAAGGAACTTTCCCCGTTGTATCGATAACATCTTCCAATATCATATTGTAAATAACGCATCATAGATATTTAAGCAGAACAAAATAACATCATAATGGTTAATTCTAGTGTTCATTAACAATAGTGTCTAAAACCCTGTAAACACATCATCATAAGGGCAGTATTTTTACAAAATCGGGTTATATTTCATCAATTTACAGAAAAGGGTCGAGACATTAGGAGTGTAAGGTTAAAAAAAACTTTCGATTAATTCCTCTTAAACAATTTAAATAATTTGAATTTTGAAAATAATTTAAGATATTTGTGACTTCAATAACTGTATACAGCATACTTAAGCGAAAGTTTTGAAAGCAGATGTCGATAAATTACTGTAATAATGTCAACATTTAAATTTTGTTCGGTCTTATATAATATGCCTCTATAGAATTCGTTGATATATATAAAAAAATGATAATTTGTAAAATGGCGAGAGGTAATATGAAACATATACAAGAATTTAAAAAATGATATAAGTAAATTACCTATGTGATGTTTTTAAACTCCAAGTATCGTAATACAGTATAGTACTGGTCCACAGGTATACGTTTTAGACGTTTGACAAGTTTTACCAGTTTTTTACGGTATATATTCTTCCCTACATGACGTATATTATGGTTCAATACCTTTACCATGAATAAACAAACATAATATATTTATTTGAGTTCGTGAATCACTGCGATAAGGGGGAAATTATTTTATTAAACGTTATTTTTATTATAAAAATCTGGTGGAAGGAATAACTTTCGAAACTTTATTTTTATATGTTTTTTTTTATTTGATAAAAATTTAAAACAAACACAAATTTGATTCGAATATTGAGCATTTAGAAAACTTAATGACTCATGACCCGTGTCCCTTTATTCTTACCCCCCCCCCCTACATACGTGTCCTTTCTCCCTAGTTAGTCTATTACATTTTGTCACACCCCAACCCGGCCTATGATAGAAGGTTCTTTTGGTATCCATTCATCCACGGGATGTTGGTTCCCATCGTATTAGGAGAAAACACTGATTAATAATGCCATTGAAAATAAGAAGTTTAATGGTAGGCCTAATTAAATCCATAAAACATCCATTACAATGCGTATCAATTAAGTACATTTGATGAAGTCTCACCAGGACTTGCTTCCAAATTGTGTTGTACGAGCAAAGTACTAAAGTTTACAATATATATAGAAGGATGCCAAAATAATCAAACGATGGTCTAACCGCCGGCACACTTGCCTAACATCGTTGTCCAAAGACTAACCGTCTTCATCGAGGTTCAAAGATCGACTCTGCAGATACCAAGTGTTCCAGAGGGTATATCTATCCTTCACGTGCTGCACGAGATACTACGTTCGTTACGCTGAAAAGGAGAGGGAGTATCACACATTCCAGCCATGTCAAGCTAATACAAACATCGTCTTATACCTTGACTGCAATATCCGCTATTTTGTATCATTATATATCAGCGCTTTGTTTGAATTGGATTGTACGCTAGCGAAGACAGCCAATCACAGCTTTATACAGGAAGCCTCTAAACTATGAACCACAATGATTAAGCCTTTCTGATGTGCTGATCGGCTGTTTTTTGCTGGCATTATAATCCAATGTAAGAAACAATTATCTTTAACAAGGATTACATCTTAGGTTCACAAGTCCGCCGTGACAGGGATCCTTTCAGGCGTTCAAGATGGCGGACGAGGTCAGTCACGCCAATGTGTCGCACTCCGAAATCGACGATTTCTACAATATCTGTGAGGAATCTTTTGCAGATAATCTTATACTGTACTTCAGAAAGTGCCATTTAACATTTTTGACAGTGATTATATCAACTCTGTATCGGATATTAATATTGTATGTGAAAATTGTGAACAAGATGAACTTCTATCCAACCAGATTTTACTCAGCCAAAGAGAAGATATCAACCGTGATGATGAATCACCTAAAGGTAATACCACACGGTTCAAAACGATGCTGTACACAGTGGTAAGCAATGAATTTATTAAGAAAGCCAAAGACTCTTTTATCTCAAGCGTTTTATCTCTAACCAAAAGCAACATAAATGATCTAAAAAACCTTCGCCATCAACTCAACACGATGGCCGCACAGAATAGTGAATTTCCATATGCGCACCATATTCAAAAAGACAGACGTAAACAGACTAACAAGACATGTGACTCTCTCGAGATAAAATTAGCAAAGGATTGCTTCCTTCTAATGAAACCACTAAAGGGGAATTCTTGCAAGAATTAAACGAGGTTTTTTCCTCGTCATGCAAGTCAAAAAACAATTTAAATGATAGTGTTCATCTAAGCGGTATATCTAATGACAGTTTTGTTAAGTCCATTGATCTCAAGGAACATTTAGTAGGCTAGAAAGTGATATGATAAAACATAGAGGGGAATATATGAATGAAATAAACAAATTAAAACTTTCGTGTAGCGAATACTCAAATGAAAATTGTGCTTTGAAAGATTTAATCGTTAATCTTGAGTTAAATCTCACCCAAACCAATACGTCTATTGAACAATTAAAAATTGAAAACAGTGAACTCAGGTCAAAAGTAAACGACAGTGAGTGTGCAATTAAAAACTGAGGACTGACTATCAGATTATAAAACAACTGTAATTGACGTTTGCGATACGACTACAAATCATCTGAAGACCTTACCGTCTTAAAATCTTATATCGATACAAAATCTTATAAATTACAAAACTTTATACATAATCTTGAAAAACAAATTGCCAATTCAATAGGCCAAATAAGCACTGAATCTTCACGCCAAAATGAAAAACAAAAAATGACTCTGACCAAGTAAATACAAAGGGATCCAAGACAAATGACAATGATGGCATTAAAATGATCGTGACTATGTGACAGAGAGCGAAAACCCCAATGAAAGTAAAAAATTTCCAATTGACACTATTATCCTATCTGACCAATGCTCAGCAACAAAAAAGATATTTTCACCCAAATAAAAGCGCATTCCATAGCTATTCCCGTGTCCCGTTTCTACATAGGGAGAATAGCAAAAGACTCAACAGAAGAAGATCTACAGAATTATCTTGATGATCTAGGCATTAAATATACTTTTACAAAATATTTTAGGAACCCATCTAAAAATATTCCGCGGCTCAAGTCAACGTAAAAGTGAATTCAGTCATATCATAAAAAAGGCTGAAGTTTGGCCAGAAGGCATTATTGTCAAACCATGGTTATCAGGGGCCCAAAATTTCCCAAAAATGAGAGACAATCACGTTCATGAACATTTTTGTATGGAACTGCAGAGGTCTGTTCATAAGTATTCCTTACATTGTTGAATGTCTAACGAAACATAATATTGATATCATGTGTCTTACTGAACATTGGTTAAATGAAAGTTCCTCTTTTATTTTAAAATAATATAGACCCAAATTATGAAACCTTTGCCTGTTATCAAGACTGTGAAGCTGAAGGTTCCTTTCGCACAAGATATGCCGGAGGTGTTGCTATATTAATCCGAAAAAACATCGCAAAATACACGTCACAAATTGACATAAATTTTGAAAATATTCTCTGTGTGGAAATAAACCTGCCTGACTAAAAAACCCCTTTATTGTGTCTCTGTGTATCTTCCGTGTGCTTCCAAGGGTAAATTAATCTTTCAAAAGAACTTGCACCAACTAGAGGAACTGCATGCATCTTTCTCAAATTTCGGTGATGTAGTGCTTATGGGACTTTAATTGTGCTATATCACAGAAAAATATGCATTGTGAGTCGCGCGAAAAACTTTTCAGAGAAACCGTAAGTAATATGAATTTTATCTCTGCTAATAATACCCCTCAATGTAAAGGCCCTTTGTGGACATTTCAAGCATATCCAGGTGGACCTAAATCGATGATTGACCATATACTGCTGAGCCAAGATCAACTAGTCAATGTGACAGATGTTAGAATTATAGACAACGAAATGTTTAACATATCAGATCACCTACCTATTTTCTGCTCTATCAATTTGGGGCCAGATCTTTCAAATATAGACTATGACTCAAGATCCAGTATATCATGGAAGAAAGCAACAGACAAGAATACAATAGTTGATTATACTACTTCTATATAAATTCCCTCTGGACTCTCGACTCACAGAATTCAGATGATTTCCACCGTACAGAAAATGTTTACAGAATCATCGTTAACTCAATAAAGGCAGCTTCAAGAATTTCTACCAAAAAAGGTGTACAAGAAATACATAAAACCATACTGGTCAAATCGGTTAAAAACAACCACCCCTCTATGAGGAATCTCCGAACCCAATGGATAAATGCTGGAAGACCTTCAGACCCAAAAAAACAATCATTTTAAGAACTATAAGCTTGCGAAAACTGTATTTCGACGTAACCTACGAGATGCTGCTTCCAAATATTGTCTGAACAATTTCACGAGATCGACAAAAACAGTGATATTGACCAAAACCTGTTCTGGAAACTTATTAATAATAATAAGAGACTAGCGCGTAATTCTACCGTATCACAACTACAGATAGGGGATACAATTCTGAAAAAAGGGGAATGATGTTCTTAATGGTTGGGCAACACATTTCGAGGAACTGTTCTCCAACAAAGACGCTGAACAGTTTGACGAATCCCTTTTATGATCATATTCAGACAAAAGTTTCAGATATCCGGAAAAAGTGTTCTAGCATCACAGCAGGAAGTGACCTTTTCACAACGCCCAACGAAATAAGTGATCTGTGTTCAAAATTAAAAAGAGGCAAAGCTGCCGATATAAATGGTATAACTTATGAACACTCATATATGGTGGTAAAGTGTTATATCGTCATCTGTCGAATCTTTTCAACAATATACTTAAACTTGGGCGCATTCCTACACAGTGGCGCCATAGTGTAATTGTACCCATCTATAAGGGTGGGAATAAGAAAAGGAATAACTCTTACAGAGGAGTATCCCTTACTCCAATTATCGGAAAACTTTTCGAGAGATTTCTCGAACGTAGACTTGTAAATCTATCCTCAGACAATGGATTTCCAAACCCCCAACAGGTAGCGTATCAGAAGAACCTCTCATCATTAAATGCATCACTAAACCTCCAAGAAACTATCCATCATTTCAACGAAAGGTCGAACGTCGCATTTGTTGCCTCAAAGGCATTCGATTGCGTCTGGCATGATGGGCTGCTATACAAACTATCCCAAGAGAGCACGAGACCAGAAATCTGGAGAATAATTGACGACATGTATACTGATGTGACAAGCTGTGTGCGCTCACATAACGGCTTCTCAAGGAACTTTACTCTTCAACGCGGCATACGTCAAGGAGGTGTACTGTCAACTACATTATACCTACTTTACATCAATGAACTTCTAAACCAACTATCCGATCACCCAAATGGAACAGCTATCGATAGACTTTCTACATGTTGTCCAACACAGGCTGATGACATCTCAATATTAAGTCCAAGTGCAACCCGGTTTAAGTCTCTATTAGACATTTGTGAGCATTATAGCCAGAAATGGCGATTTAAGTTCTCTACGACTAAGAGTGTTGTCGCTGTATTTAGTACAAAACCCCATACTACAAAAAATTTAATTTTAAAGTTGAATAAGTCAGTGCTGCCTATCGAAAATTCTGTAAAGCATGTAGGGGTATTGCTTAATGACACATTTAACTCGAGACAAAGAACATCGACTGCAGTGAAAACAATAAGGTCCCACGCTATCGTATCAAAATATTGTTCAAGCCTTAACCCGATGACTCTTGGCAAACTGATCAAATCATGTTGCTATGCAAAAGCTTTATATGGATGTCCTTTGTGGAACAACTTAACAAATTTTTAACTCCTGTCACTAGAACGAGCTCAACGCAATGTTCTCAAACGCATACAAGGTCTCCCCGTGCGAACTCGCACTGATATTTGCACTGGTCTTTTAGGTTGGACCAGTGTTAGAGCTCATATTGACTCCCAAAAACTTATTTTTATAGGGCAATTATTAAATCTTAAGTCTCACCATCTCACTCAACAGCTACTCATTACAGATTATTAGAGTATAAATATAGCTGTGTCCTATCTCCACGTGGCTTTATACCCGATATTATTAATATTTTAAACAAATATGGGCTGATTCGATACCTGAACTCCTTTCTTGAATCACATGAGTTCCCCAAAAAAATTTGAATGGAAGCGATTAGTCAAAAAAGCTGTGTTTGATTGTGAGCAATCCTTATGGCGAAAACGATGTGAAGAAGATTCCGATCTTAAATTCTTCAGTCTATTTCACCCAACCCTAAAACCCCATCCTGCATATCTCATATGGCTATCTTATCCTGATTTTAAAAAGGGGTTGTCAATTATTTATTAAAGCTTGTTGTACAGCTAGAATTTCTGAACCAAATGCCTCTGACTTTTTATGTGAACGTTGTGGTCGCCTATATAAATGTAAAATTATTCATGCGATCTTAGATTGTGAGCATTTTGAATTGGAAAGAGCAAAATTATGGCGCAAACTGAAATGTATCTTACCGACAGTCTTATTTATCAAACTCGAAAATTGCAGAGACAAGAATTGCTTGTCACAATTTTTAGTCTTAACATTCCCATAGATCACTGTGAAGACATTGAGCTAATCCTTGAATTTAGAAAATGTATATTATTATATTTTTTTCAAATGATGTAATTCTTGTTAATGTTATCCTTAAATGGTACATCATTCTTGTGAACTATTTCAAGTTAAAATAACGTATTATGCATTACTTAATGTAAAAATAATTATAATATTGTAAACATAAATTTGTAATATTGTATTCATATTATTATTGTATTATTTTGTATATGGACGCAAATTTGATTCACTATTTTGTATGCATGTATATAATTTTATTGTAACTCTTCATGATTGGAGGAAATAAAGATAATAATAATAAATATTGCTGCTTTACGCGTAATTATTAAAGATTCTATTGTAGACGTGGTATAATTACTTGGCATTGCGAATAATTTTTATAAATACAGCGTCTTTAAGTTCAGATAACTGATATCAGGATCATGAAGGAGATAAATACGGCATCACATTCAAAAGAGTACAGTTTATTTGAAATTATTAGTACATGTACGGTAATCTGAATGAACCTTACTCGTTTTTTATAACTGCAATTTCAAATTGGTATATATTTATTTAAAGGTATTCACGCTATAGTGTCGCTTTGTGTTTTGTTATTGATATAGAGACCTTGACTTATCTATTGAATCAATTGAAAGGCTTACGCATTTGCCTTATATATCGATCGTTTTGTGTTTTGTAAATCACACTTCTGAAAAATTTGATATTGTCCGACATAGAATAAATTGTAACGTTATTATATAAATATGACTCAAAAACATACCAAATCATAATTTGATAATAATATTAGAACGAAACGGACGTATATAGAAATATTTATTTCCTAGCTTGAAGAGCACATTTATAGATGGGTCACGTGTTGCGTATGTTTTCGAATAAAAATAAGTTTTGAAAGTAATATCCATGCGACTAAAGAGTGAGTTGCGTTCAGAGATCATGACCATTTTCATTATTCACAACAGAATCCGTACATAAATTAATTTTAATAATTGGGTTTGGAAAAAACAAAAGACATCCTTTATACTTTTACTTTATTTATTTATGACAAAATTTGAGCTTAAGACAAAAATATATCTTGGATCATTTAAACAAATATAACAACATTAGGTATTTCAAAATATTTTTGTTGGGGGGGGGTATTTCACAACGCTTTCGGTGAAGTAATTGAAGGATCAAACGTAAATGATTCTTATAATTAAAATAATATGTATTTTTTTTTTATTTTTAAGCCCTTCTTTCCCCAAAAACCATATCGTGTACCAGGAATACGTTAACTCAAACATCTTCCGATCAATTGTACGACATATTAAATAAATGTAAATTTAACATTTGCGACAAATTCTGGGCGGAAATTGTTGTAGGCCTTAGAGTGACGAGAGAGCAGTATGGCCATTAATATTGAACAGTAGATAACTAATAGTGATCCAAGATTCACTCCAACATACTTCTAAATATATTACAAAACTATACAATATAAATAAATTAATAAAGTAAATTAAAATTTTTGAATATATATTATCAAGTAGGCTTTATTTTTTCCACTATTTCGTTGACCGACTATAGCTTGAAATACGGGACCTTCATTTTTATGGACGAATGTTATTGAGCTGCACATATCAATATTAATCATATAAGACAAATTACGAACCATAATCATATTTTCAGTTTCTAAGAGCATAAATTCATGAAAGAAGAAAAGAAAACGCCAGCCAGCAGCGAATTTTTAAAGAAGTGGAAGTGGTACAGTGTTTACGATGCGATGTACGGTATGGGATTATCAATATAGCACAAAATACAAGTATTAACTTTGTGTCCGAAACCTTATTTATTGTAAGGGCAGAAACTATAATGTTCTACTATAATCGCATCGTTTACGAAATCGCATCTGGGTTTTCTCCCTTTTCTACTGTGTACTATGTCGATTAGCCAATACCTGACACCACGTCTATCCATCGTACTATGGACCATCAGATATAGCATTGGTAAATCGATAGAAGATGCTTATGGCGTGGAGGGCTTATTTCACCATTTTTTTAAAGAAAATTAATGGAATCCTACTATTGTAATTATCTCTTGTGAAAGACATCTTCGTGAATTTAGATTAGCAGCGTCATCAGAAAGGTACAATAGATCGTAGAGAGCTATTTGACGATTTCCTAGAAAGATGACAATACGCCCAACTCAGGCTGAAGTATTCAAGTCACATTGAATTGATCAAATAGATTAAGAAACAGGTACAAACTAGTCAACAAGTTAATATCTCAGAGACAGATAAATAAAATGCATAACTTCTATCAAAATTAATAAAATAAATATAAGTTAAACCATAAAATTAAAAGAGTACTGCAAAAACTACTGGTATAGTACTCTTATAGTTCTCTGGTTACATTTTTCACAAATATTGCTTGTTCATGGTTCGGTATAAATTTTATACACTGGATTTCTGCATTGATATGGTCTGGAAACTAAAAAACATATTGATATAAATTAATAAGTATTTAATGAAATGAGAAACGAAATAAAATGAATAGTAGTCATTAAAGAATATAAATGAATAACTGGAGAATGATACCCATTCAGTAATTCTAAAATAAACGCGATTCAATACATAAATGATGCTACCTAAGGTGCTTAAACACTTTATAATATAGAGTTAACAAGTCAAAAGTTAAAATTGCCGGCATTTTGGAAACTTAGAGGGCAATCAACTAAGATATCCTCCAGTTTATACAATTTCGACTTTAGAAAAGATATTACTGATTATCAGATTACGTATGGCTTGATAATACAATGTGTGATATTTGTCAATGATTACTATCTTAAACTAAGAAAATCAACCAACCTGAATTAAACGACACCCACTTTATCTTTGTCTATTTGGCATAAAATACTGATTCCAAATATGATTAATAAAACCTGAAATCACAAAATAAAATTACTCACCATAATGTGTACATTTTTGAAACGTGGTATAAAATATTCTATAATAATAGGTTAAGGAATATTATATTTCTATATCTATGGAAAAGATTTTTTTTTGAATTTTGAAACGTTGTATGCAAGAACTTGAACATCACTATGATATAATTGTGCTACATTGATTTATACTGCAATTTGTTGAAACGTTGTGGATGTGTACAAAAGGGAATCGATAACACACATTTAAATTTTCCTCAGCGGTATAGATAGATATTTCGACAAGGTAAGAAAATCCATAATTGAGCTTGTTATTATTTGAAAATAGAAGGAATAGAACTTACCTGTACTCCACAAATACCACAAGCAACACCAATACTCAAATCTTTATATGTAAATATAAGATCCCATAACTTATCATAACAGCCCTGAAAATATACAATGATTGATCATTCCTGTTCACAGTTGATAGGATTGGTAATACCCTGTAGGTTTTAGGTCATTTCTAATTAGTGTTTTAGAAGACAACTTTAAACGAGTTGGTAGTGTAGTGGTCAGCTCCGTCATTGGGGTGGGGTCCACGGGGGCAGCCCCCTGGCTAGTGAGAATCAAGTCCCGGCGATTTTTCCCTCTCAAAATCTTCAATGTGCAGAGATTGATTAATTTTTGATTGGGGTTTTGGTGCCTCGGAATCGTCAGAAATATGTTCTTTTGGCTTCTAGTTTTCAAAATTTCCTGCGGGAGGGGGAAGAACCAGGGCAAAGATAAGGGCCAAAGTACTTATTCAGTTCTGGCGACCGGGCTGGTAGTGGTTCATTGAGATAGATGGGTTAGTGACATATTAATGAATTTTAAGGAGTATTTCTCTAAATTCTCAAATAACCCACGCTCATATACTTATGTTGGGTCAAAACAGAACCTCCGAATTTTACAAAAAAATGAAGGAAAGAATCTACTTACGATATTGTAGTTATTATGGGTGGAATCTGTAGCTTTAGGAGATCTGGCACAGTCTGGAACATCAGTTGTATTTTTACAGCAGATCATGGGTGTTTCTAGATGGTAACCGCTATAGTTCCTGAACTGCCAATTCGGGGCATTATCTACAGAGAAATCCTGGTAATTATCAATACCACAACATTGTTGCTGAAAATAGATAATGGTTGAATATAAAGGGTTATATTAGAGCCAGGAAGTTCAATTTGAACCACTTGAAATCACAAAATTTCAATTCATAATTCAAAGGTCGTTTCGGGCGAACTTGTAGAGAGTTCATTTGTATATCACTTGATCAAACGGTTTACGGAGATTATTACTTGCAACAGATTCAGATTTACCGAAACTGCCGAGTGACGTTTGGTTTGTAAAATGGCAAAAACTGGCAGAAAAAACCCCGAATGAGCAGCAATATAAAAACTTACAGAAGACATTAAGAAATTTAAACCCAATGTTCCAGCACTAGTTCCATTGATGCCTGTATATTCATTCTTAACTATATCTTTCAGACCGCTCTTTATCGTAGTGTCAAACTGAAAAATATAAACAATAGTTTAATAGTGATGTTAGTAGTAAATCATTTACTATATAGTGACATCACTGTCATCGTACATCAAGTATAATCTTATGTACAGCGATCCTAATATAGAAATTTCCCATAACATCTGAATGTATTACAGTCTGAGCAACCCAACATCTTTTTCTGTTCCTTTCGCACTTACATGTTATTTCTTACGTTTAAGCCACTTAAAATTGCTCAAACTTTCTGTAAACAGGTATGTATTCCAAATTCTGACACAAATTAATAAGCTTATATCTGCTATAATTATACCACGGTACAGGATAATTTCAACAACTACTTACCACATCTCTGAATGCAAATACCATGACAACCAGAGCCACTTGTCCCAGTAAAATAACAATGACTATTATTACGTACTACAATGATAAAGACACATCGTAATATACATGTAATCTGAATTGTGGAATGGTAAAATCCTGGGCCATTAATAAGTAGATAGAAAAGGTACGTGTTGTTTTAGAAGCCGACTTAATCACTTTACCCAGAGCCCATGATGATGCTAAAGGCGCCTTATTGAGCCCACCCAGGAATAATATTGAAGAATAAGATTTGAGAATAACAATGAGGTATAACACGTTAAAATAAAACATGATAATAGATATTTAGATATGTCTTAGAAAGTGATCGCTGAGGTGACGGCATTATATCTACATTCTACAACAGAGCAAAATAATGTTGGGAAATGGTGTTTTATACATTTTAAATTTAGTAAATCAAGGAGCAGATCAATCAATCAAAACACAGTTTAAATGTTTTCTATTCAAACCGCACGAAATAGGATTATAGATTTTATGAAGGGCGAATGAAAGGTTGTCCGTAGCAAGGTAGCCCCCCCCCCCCCCGAATAGGTATGCAGACTGGCTAGGGGCCTGGTTTTAATATTCTAAACAAGTGTTTGATTCACTTACCAAAATAAGAAGAATTCTGACTTTACAACAGGCACCAAGAACACCGAGGGTTCCAACAACAAAGAAAAAGCATCCAAGAGCTATAAATGCAATAGCCATTCCACCGACCAGTGTATACAAGTCAAACTGAGACATGTCCAAATTAAAACCCGCCCCTGATACAGCATTTTGAAACTGTTTTTCAGCAGAAGCTATCAGACCATCAATTAATGGAGAATTGACCCTGACTATAATACCTAGAGCTAGTAGAATTATACCAATTAACTGAAATATATAATGAAACAGTCATACAGCCCATGAAAAGTTTGATGAAAATCACCGCGGAAGTGATATGCTTGTTCTCTAAAAGTTGAAAATTCGTCTCTACCAAACACCAAAATGTCACATAATATTCTGTAAATGGCATTTAAATAAAGTTAGTAATTGTTATCCATATAATTAGTTTTAATTTGATGTCACATTATCATGTGATTTTGTTAGTTTAGACGGCTACATGACGTTAGTCGACATGAGGATACGTTCGATTATGTTCCTTGAGAAATTATTGTAGATACAATCCATATCTAGACTATCTATCGTTGCTACAGGAACACGTTTCTTGATTATTTATTTCAATGTGAATTTTATATTTAAAAAGATATTCAACTAGTCTACATGAAAAAGATGTGGTATCAAATACTTACAGCAAAAATTAAATTGAAGATGGTGATTAACAACCGCCCACAAGTGGCGATACATTCACACATGATTAAATAACAGCAAGAATGCTCCTCGAGACGATCTTCTCTATCTTCTTGTTGTATATATTCTATCTGGCGTTGTCTTTCCCTTCGTCGCTCGTTGTAGCTGTCTAGTTTACCTACAAGAAAACCGATATAATTGATAAAACAAAAAGATCTCTATAATCAATTAAGCCAGTAATATGCTTTGTGATTGAGCTGCACCATTCTCAGACTTAGATTTCTTTCTGTCAGTGAACTACAGATAAAGTTTACTGAAATATACCCTTAAACCAACAAGATGGTATATGGTAGAGTCGAGCCACTTAAGTTTCATGTTCCTTAAGCAACGGCTCTCTGGCTTAAAGTTAAACTTTATTTAAGCCTAAATTTCCGTAGAGTAAACTAACACGGTTTAGCCTAGACCTTCTCGAACTTCAAAAGTTCTAGATAACACGACTTAGATCTTGGCTAAGCTCTAGTCTATTTACCTCTTCCTATTGCCATATATTATCACCGTCTCAGTCACTATAAACGTGAAGCATAAATTCATTTGATGTTAAAATTTCAAAAATATTGAAATTTACCCCCATCAACTTCCGGTTTGATTGTTACTAAATGACGTCAAGACGTCAGAACGTCATCACTTAATGAAGTGGGCAAAATAATCATCCCAGGTCAAAAAGGGTCTATTATCTCTAATTTTTCGACGTGTCCTTCGACCTTCTTTACCGTAATGTTCAGATTTCAGGGCCTATGTCCAGCTATCAGATTACGACGAGATAGTAATAACACTAGCTTTACTAGGGAGATTTCATGGTCGTTTAAACTTACAATGAAATTTAGATTGATATTATGTTTCTTAGACCAATAATGGTGTTTCTGTTCTTTAGAATAAACCAGGCCATGTTACTCTAGAGCAATTTTATATCGCCCCTTTCTCCACAATTTCAACACCAGCTTTCATAAACCAAAGTCTTACTAGAAACAAGTCATTAGCATCGATCTGTTTAAACCACGATTTGTCGTTGATCATCCCACGCTTTTATCAGAGTTAAGGTGATTTAAGTCTGGTCGATTGAAACTTCATTATCTCAAATTATCTAATGAGATAATTATCAGAAATTTAATGACAAGTGACGTCACTAATGAAAGATTAAAAATTAGTGTTTCATGAAAACGTCAGGTAGGTAAGGCCTATATAGATTACGTGAGGGACCTTAGGAGGATAAGCGTCGAAGCCTATATTATTGAATTCTAGAAAATACCACGCCTCTAGAGTTCCCATGGAGAGATTCTTGAACTCACAGGAAAGAATAGGTTAAATATGAATTTCTTTTTTGGGCCAGGCGACAATGTGGTGTTTTTAACCACAGAGACAGGTTCCCAAGTTGTCACATGTGCACTTTTTGGAGGAAGGCGGGGGAGGGTATGGTATTTAAGGTGTCACTCAACAATTTATCAAATGGTTAGAAAACTTCGGAAACCACTGACAGGGATCTAATAAATCTGTTGTCATTAGTTACGATATCAATATTATGGACTTCTGGCCACGTGTTGCTATGGCCACTGGTCTGTCACTTGGTGTATAACTGCGTATATTATTCTTAAAGTATCAGGGTTCATTTGGTGAAATCCAGCTTCAATCACCCCAAACCCGGCCCCCACCATAATCTCGAATTCTAAGATCTTTTACAATACACAATTCATACAATGTTGATGATTTAGTAACTAAATTATTTAAGACTTCTGAAAGGATTAATGAAAATCTATTTGGTCAGCTTCGAGATCATAAGAATTGTCTTAGAAATGTCTTTCCTTTTGTTCCTGTGATTATCATGAAGTCATTTTTTAAATTATCAATGTCATGGGACAATCATTGTTTTATGAACTTTTACTTTTTTACTTTTGTTTTGTGCTGTCTGATTGACGTTTGATTGATGTTTTTAATTTAACATCCAGTTTTAAGTTTGCCTTTATACTACGATATAAACAATTTCAAATGTACGTTGGTACTCTACTACGTTTATAAAATAATAATCAATGGCAATCCTTTATCGAAGTAATTTATAGAAGCTATATTTGCTACTATACCCTTTCTATAGTCTATTGACTATAACTTTTACCACTTAACAAAAATAATGGAAATAATTTTATTATTCTTGACCGTTCACCAGCTCATTCATAAAAACACTATTATACTATCCTCTTGTTTAGTTTCCAATAACACAGTGTGTTTTGGTAGCTTTGATTTTTACTTATTGTGAATTGTTTACTAATTATTTTTAGTAAATACTAAGGCGTATTCAAGTATCTGGATCAGTTATCTCTCGTTAAATTTTGCATGATGTTAGAAACTGGTTCAAATTCAGGTACAGAAAAATGAATCCACAGAAAGAAAAAACAATATTTTTTTAACAAGGGTATCAACTTATTAAGGTTTATGTGTAACCATTCTATCATCTGATCCGGGTTCATTTCTGCACTAAATTTATTCAATGCAGATTTGTTCCTCGTACGATATATATATATATATTATATACATTTGTGCAAGTCATAACGACATTATCTACTAATGTTAATCAAGTACAATCGATTATATTTCTTATAATGTTTATATGTTTTATGCTTTGATAATATTGGTTTTTGTTCTAAATCGATATCATTGAAAACGTAAACACATGTTGATTATTATGACTGTCAATACGGCTCTGATAAAATGAGTAGTTTCTATTAGGGCCACAATAACAGTGATGTATCTTCTTCCGGTGTGGAATGTGATACTTCAGATGATGAGCATCCAAGAATCAGCAGGATCCGAAATACGAATGATTATCTGGCATCTGGTGGATATAAAGCGATTATGAATAGATATTTCTTGGTGTATTGGGAAGCATCGTTGCTTCTTTCAATTCAACTTTAACATTTAGTGTAAGCAAATTTATGACGTACCGGTAGCTATCTCAAAAGCTCTAATAAATTATCGAAAGGATTTGCGAAATATCAGATATCTACAAGGAAATTATAATGACGCAAACAGAGATGCTATATGTCTACATGATAAACATTAATAAAGCCCAATATATTCTCTTTAATATTCCGTTATTGTTTATTTCATAAATGAGGTTTGAAACAAGTTTGTATTAAACTTATCGCTACACTGATCCCTACTTCTATTATTTATATTTATTTCATTGTTTGGGTTGCTTGTAATTCCCTGGGTAATATCCAACCTACATACTGAAGACTGGTAAACACCATGCAGTGTAAAATGGAGGAAATATGAAAAGACAGTAGCTATTTCAATTTTCAACTGTCGAGGTATCTGTAACGAACACAGTTTGTAGCACACCGGGCCTCAATTATTGCATCGTTTTATTAAACGACCTCGATGTCAGCCCGAGTCATATGTATAGCAATTGGTTTTGGGTGTGGTAAGATGTTGGGCAACCCTATTGTTACTTTTTGAAATATTTGTGTGAACCAAGCGATGATCATTCAATGAGCTATTTACTGAATCTAGACAACCAGCTCTATACAAAACGGATTAATATTATTGAGCAGGTTGTACATGTCAAATTATATAACAAAATAATCAGTCATAAATTGACAAAGATCTGATCGTTGAACATTTTACCTAATGCAATTGGTACAGAAAATTGTGAAGTACATCAAGATAAGATACCGTGTTTATAATTATTTTATAACTTTTAGATTGTTGACGTAATATGACATATTACTGATATTCAACTGCAGAAAAAAACCGAATGTTTGGCCAGATTACTAAAAGTACAATTATCTACACGTAGTTTGTCAAGTTAATCGATTAAACCTTTGCAATTACATCCGGTACAATTATGCTATGTTAAAATAGTGCTCAATACATCAACTGTAGAGTGATATAGAGATACCACTGTTAAAATAGAGCTTAATACATCAATTGTAGAGTGATATAGAAATACCATTGTTAAAATAGTACTCAATACATCAATTGTAGAGTGATATAGAAATACCACTGTTAAAATAGTACTCAATACATCAATTGTAGAGTGATATAGAAATACCACTGTTAAAATAGTGCTCAATACAACAATTGTAGAGCGATATAGAAATACCACTGTTAAAATAGTACTCAATACAACAATTGTTGAGCGATATAGAAATACCACTGTTAAAATAGTACTCAATACAACAATTGTAGAGTAATATAGAAATACCACTGTTAAAATAGTACTCAATATAACAATTGTAGAGTGATATAGAAATACCACTGTTAAAATAGTACTCAATATAACAATTGATGAGCGATATAGAAATACCACTGTTAAAATAGTACTCAATACAACAATTGTAGAGCAATATAGAAATACCACTGTTAAAATAGTACTCAATACAACAATTGTAGAGTAATATAGATATACCACTGTTAAAATAGTACTCAACATAACAATTGTAGAGTGATATAGAAAATATCACTGTTTAAAATAGTACTCAATATAACAATTGTAGAGTGATATAGAAATACCACTGTTAAAATAGTGCTCAATACAACAATTGTAGAGCGATATAGAAATACCACTGTTAAAATAGTGCTCAATACAACAATTGTAGAGTATATAGAAATACCACTGTTAAAATAGACTCAAATAACAATTGTAGAGGATATAGAAATACCACTGTTAAAATAGTGTCAATATATCAATTGTAGAGGATATAGAAATACCACTGTTAAAATATGCTCAATACATCAATTAGAGTGCTTAGAAATACACTGTTAAAATAGACTCAATATAACAATTTAAAGTCGATATAGAAATTAAATACCACTGTTAAAATAGTGCTCAATACATCAATTGTAGAGCAATATAGATATACCACTGTTAAAATAGTGATCAATATAACAATTGTAGAACGATATAGAAATACCACTGTTAAAATAGTGCGATATGGATAATAAGGATACAGTATATGTTATCACTCAAGTTATTACGACCAGGGACTACATTGTGCAGGCTCTGTTTAAATATTACTAATGTACCTGATATAGCAATCAAATCTTATAGTAATCTTAAACTAATCTGTTAAAATTTTATTGATCTCATCGAACGGTTATGTATTGGTGATATAAATATTTGATATATCTTTTCTAATTTTCAATATTAACATCAGCCTATCAATAAGATAAGAATGGTATACCTTATTATCACCTATTATTAACTTCCTAGTCCGATTAATATCATCTGTATTTCAAAATTCTAGACCCTCTTTCGTATGTTGAAATATATTTTTTTCGCTCAAGTTTTGAAAACTATAGGACAAAAATCCCTTAACCTAAAAGTTTAAATACAGGAATACCAAATCTAGTTGAAAGGTTTACATACACATTTTAACATGTTTAGGTTGGAAAAATATATATAGATTTGCATGGAGAAATGTGTATCCTACTTCATTTGAAGGTTTTAGAATACATTGAGCCATTATCAAGCCATTGCTTGGAGATAAAGCTTATTAACTATTATTTCACTGTGTTTATGATTGAGTAGGCTAAAAGTTATCACTAGGAAAAAGTAAAACGCCAAGAACTCACCTGCACACAGCTCCTTAAAACTAACACAATGTCTCTAGGGTATATTTTGATAAGGACGTTTTTAAACTTCCTGAATTGAACCTTATCACATTATTAAACTTTGTAAAAAGAGTTATCTACTTAGTGACGAGTATTGTGACAGTTGGATATGAATACTATCTACCGTTGGTAAAGGAACATGATATAATACTTGGTACTTTGCAATAAATGATATGGAGTTTTACCTCCAACATTCTTTTTTCTGAGGAAAGATTTGTAAGGCCGAGCAGTGTGCAATTAGTCAAAGATTATGATAAAAATTATCCTACATATGGTAATATCAAGTTGTATATACGTTGTTCTTATATTGACTTCCATACAATAAAATCCCAATGCATTAAAACCAAATAAGTCTCCAGCCTTGGAAGCAAGGAATGTTCTTAACTGGTGCTTTTGACAATTTTATCAAACCTTTATGTTCGGCACAAGTAGCTTTAATAGTCTCCAGTTTATCAAACTTATACGTTCGGTAGACATGGTTCGATAGAACGTGATTAGTAAAACAACTAAGTTTTTCGATCTACATGTACGGTAGATTAAGACATCAGTATCTAGAAAGCTGGACAGATCACCTAGTTAGGAGTTTATTAGCCTGATCAAGGTTTCTACCTTGTCATAATTTGTTTGATTACCATTATTATATTTCCGACTTCCCATTTCATTGGTCGGAAGGTAAATATGAAATCAACCTCATGTTGACCTAGGCCAGTGCTTGTATATTTTAGATATGTTCTTAGACTAGTGCTTGCCGAAAAACAAATTGTATACAATATATATCACTATTACAGTCAAACTTGAACTAACCAAGTGGTCAGCGGAATGCTTAAAAATTGTTGCTTACTGAGTTGGTTGTGTAATGAAGGAAGGGTCGAGCGGTGAAAAATCTTGATCTCTGATTTCAGAAAAAGTTTCATTATTATGATCATTATCATAAAATATACGAAGTGATCCTTCAATTTTCATCACAAAGAAATTCTTTGTTGAGACTTCCTTGTCGAGATCACAATCGTTAATGATAAATGCAGATCAAAAACCTGGTGAAAGAGTAGGGAAAATCTTCAAGGTATCCGCCCACGACCTCCCTTTTCTTAATGACCAAAAAATTTCAAATTACTCTTGCCTCGCCCAAGTTTTGTAGGTGTGTATCCTTAAACGTGTTGGGTTGTAGCTATATATACAGCCTTCAAGTTTACATTCTGAATTCCCTATCCACTACCAAGGGCCAAAAACTACCTAGTCTATGATCACCAGGACGTTAACTAGTCATTCAACATAACCTTACATCCAGAATTATGATAATAGAAGCACTGGAAGACGTCATTTATAGGAGTAATGAAGCATAGCGTGCCATATTTCTGTTTGTTTTTTGTACTACAATAAACAATGCATAAACAAGACTTATAAATAGCCACGAAATACTATCACCTCTTTTCATATTATCACGTCCTAAACACAATCTCATTATATATTAATAATAAAACACTTGAGCTAAAACATACTTGAATTGTAATTAAAATTATTAAAATATTTAAATATCCCAATATAACAGACTATGAAGTGTGGATATTCGAGTTCATTTAAATTCCTTATTATATCATGCAATGTAAGGGAGGAATCCGGGGTTATCTGGTGGGTAGGTTACTAGAAAGACAAATTGCTAGGTATATTGCGTGGTGATTAGTAATTGGTTTAAAGGGAATTTAAATAGTAAATATGAACATTACCAGTTGATGCTATCAGTGTCCCTGACACTCTACAACCCTTTAAATATCTTACTATAAAATGGTTTATATAGGGGATATGTGGTGGGTAGAAGATAGACAAAAGCTTATTCTTTCACACACGATATTTGATGGCAAACCACCATTGCTGCTATGTTATTGTTATCAAATATGATTAAATGTATGATGCCCCTCCTAAGGGATCCAGCTAACGTTAGATCGACGCTTGACGTTAACTTTTTACTTCCGCCAATCGATTTTGGGTTAAGTTTTATTGTCGAGAGAGACTTATCGTCTATTAGAGCTTCTATGGTCTGTTACATACACAGTTTTAAAGCAATTCTACCTCTCAGAATGGACATGAAAAACCTTAAAAGGTAGAATGACTAATGGTAGAATCTTTGGACGATAATATATCTATTAAACCTAGCAATAATTAAATACCGCGTTTAAGTATGTTTCAAAATTACTTATTCTAATGGATTTTTACTTAGTTTAATGAATAATCACTTAGTTTTACAGTTTGTCTTTTTGGAGGGATATTGTCGTAAAGTTTTGAACCATGTAAGACATTTAAAATTGAATTTTGTTACCATTCTAATGGGAGTTATACCTTTAACAATTATATTAGGTCATATATCTGGGTTTTTAACGTACACAACGTTTCAACTATACGTTTACTAAGTAACTTCCTCAAGTGGCATTTAGTATTTCGTGGATTAATGACTGGATACAATTTCATGGATAACAATAACTTTATTAAATAACTTTCGACGTTTCATCGATGATGCTATACTTTAGTGGATATCTCCCTTACATTGTATATAATAAGGAATTCAAATGAACTTGAATATCCACATTACGTAGTCTTTTATAATGGGATATTTAAATATTAGAAACAAAATATACACTCTATTTTCTTTTGTGAAATCTGTACACATGCTGTACAACTTGATGAATCCATCTGTGAACTTAAACTAAATAAATATTTTAAATAATGAACTCTTTTTCACCTTATTATCTTCCAGTAATTAGTCCAGGTTAATTATGCATAATCTAATTAAGATACGTCTTACCTTGTCCAGATATCAACTTGTAATGACGTCAATTTGTCAAGCCGAGACCCTATATCCTTTATTATGAGTATATCTGGGGCTATATAATATCCCTCTTACAGTGAGTCAACGCCCCAAAAATAACTAGTACAGTAAAATTAGTCGAATTTAAGTCACGAACAGTATACGCTCTGCTAACCCTAGATCTACAAGCATAGTTTTAATAATGGTATATATTTCTTTGTTTATTAAATGACATTGTATTTCATACTATAAACTTATTGTTTATATCAGTTGTTGAGAACTTAAAGGAGCTCGCTCGCACCGTCCATATATATATAATATAGAGTTTAATTACATTTAAATAAACGCCAGTATACATTCGGGTTATAAGACACCTCAAAATGCAATGGTAAAACTAAATTCTCTAACTCTAACAAATTGCCACAGATTTCAGAAGCCTTGGCAAATAAATGTAAAGGTAACTTCATTTTAAAATAGTAAAAAACTTGCTTCTTATCCTTGACTAACTCAGAGTTTTGAAAATTAAATCCAAGTACGTAATTATCAACAACTACCTAGTTTGAGATATAACTTGTCATCAACCAACCAATCTTTATTAATCATTTTATTTGATAATATTACCTGTATGTTTTATGAAATGTTGTAGGACTATGTTATAAAGTCAGAAGTAGTATATCTATATATCGTGGGTTATTAACATTGAGTATAAATCATGATAAATATAATCTTATGACACAAAGTCTGAAGTTGAATTAGAAATGATTTAAATATCGCTCATTTCTATTAGCAAATGTATTGTATACAAAACCCGGTTGCTCGTTTGAAACAGGTGATCTTGAAGGGTTAGAATATGTACATCTCAATTCCCCTGAATCAAAACATTTTACATCTTTTTGTCTTAAGTTTTGTTCTAGTAGGGGCATGCCCCGATGTACTTACTACATTATGAAATATGTTATCTATAACGTTTTTTTAAACGTAAATAAATTCTGTGTGTGACGGTGAATTTAAAAAAAAATTAAACTATTGTTTAAGATATTATTTTAAATAAGGATTCCTTCCTTCATGGAGATTTAATTGCTAATAAAAAGGAATATTTTGATAATATTTACATATACCGTTGATCGAGAGGAGACATAATATAGTTTTTAATGTTATTCCTCATGTTCTAAAGCAACGTTTGGATATAATACATGGTTCATGTTTATGTTCAAACGTTGCTTTAGGAACACGGTTATTCCCTTGAACATACATCGTGTTAACTCTTACTTATCACAATTATAAACTTCTACAAGAATTTTGTATTGAGTTCATTTACAGAAAAGCAACCTATCTATGCCCTTGTCTGCATAATAAGTCTTTAACGTCCAGACATCTCCTGTTTTTCGCGAAGCTTTGCATAGACAAAACGGGACTGGGTGAAGAAGCTAAAGAATTATTTTTTTTCCAATTTCGCAGTTGCCCAGTGCGGTTGTATATGACATTATTTATCTACTTATCTTAAAACGATTTCGAAAAATTAAGAAACTTACCTTAATACCCCTATTATAAGGATATACAAAATTGTCAACTATTTCTGTTAATTTCACGGGAGTGTACACCTCGCAATATAACTATAGACCCGTCATCAACGAACAGTAGTCTCGCTACCTCTGACGTTCAGATATTCAGCAATTGACCCTTAATGCTCCGTTACTAAGGAAAATATCAAAACAGTCACTACTTTATCATGCACTGTTAATCGGTTAATCTGTTTTGATCTGGGCACACAAATCCCTTAATTTTGTTAATCTAATTAAGCTCCTTTATCTAATATCGCTCTCCCTAATCGGGCTAATAACCTATAATATGATGACAAATAATTGTGTTGAACAATTCGGTCCGTTATTTTGCTTGGTTTTCTTATTTTTGTCTATTCGATTGAATGGTTGAGTGAGTTGCTCCACTCCGAGGTTGAGAAGAACTCGGATTTTTCAGTCCAGCTTCTCCGTCAGTGATGCAAGTTGGAGGGCTGATATGGAAAAAGCGTCTAGTTGTACGGATAGGTCAATAAACCGAAGCACCATGTGCTTCAGACTGTAAACGTTTATGTTCCCTCGACAGTTGGAAATCGCAGGAAGAGTAGGCTTATGTCACTGTCCTGGTAAAGATTTCCTTCATTGCACACTGCATGACGTTGTCCGTATTCATTACCCCATAAGGTGCAGAAGAGTAGGACGTAAAACTCCATTCATTATATTTTGTTTGTTTGATTATATGGTTCGCTAAAACCAAGTTACGATAGAGACATTAATCTACAATATAGAAACCGAAATATGTGACTTTTTCTCTGATAAATTTGAAGCACTAGTATAGGTCACTAGTAGAGATCATGGATTTCAACATAAGAATACATCAATATGATAAGAAATTACGGGGTTCTGTCACAAACGTAATCTAACAGTTGTTAAACCATATGGCGTGAAAGATTCATCAACATTATGTCAGTTATAACGAGTACAATTCGTTTAAACAATGGGAATAACTGCAATGACCAATTAACAATTATTATGTTATTTGTACCTTGGAGTAATCAACACTCTACTATATGTATTGATAACAATAACAATTGAACATGTTGTTACTATAGCTTTCAACAACTTTGTGTATAAAAGTTCCCGAGTTTGAGCCCTACCAATGACATATTGTCAGAAGCAGATCTTGTTAAAGGACAAGGATTATTCACCCTTAGAGAACGTCTAAGTTGGTTTGTCATTTCAACAACCATTAATGATTGCCCATAGTGACGGTATTTTTGGATAGTAAAATATCTCAGAGTGAAGTAAAAACAGGGCCCCATTCTCGACATTGAACACTGCCTGGTTTAGGGTTTTATAAGATATACTGTCCCATAGAAGCACTGACTTAGGTCACAAGTAGAAACTATGCCATGAATTTCAGTATACATCATTTGGATAAGAAGTTGTTTGATTCTTGAGAAATTTACAATATAAAGCAATGATAAAGAGCAATTACTCCAGGGAGATAATGAAAGGGAATCTAATCTACCATGTACAAGAACATTACTCCTGATGTTATCCTTCTTTACTATCAGAAACATTGTAAGGGAAATTATGTATTACATCTAATATTTCATTTCTGTCTTTTGTTATGATCAGTGGTCCTTTAAAGTATATGCACCTGTTGATAATATATCCTACTATATTGATATAGATAATCACGGTTATCTAATCCCCGACAAAAACTTATCATACCTTTATACCGAACAGTATAGGCTAGCCCCTAAACAACATTAATACCACTTCCTTACCTGTGCTATTGTTATCCGTATAATAAACAGTGTTTGTATTCAATACACCTTGATATTGCCCTTGTGAACTCGTTTACCATGATATATCGATCCACAGCTATATACTCGTTACTAAGGAAAACTATCACCTTTAGATACTTCATTAATATTTGTCATTAACAGGACTAAGGAATTCGTAGTATTGATGCAAATGACTTACTCTTTCCGCTAAAGGTCTTTGGTATAGAACTGTTTACAGTTGTGTGGGGCCGTCTTCATAAGCCCTAAGGTGCAGCAGAGTAGGACTTAAATCTCAATTCATTTCATTTAAAAGGAAGAAAATGGGAGGAAATAATCAATCTCAAAATATACCTCTTCACAATGTCAAGCTAATACCAACTTCATACTTTTGCAATTGCCTCTGTTCTGATATCACAGAATGCAGCGATTGGATTTAATATTACGAATACTGCCAAAAAGGTTGTTGACATGATGACTTCCTGTTGGGGCCATCAATTGACTGTGTTCGCTAACAAACAATATATAAAATCCTAACATTTTCAAAGTTGCGTGATATGATTATAGGTGGCTATATGATATTTACCTATTGCTATATCAAGGTATATAGCATATTAGTCCTATATTACCAGCTTAAGTCGTTATCAAGTCTTCGGGTTAGCCCGACAAATATGGCCGCACTTAGTAGTTGCTTCGATGTGATATTCGGATAGGATATTGGGTATGAGTATATAGGGGCTATACAGAATGGGTGAAGACAAAAGACCATATCTCTTTACACAAAATATATCGATCGGAAATAAAAATACCGATTGTAAATCTATCACATTCACGTCTTATATATACTACCTTATAAGGAATACTTGGATTGGTTAAAGAAAGGATCTGAACCTTGATGTAATGGGACACTTTAAAATCAAGTATATCATTTGTGGACAATTATAATTTATTCTAATCTTTTAGAAACGAAAAAGGGTACAGAGAGAAAACAACAAAAACTATAACATCACCAAATAGTTAAGATTTATATGGAGAAGGGGTAATGCATGCGATAGAAAATCTTGAAAAAGCAATGAAAAGAAAAAGTTCGATGATCTCCCTTTGTTTTTAATCGAAATCTCACTTAAAGCATGTGACAATTCTTTATCTATAACAGTATTGATAATTGAGATATGATAACAACTTCATTTCGTCTGTACCTCCATCATCTACTGGTTTGATATTGCAGTATTCTTATTGGACGCTTTTCTTAAAATCAACCAATATCAGTTATCAGAACGTATTCCGAAACAAAAAACAAAACTTTATTTATCATCTTACGAATGTACCGAGAGTAAAAATGATGATCTCGTGAACGGACTGAAACAATTTAATTTTGTAAAAAATTGTATTTACGCCTAAAAAAATGAATTTACAGAAACTATCATTTGATATAACACGGTGTATTTGTGTGTATTTTGTGCTTTACCTACACCACGCTTGGAGTTTACAATGTGTAACAACAGGACCCTGTAGTTGTGAATTCGATGATGGTAGTGGAATAGTTGACATCAGTTCGTTAAAAAGTCTTACCCCAGGACAGCCAAAGTAGGTCAATTACCATTACCATAACTATCGTGACATTTTTATAATCATGCCTTATTTCTTGATCAGCTTCGTCACACATAAGCAAATTATTCATCAGCTGAAGTAAGTCACAATTATCATTATACAAATAATTCATCAGCTGAAACAGGCCACAATAACCATTAACTAAATCATTCATTAGGTAAAACAGGTCACAATTACCATTAACTATATCATTCATCAGTTAAAATAGGTCACAATTACCATTAACTAAATCATTTATCAGTTAAAATAGGTCACAATTACCATTAACTAAATCATTCATCGGCTAAGATAGGTTACAATTACCATTAACCGAATCATTCAGCATCTGAAACAGATCACATTTACCATTAACTAAATCATTCATCAGCTAAAACAGGTAACAATTACTATTAACCAAACGATTCATTCAGCTAAAGCAAGTAACAATTAAAATTAAGCAAATAATTCATCTGAAATAAGCCACAATTACCATTAACTAAATCATTCATAAATTAAAATGGGTCACAATTACCATAAACTAAATCATTCATCAGCTGAAACAGGCCACAATTACCATTAACTAAATCATTCATAAATAAAAATAGGTCACAATTACCACTAACTAAATCATTAATCAGCTGCTGAAACAGGCCACAATTACCATTATCTAAATCACTCATCAGCTGAAAACAGGTAACAGTTACCATTAAGCAAATAAGTCAGAATTACCATTAACCACGTCATTTATTAGCTGAAATAGGCCACAATTACTATGAACTACATCATTCATCAGCTAAAATAGGTCCCAATTACCATAAACTAAACAGTTTATCAGCTGAAACAGGTCACAATTACCATTAAACAAATTATTCATCAGCTGAAACAGGTCACAATTACCATTCACTAAATTACTCATCAGCTGAAATAGATCACAATTACCTTTAACCACATCATTTATCAGCTGTAACAGGTCACAATTACCATTAACTAAATTACTCATCAGCTGAAATAGATCACAATTACCATTAACCACATCATTTATCAGCTGTAACAGGTCACAATTACCATTAACTAACTTACTCATCAGCTGAAATAGATCACAATTACTATTAACCACATCATTTATCAGCTGTAACAGGCCACAATAACCATGAAATAAATCAATCGTAAGCTAAAATAGGTCACAATTACCATGAACTAAATCATTCGTTAGCTTAAAGAGGTCACAATTACTATTATGGAAATGGAACAGTACTTATTTAAGTGATGCTTATCTTTTATCTCAACCGTATAGAGAAGAATGGGATCCATCTTGAGAAGGTGGCTTCTGTGTGCAAGTTTAGACCATAAATAACAAAAATGTTAAGCCCACAGAAAAGAATGTTTGTTTTGTTTTTCAGATTTAAAGATGTGGGAGCCATCGATTTTTATTCTTACTCATACAATCCATGTGAACCATTTACAGAGGGTGATTGTGTGGATGTGGCGGTATGTATTTTCTCAGAAGCGTATTTAGGGCTCTAACCTCTATTCAGGCCTACGAAAGACTTATTTTGAAATTAAAATTTGATATAAGGAAATTTGGAGAAGGTAAAATGGTGACAGTAACAATGAACAAGGTATTTTGGTCATAGTAATATGGGCTCACGGTACAGAAACAGAAAAGTAGTCTCTATTTGTGTGGTTTACCAATGATATTGTTTAGGTAGTTAGTTTCTATTATTTATTCACATTACTTTTTCAGTCATGTCAGATAAGTGCTGATGGTATGGCCCAGTATCCGATAGGCGACCAATCGAGTGCAACCTTTTCCTATGACGGAACAGATCTACAGATTTTTTATAGTAAATTTACAGACGTTGAAAGGTTAATCTTAATTTATTGGCAATCGTTCGATGAGAGATAAATAAAGGGATATAGTATGCATGAAATTTTAATATCGTAATAGTAATGAAGAATAAAAGTTGGCTAATGGTTTGCGAAAAACATTAAAATATTAATAGGCTCCTAATAAGTTCCTTTTTATATTAATAGTAAAACAAGAATTCTTTCACTTGATCAGAAAGCGTCATCCTAGATAGGAAACTGCATATGGTTCTCACATGGCATATAAGAATCATACTTGGTTTCGTATGATCCATACTAATCTATTTCGCTGCTGAGGGGGTACAGCCACAAAATCTACGGTTTGTATGTGGACGTGCTTCAGCACTAATGAAGTGTTTAACAACTTTTCTCCATACAATTTGTAGTCTAAATTGAGAATGCTTATGCATCTGCTCAGGCACAATTATCTAAAATATGGTGGTACAAACCGAATTTCTATTCCTCTTATTTCAGACAATCATTTGTGACATTAAAATGTGATCCGTCAGCTACGACTCCGACTCTCTCTGCAGAAGGGGAACAGGGTGCTGCACAATACGTAAGTGTGGTTTTGTATATTTCTAACCCTTATACGGCAACTTGATAATTATTTTTAACTTTGCTCTTCATCTGAAATGGCTCTGATCGACATTGAAAGCCTCAGGCTCTGACAGTAGCTATTTTTGCAACATTACTGCTTGCAAATTAACAGCGGTTTCTGTGTGAATATGGTGAATATAACGACTGAATAATCCGAGCTGCTGTCAGATGCCAGTGGTTGTTCGTGATACTTTTCTGACAAAAATTGAATCCGGTTTAACGAACTGGGCCGTCGGAATCGGTTGATCGCAATTGACAAGGCATTGAAACCATCAAGTACATGGAACAAAATATAAGCCTAACATATTTTATTTATATATTCTAGTATTTCACCTTAACTACCAACTGTGCGTGTGCGGGTACGTGTGCGTCTAACAGTCCATCTAGTGAAGACGAAGGGATCAGTACGGGAACTATTTTATGTATCTTGTAAGTAGTAGTTTCTCGTTCAGGGGAACCTACGGCTCTTGCTGTTAGAGTTTATGGTAGCCTCCTATCCATATAAAAACCTAAACCAAGTGAAGTCGCAATCTGCTGGTTACTTCGATATCATATTTCAATACTAGCATATTGAAGAATTTGACATCTTCATTATTATGCATTAGTCCAAATTGTTGTGTTGTGCAAAAAAAAAAAAAAAAAAAAAAAAACCAATAAACTATAATTCCATAATTCATGTTTTGGGAATTGTTTTGCCCGATCATTTACGTTCAACCCCAGGGAATTTGTATTAAAATATGTAAATCAAAAGACTTAAGGGTTGTTTTGATTGCTTTGTTTCAGATTATTAGTCGGTGGGTTTTTATACGTAGCACTTGGCATGACCTACATGAGAACCAGACGACAAGCTTCTGGAACTGAGATGATTCCAAATAAAACGTTCTGGACGTCAATACCTGGTCTTGTTAAGGTACACTAGATTTAAATATATATTTCTTAAAGATATACTTAGTCACATACTCACACAACCACTCAGTTACTCACTCAGTTACTCACTCAGTTACTCACTCAGTTACTCACTCAGTTACTCACTCAGTTACTCACTCAGTTACTCACTCAGTTACTCACTCAGTTACTCCTCAGTTACTCACTCAGTTACTCACTCAGTTACTCACTCAGTTACTCACTCAGTTACTCACTCAGTTACTCACTCAGTTACTCACTCAGTATCACTCAGGTCACTCAGCTCAGTTATCACTCAGTTATCACTCGGTTACTCACTCGTCTCACTCAGTTACTCGCTCGTTACTCTCGGTACTCACTCGGTTACTCACTCGGTACTACTCAGTTACTCACTCGGTTACTCACTCGGTACTCACTCGGTACTCACTCAGTACTCACTCGGTACTCACTCGGTACTCACTCCGGTCACTCAGTTACTCACTCAGTTACTCACCCAGTTACTCACTCCAAGTTACTCACTCAGTTACTCACCCAGTTACTCACGTTACTCACTCAGTTACTCACTGAGTTACTCATCAGTTATCACTCAGTTACTCATCGGTTATTTACTCAGTTAACTTACTCAGTTAAACTCGTTATTCACGGTACATACTCATTCGGTCGAGGTAACTCCTGGTACTTGGTTACTTTGGTATCCTGGTTCACGTAGCTATTCACTCGGTAACTCACGTCACGTGACGACTCGGTACGCACTCGGTGACTCACTCGGTGACTCACTCGGTGACTCACCCGGCACTCACTGGGACGTACCGCTGGTACTACTGGTTACACACTCGGTTACTCACTTGGTTACTCGCCCGGTTAGTCACTTACTCATCCAATTACTCACTGAGTTACTCATCCAGTTAGTCAATCAGTTACTCAGTCGGTTTCTTACTCACTCTCAAACTTACTCATAAACTCATTCACTGACTCACATACTCATTCACTCACTCACATACTCATTCACTCACTCACATACTCATTCACTCACAAACTCATTTACTCACAAACTCATTTAGTCATATACTCACTCACTCACTCACTCACATTCTCACATACACACTATACTCACTCTGTGTGCTCACTCACTATACTAATCAACTGACTTACCTGCTTACTTAGGCACTTACTCACCTCTGATAATCTTGCTTTCTTCTAGGTTAAAAAGTTCTATTTAATCAAATACATTTTTTATTTTTATATTTTTTTATATTACTCTTTTGTTTTATTCTTTATAGGATGGTTTTATGTTTATAATTGGAAAGATACGTGGAAAGCAACCCGACTATAATGAAATATAGAATGCGTTATTTTACATGGAACTCAAGTTGCGTTATAATTGTATGTAGTGTAAATGTGTTAAAGAAGAATGTTTATAGATCCTACCTCTTAACATTAACAAAAAATGATTTATTGAAACTTGGCAAAATTGAGTCTCTTTTGATTAGTGGAAGAACCATTTGTCAAACTATACGGACCCTCTATAATACAATACATACAATAATGTAAATAATTTTTAAAACGCTGAGCGGTGTATAGTGTTATATAGGATTTCTATAACTATTTAAGTCATGACACCTCGTAAGTCTAACTGATGAATGTTTATTGAGTCTGTTGAGCATGTCTATTCAATGAGGTAGTTTGCCTTTAAAAGTTCATGTTTTATAAAAGAAAATTTAAAAAAAGAGGGTGGGGTGATTAGTGGATGCAATAATGCTTTACAATGTTTTCAAAGCTTTTGGTATTTCCCAGCTTTAGTCAGCTACTATTATACTCCTGTTTATCAATATCTGTTGATGTTGTAAAATAAATGTTATTATTGCTTTTTTTTTTTTTTTTTTTTAATAACATAATAATGTGAGTTTTATGAGCTACTTTGCTGAAAACTTTTGGTAAATATTCCGATGTTCAAAGTTGCTTCATGGTTTTCACTCTCGTTTTAATCTATATAATTTAAAAATATACCAGATAATTCGCTGCATATCTAAGTGGCTCAATTAGATGGGTTAGAGCCTATCCACTCACTTTTCTTCAACATATGTTCCCCTGTTTTCTGTGATCCATGTAGCACCCCAGCATACGTTGTGACTTATTTTGTACGTATTAGATAATTCCTTCGGTACATTTAAGTTTGTATTTTGTCCAGGGAGTAGGAGTTTCCATAGAGTTTGTGGCTCTTGCAATAGGTTCAACCAGTCCCTATATGGCCCTGCCATACCGTTTCTCCCATCACTGTGATTATGTATTTCAAAATATATTAAATTATTTTATTACGTTATTTCTTTCTGATTTATATGGCGGCTATCATCGGATGTCGAGGACATTCAAGGTATAGCATAAAGCACGACAGCGTTTTCTATGATATCTAAAATTACTTATGCCAGGGAAAGGGTAAAGAAGGGATCTAACTTAAAAACCACCATGGACTCATTTTCTGGGTTACTTGTTCGGAAAAAAACTATTAATAAAAACGTTAGGGAGACAACTCGTGCCTTCAAGGGACCTAGTCAGTTCACCAACCAGTGTGATAAAGTTTGAAAATATGATATATATACCATTCAACCTTTGTCTGTATGATGATCATTATCCTCCTTTAAAATACAGGTGTGATGTCACCCTTTGTTTTTTGCGTATCAATATCCAACATATTGGTACTGGCAAGAGTCCAATATTAAAGTCAATATTGGACTCTAAATATCAGCCTTAAATTCACTCATACTTTAGTCAGACAACTAATCCAGGTTTCAAAATGTATAGTGTTCAATGTTACGTCCAATTAAAACTTAAAGTTTATCTTCAAATCCTTACTTTCAAATGAAAAAGATAATTAATTATTCATTAGGGCGAAATCTGTAAGCATCGATTAAAGTTGTATTTCAAATCTTGTCAAATAAGCTTACCAATTGATAAATTAGGCGTTTTTTCATTGTTATTTCGTGTATTCATAATTTATTTAACGTTATGTGGACACAGGAAGGTACATCTGTGTTTTATGGATAGTTTTGGTAGATGTTAGCTAGGTATTTCCAACGAAATTAGGCCGATTATGAGTTTATTCGGGAATTATTAGACAAACTGACAAAGTTTTCCCATTCATTAGAACATCTTTACTTTTGATTTGTATAAGTATTAAGAAATCAAACAATGAAACTCTTTTCGAAACACCAGGTGCTGCCATATTGGTTTGTTCATTGTTATTGACACATAGTTTGAATATGGATGATTCGTGTACTAAAGGGCTTAAACGTTTTGATTTCAGGTTAACAAAAAAACAGCTCACTATAAACTCACTAGAGTTTTATTTACAAACAAAACCTGAAATCAAAACGTTTAAGTTGGTTAATGGATCTCAAGTTTGTCAATGCGTCTAATAATGACTGTATAACTCGGACCTTCGGTCCTCGTCAACGGTCATTATTAGACTTATTGACAAACTTTCGACCATTAACCTATACTTAAATACAAGTTATATAAAGAGTATCTCTCCTAAATATCACGTAACATCTGGATAATTAGTTTCGTTGAGCCACAGAAAGTATATTGCAATGAAGACAACAATATTAGGCCCCAATATATATCATCAACTTAACATTAGGCTACCAACTACCAAACGCTTAGCTCTAATATCTGATAACAAACCAACATGCTCTCTATTGTTTCTTAATAAAAATACAGATATGCCGCCGCTCTTTGTGTTTTTTTTTAAGTAGCCACATAGTTATTGTGTTTGTTATCTTGGGAGTAGAAAGGTGGCCAGCCGTAGATATCACATATTAAATTGTCTTTGAAACCAATAATCTATTGTCGATCCTTCAGATCAACTAATTCTGTGAAACATAAATATCCTATAATAAATAATAAATATTTAGAAGATTATCTAAAATTATGTCTATCTGGACTTAGTCCAGGTAATTCATTTGGGGAAGATCTGTTTCCATGTTAAATCACCGGGAAAGTTTAAAACTTTTTTTAACAGAAATTCCTAATTGAAAAATTTGGCAGTTATTTTTCACATGAAAGTCGTGGCCAATACTTTTTTTTTCTCTTACAAAAACAATATATCGACCATCAAAATGTTTTCAACCCCAGTCAAAATGAAAAGTAGAACTCCGGAATTAAACAACATCCCCTTGACTGTAACTGCAACAAATTTCATTTTTTAGAAATAACCTTCTTGCCAAATTTAAAAATTAACTCATTATTTTCAAGAACTTCTGAAAGAAAATGCAATTTCAGACATCAAATTTCAAATCTAGACCAAAAAGTAGTCAAAAATGGGCATGCAAAAACCCAAAAAGGAAGGGAGAAAGAGGATTTCTAAAAATAGAACGGACTAAATTAGCATAAAATGTTTTACTGGACTAAGTCCATCTAATCTATTAAAGGGAGGTAACCATAGTATAGGGAAAGATAACTCTTGATAGCAAAGTCACCGGAAGTTAAGTCAAGGCCATATCGTTTCTTGGAAGGAAAGCGTTCCAAATAATTTATTTATATTAATTTGGCAGGTTATTTTGCATTTCTATGAATAGATTCGTGGGTAGGTATATTTTGCCCATTTCTCTTTCAATAAACAACGTATATTCGACCATCAAGGTTGTTATTCAACCCCGGAATTGACTATGAATAGACGTGAGAAGTCTGGCAATTGAATCGGCATCACTTTACTAAGTAAGCTTCTAACAGTAAGGTTTCATTTGACATGAGTTTAGATATATCTTAATCAGTTTGCCATTAGGAATATAAACATCAGTATTTGTCAATGGAGTTACCTTATGCCAAACGTCTGGTACTATTACGATGATTATGGTTCATTGGATGTGATGCTGAGGAAATCTCAACTTTTTTGAGAAATTGTGAAATCTAGCCTATAAATAATCTAAACTATTTAGATTTGGTTATTTCGTTGCTCAAATTGAAATAATGTTCATCATAATTTTTCCATTTTAACAGGGAACGCTATTTTTAAACATGATGTCAGCTTCAAATATTAAATAAGAAGTTTATTTAGAATCTGATATCAATGTTTTCCTGATAAGTTCTCTAAATCAGATGTCATTGTTTACAATATCATTAAAAAAGGGTGCTTTCCATAAGCTTACCTATTTTCATTTCTTTATAAGACTGACTGTTTGTATCCGGGAAAGCCCAGGCATGAGGGTAAGCGATGGAAGTTGGCCAGATAATGATTGGCTATGATATAAGAAATTATTCTCCATGGTATTGTGATTATACATCAGTGGTTTTGGAAATTTCACTAAAACTAACTATTTTACTGATGACTCACTATCACGTAGAGACCCTCCCTGATTGGAAAAATCATCATCAAACACTTAGTTTAAGTGGAATTACAAGAACCACAGCGATCTGATTCTGACTTGGAATGAATGCTATAAATGTCCCTGTAAAGTGAAAAGATCTAATTACTGTTAACAGTAATATAAAAACGGTATATATAGCCATTATGCTTAACTGATTAATAATTTATAGCCTATACCGTACACAAATAGGTATTTCCTTAAATTTTGATAATTTTACCTGTAAATAAAAAAATATAAAAATAAATCTATTGCCAATATAAGATCTTTATATTCAAACTGATTAGTAATAAATATATATACATATATTATGAATTGAAACTATTACTACTACAGGAAAAACAAATCTATCTATTTTAACTGATTAGGAATATTCAGATATGAGTAAACACATGTTTTGTAACTATATTTAAGCAAAACTTCTCTTTTATATTAGTATACATGCAACATTCAGTCTTAGATTCGTTACCTGTACTGTTTTAAGTGTTATTTTCATATTTCGGATTTCAATAGTTTTTAGTTGTAGGATAAATAATTGTATAAATACTTTGTTATTGGGATTTTTTATATATTTTTTAAAGGATAAATATTGTTTATAGAGTGATGGAAGTATGAAATAAAATGAAGAAGCTGAGAGTTTTATCTAATAATCTTCAGTAGGTGGGTTGGACTTTTTTCTTTCTCAGTGATTAGGGTTAGAAATAGAGATCCATTGTCTTTATAGACATTGAGTAGGCCTACTGTTTATATGTATTATTATCATAGATTGGCCAGGGCATCGCATGATAACTATTATATTAATATAGGTCTAGATGGTCTATTATCTTTTAATTTGAATATCATGTATTTTTTCAAGTATCCAAAATGTCATTAGTCATTAAAGGCATGACTTATTCCTGTTTTAATATGAAGCTTTCACAACCTTCACCTTAATGTCAATAAATAGATATAAATGATAAAGGTACTGGTATATCAATAATTCTGACTAAGAATTGACTCTCTTCACAGCCCCTTCAAATTTTCTTCTATTTCTCTTCCAGATAAATTAAAAGTAGGATGGCTGCACCAAGTCAAGCCTCAGAGTCATTGAGGCAGTATCTACAAACTGATGAATCTGGGAAGCAGGTGTTATCCATACCAGAGGGAGTATATAAAGGATGGATACCGAAAGCCTTATATACTTACAAATTGGAGGAGCTTTATCTGCCTTTCTTAAAACTCTACTCATTTCCCGTGGCTGGCACAGCGCTTGGTAATTTAAAAGGAATGGTCATATTCCATGCCATTGGAAATTATCTTTACAAATTACCTAAATCATTTGATCAATGTACTCACATCACTCAACTGAATTTAGGCTTCAATCATTTCACAGAGATTCCACCAGCTCTGTTTAATCTGGTAACGTTGGAATGGCTAGATTTGGCAGAAAATTACATAGAAACTGTCGGTATGGACATCAAGAAATTGGTGAACCTACAACATCTAAATTTGGCAGGAAACATGCTGGAAGAAGTTCCTGATGAATTCTGTAAATTGAAGAAACTGAAGTATTTGAACTTATCCAGTAAGTGGTATCCGCGTGGAGGATTTGAGATCGTTCCTCTAGCTATATGCAATTTAACAGATTTACGTCACTTGGATCTAAGTTGGCATAAGATTCACACAATTCCAGACCAGTTTGGAAAGCTTAAAAAATTAGTCACCCTGAATTTACGTGGCAACTTCTTGCAGCATGTATCTGAAGAAATTCGCTGCTGTGAACACTTAGTTAACTTAAATCTAACAGGGGCTTTACGTTACTGCTCAGTTATTCCTAAAGCCTTTTTCATGTTAGAAGAATTGCTAGAATTGAATCTGAGCGGGAACTTTTTCACCGAAATTCCACCAGAAGTCTGTGAGTTAAGAAAGTTAAAGAAACTGATTATACAAAGAAATGCGTTATTGAGATTGCCTGAGGAGTTATTCAGTCTCCGCCATATTGAACATCTCGAGTTTGGAGAAAACTATCTTGAAGAATTGCCAGCAGGAATTTCTAATCTGAAATCTCTTAAATGGCTAGGATTAGCCCACAATTCTTTAGAGTACTTACCAAAAGAAATTTGTCAATGTCATTCTCTCGTTCAGTTACATCTCAGTCGAAACAAACTCAAGTCAGTGCCAGAAGAGATCTATGAACTCAGCAACCTGGTTGATCTGAGCTTAAATGACAATCAGTTGACAGAGTTACCTCTCTTGATGGATAGACTTGAACGTTTAGCCGAGAGTGGATGTTTGTACTTGTGGAATAATAATTTGAAACGACCACCTCAAGCAATCTGTGATCAAGGAGTTGGGGCATTATTCCCTTATTTAAAAGAGTTACGAATTAGTGCAGCTAAACATAGGAAAAAGATGATATTAATTGGAGCTGTGAAGGCTGGAAAAACAAGTCTACGTAATGCTTTGTTACTAGGTCACTCAGCTTTAACTCAGGAGCATGAAAGAACATGGGTTTTGGAACGACATCTTTGGGAACCGAAGTCAGAGTTGAGGGTTCAGATTTTAGATTTTGGTGGTCATCATATTTATTCTGCTGCTCATCACATGTTTTTAACACCTGAAGCTACTCATGTGTTGGTCTTTGATCTGCATAAATACTCGTCAGATCGGTACTTGGAGCTTATTGGAAACTGGTTGGAAGCCATCATGGACAGAGCTCCAGGAGCAGGAATCAGAATTGTTGGAACCCACGCCGATTTGTGTTCTCAGCAGGATATCGAAGAAAAAGTTAAAGATATTTTACGTAAAATGCACCGAATTGAAAAGAAAAATATCAATGATTTAAAAGAAGAGATTGGAAAGATTCAAAGAATCCTGGATACCCCAGAAGCCAGAATTAATCGAGGAGAATTCACTGAAATCGGGTTAGAAAGACTCCATGAGAGGAAAGCCCACATGGAAAAGATGTTGAGTAGTCGATCTAATTTACCCAAGAACATCTGGGCTGTTAGCTGTGCCAAGGACCTAGATGGATTTGATCATTTCCGAACAGACTTGATTAATCATTTGATCGAAACAGAAGAAATGGCGTTGCCCAAATCGTGGTTTAAATTTCTTCAAACTATACAGCAACATCCGGAGAGAATTTTAAAATGGTCACGAGCTTTAGAAATTTTCACTGAAGTTATGGAGGAGATGGGACAGTCCATGTATGCGATTGCTGGATCACTTGAAATGAGCATGATTATGGTCTTGATGTATTTACATAGGATGGGAGAGATTGTCTGGTATGACAAAAACCCTAAATTACGTGCAATAGTCTTCCATCGACCAGAAACCCTGGTTGAAATGCTACGTGCTGTTTTCAGACATAATTTCAATGAAGTAGTAGTCTACGAGGATAATAACGGTCAACAAGCTGGTCTGACCAAGACTAAATTTGACTTTATGAAAGAAGAGTTCTTATCACAGGGCTTATTGACCTATGAACTCTTACATTACTGTCTACTCCATTTTGAACTCTCGCCAGACGCATTGGATACTTTCATTTCTTTAATGTTAAAATTTGATTTGTGTTTTGAAGTTGAGAAATCTACACTGGCTCCTAGTTTATTACAATCAGTTGGAATTCTACAGTTCCCATGGTTTTTCCCACCAGAAGAGCCAGAAAAGGTGGCGAATGAATGGCCAGAATCAACACCTCCAAACATGTTCGAACTTTGCTACGAATTACATTTTATAAATAGACGACCACCAAACTGTTTTGCGAAATTTTCTGTCAGGCTTCATAATCATTTCACTGAAAGAATTAATTGGAAATTTGGAGTGCTAGGACGAATAAACAATTCTCGAGTTTTGGTCAGGAAAATTATCAGCGATGGTAATGATTCTTGTATTCGTGTTGCCGTGAGAGGACCAGACTTACAAGAGTTATGGTCCTTGGTTATTAAAACTAACCAAGATCTATTAGCTCTACTTCAAGAATGGCCGTTTATTCGTTTTGAATTGAGTTTATTGTGTTCACATTGTATTCTTCGTAAAATTGGAGATCCATACCGGTTTCCTGGTGAAGTTCTGCAAAATGTCCTACCGAGGAACACCTACCAAGCACCCTGGTGTAAAAATGCTGAAGGTGAAGATATTCCAGCATGCTTTGTGTATCCCCTTGATTTAGGTATGTGTTATTTAAAATTACCTTTATTACCGTTAGCTATATGGTAAATTGAGTCCCCCACCCTAACTTCATTACAATAATTACTGACTTACCGTACTGTTATTGATAAATAATGCTTGGCAAGTATATTCACCCTGCTATGAATACAAATATTTATTTGGTTCTTAGACTACTCAACATCACTTCCAGGAGTGCTGTTAGCTTCAGATATATTTATTCTGCCTAATTGTTTTGTTTCTAACAAGAATCACATTTTTGGTCAAGAGTGTAACCATCATAGGTCCATTTTTTTTTGCAAAAGTGTTTCTTGTCTTAAGTTTAAAGTAAGTTTACACCTACTGAAATAATACTTGGAAAGATTGACATGGTGACTATATAATATTGTGTATATTGTAGATGATCAAAATGACCTGGAAAAACATATTAAAGTAGCTACAGAGTTACTCATGTCCTGTAATACTGTAGATGATATAGATGGTCAAAACAACAGAGATAGTAAGTTAAAGTACCTTTTTCTACCTAGTTTTAGTCAGTGTTACAGGCTGGATTTTTAACCCTGTTTCCCCCTGTCAGTGTTTCAGGCTCTGTTTTTAACTCAGTTTCCCTCTTTGAGGTGTCTTGTTAAGACTAAAGACTGAGGTCCTATAGGGTGTGTATAACATAGATAACTCAACAGTTGAAAGAACAAGAGAAGAGAGTAAACACAATTCTACTTACTGGCATAACTTTATATTTCAGCATAATTTCCAGTTAATATCGTTTATATTTCAGCATAATTTCCAGTTAATATCGTTTATATTTCAGCATAATTTCCAGTTAATATCGTTTATATTTCAGCATAATTTCCAGTTAATATCGTTTATATTTCAGCATAATTTCCAGTTAATATCCTTTATATTTCAGCATAATTTCCAGTTAATATCGTTTATATTTCAGCATAATTTCCAGTTAATATCGTTTATATTTCAGCATAATTTCCAGTTAATTTTTTTTCCTTTATTAATTTTTTTCAGCATAATTTCCAGTTAATATCTTTATATTTCAGCATAATTTCCAGTTAATATCGTTTATATTTCAGCATAATTTCCAGTTAATATCTTTTATATTTCAGCATAATTTCCAGTTAATATCCTTTATATTTCAGCATAATTTCCAGTTAATATCGTTTATATTTCAGCATAATTATTTATATCATTTATACTTAAGCAAAATTACAGTATCATTATTAAGTTCCTTCTTGTTTTTCTTCTTTCCAGTTTTATTATCGGAAGTAGGACTAGCATACATTGCCTCTAACCTTGGTTTTAAATGGTTATTGTTGATGCCTCTATTGGGTATTGAACAGGTACAGATTGAACAAGCACAACTTGACTACCCAAACATGACTTATAAGCAGATACAGACTTGTTTAGTGAAATGGCGTGATATTCCAAATGATGAGGATAAAATCACACAATTATTGGAAGCTCTGGACAATGAAATTGTGGGACATAGAGACTTGGTGGTGAAAATTCAAGAAAAGTTTAGATTAACATGAGAATATTGTGTCTAGTTTAAAATTGTAAGTGGATAAGTCAATTTTCTTATATTAGTGTGACTCGCTCATTTTCATTATTGTCCCAGTTCAGCTCAGCAAATTAATATGTGATTGCTAACCATTTATTTTGATTTAATTTCAAGGGTTTTATATAACATAGAACCTCTATCATTGATAGAAGTTAAAACACATGAAGACATCAAGAAGTGATGGGTGTATATCACAAACAATAGAAAATATTATGAGATTAAATACACTTACATTCCTACAAAATTCAAATGTGAATTCATCATCTTTTGAATTTGTGACTTTATCTGTATAAATATAGCAGACCTTAAACATCATTCATTTCAAGAATGATAGGCACTGTTTTATTTACGCACCCCCCAACTTCCCGTAAAGCTATCTATTTGAAACTTGACAGAGGGATATGTATATGTATCCTGAATGTTTACAGCAAATTTCAGACGATTCCGACTATTCCTTCTATTTTTAATTATTTTTCAAAGTGTTGAAATGACTGAAATTTCTTCCGATAAATTGGATAATGGCAAAATAGCAGGGTAAGGATCTGAAATAATGTCAACAAGAGTTACTTCACTTTTGAAGTGAATATTTTTTCATTGAGTCCTATATCTAAAGACAAACATTTATATAATAGTGAGTATGTAACTTTATCTACAATTATACTTGGTATGTAAAATGGAATAAGTGTGCCTCTAAAATTTTATTTTATTTTTTTCCAGATTTAGGTTGTGTGTTACTGTGTGTGAAAGGTTCCCAGATTGCTGATGTTTTTTAGAATAAATTGCTACAGAAGAGAGAGGGAGAGATAAGGATTTATGTGGCTAGATTGTGTAAAAGTGTACCAAGTATGTGGTGTGAAAAAATTCCATGATCCAAGAATATAACATTATTTCTCTTCTAGAGATGATGGAATGTTGAGCAAACCTAATCATCAAATTAAAAAGTAGGAATGAACCGTTGACACCTTAGATACTTATTTTGTGGTGTGTGGACTCTCTGAATGAATGTAGTGCTATTAATCATGTGAACTCTCCTTAAAAATTATAAAAGACACAATTCCATAATGATATCTAGAACTTGTCTATTAGCATTCATATACAGTATTGAAGATTCCTTGTTCAGCATAATAAAATAGATAAATCCCTAGGTTGATGATTGGGTTGTATTTCCCTGTCATAAATAGATAAATCCCTAGGTTGATGTTGGGTTGTATTTCCCTGTCATAAACTGATAAATCCCTAGGTTGATGATTGGGTTGTATTTCCCTGTCATAAATAGATAAATCCCTAGGCTGATGATTGGGTTGTATTTCCCTGTCATAAATAGATAAATCCCTAGGCTGATGATTGGGTTGTATTTCCCTGTCATAAATAGATAAATCCCTAGGTTGATGTTGGGTTGTATTTCCCTGTCATAAATAGATAAATCCCTAGGTTGATGATTGGGTTGTATTTCCCTGTCATAAACTGATAAATCCCTAGGTTGATGTTGGGTTGTATTTCCCTGTCATAAACTGATAAATCCCTAGGTTGATGATTGGGTTGTATTTCCCTGTCATAAATAGATAAATCCCTAGGTTGATGTTGGGTTGTATTTTCCTGTCATAAATAGATAAATCCCTAGGTTGATGATTGGGTTGTATTTCCCTGTCATAAATAGATAAATCCCTAGGTTGATGATTGGGTTGTATTTTCCTGTCATAAATAGATAAATCCCTAGGCTGATGATTGGGTTGTATTTCCCTGTCATAAATAGATAAATCCCTAGGTTGATGATTGGGTTGTATTTCCCTGTCATAAATAGATAAATCCCTAGGTGATGATTGGGTTGTATTTTCCTGTCATAAACTTATAAATCCCTAGGTTGATGATTGGTTGTATTTCCCTGTCATAATAATAAATCCCTAGGTTGATGATTGGGTTGTATTTCCCTGTCACTTAAATTCTAACTAAAATCCTAGCCTGGTCGTTATTTTCTTCAGGAAACTATTATCTGTTATTGGTTTGTATTTTGTAATGATATCCTCTATTGAAATGTTAGAATAAGTTTTCTAAGACTAAAATCCTCTATTATATTCCGGTCATTATTTCTAGCATAATATATCTGTTATGTGGTTTATTTTGAAATGATATCCTCTAGTTGTCATGAAAATTTCTTAATTATGATAAACCCAGGTTATGGTTGTATTTTCCAGTCATAAATAGATAATCCCTAGGTTGATGTTTTGTATTTCCTTCATAAATATAAATCCCTAGTTGATGTTGGGTTGTATTTCCCTGTCATAAATGATAAATCCTA